>OY856414.1:414872600-415405100 GCA_963693085.1 Alisma plantago-aquatica | reverse complement strand
GAACCACTCTAAATCCTTGTCCCCTTGTCCAATATTTTGTGGTTGGTTGTTTGAGTTTCAATAATTATTAAAATTACTTAAAAACTCTATTCACCCCCCCTCTAGTGTTTTTCAGTTGGTATAAGAGCAGGCTTCAAGGAACCCTAACAAGGTCTTGAAGAAATGGGTGACGGGGTGCTCAACAACCTTAACCTCGAAGGGACATTCGTTGCTAGGCCACCAGTGTTTGATGGAACAAACTACCAATATTGGAAGAGAAGGATGCAGTTTTACTTCCAAGGCATAAATTGGGACTTATGGAGGATGGTGTCAACACCATATGAGCTTCCTCAAATACAATATGCAGAATGGGATGCAAACACGGTAAAATCGGCTCAAATGAATGCAAAGGATGTAAGTATTCTTTATTGTTCAATTTCAGTAGGAGAATTTAATAGAATATCAAATTGTGAAACAGCCTATGAAATATGGCATAGATTGTCCATAACTTATGAAGGTACGGTTCAAGTTAAGAACTCTAAGATTAGTATGCTTAAACAGAAATTTGAACACTTTCGTATGGATCCAAATGAATCCATTAGTGAAATGTTTGCAAAATTCTCTTCTATTGTTAATGGTTTGAATGCCTTAGGAAAAACTATACTTGAAGAAGATCAGGTGTCAAAGGTACTTCGATCACTTCCTCCCAAATACAAGCCCAAGGTGACAGCCATTGAAGAAGCCAATGATCTCACTAAACTGAAAATAGAGCAACTCATTGGCAATTTAGAAGCTCATGAGGCAACTCTAGAAGAGAAAGAAAGAAGAGAACGTGAACGTCAACATGGGAAAAAGAAGGATATTGCATTCAAAGCTTCAACTAAAGACAATCATGACACAAGTGAAGATGATAGTGAAGAAGAAACTCTCGTTGTAAATGGTAAGCAATATAAAAGTTTTAAAACTAATAAAACTGCTAGTGTTTCTTCTTCCAGGTGCTTTGAATGTGGTAAGAAAGGACATATGAAAGGTGATTGACCAAAACTCAAGAAAGGGAAGAAATCATCTCACAAAAAGAAAGAAAGAGCATATCGAGCTGCATGGGATGATTCAAGTGATGATAGTGATGATGGAAAAGAAGAAGTAGAATGCCTCATTGCTACAACAAATGAAGACAAAGAAGAGGTAAGTCTTTATGATCTACCAAAAGAAGATCTAATTGCTAGTCTTCAAGATACGCATGAGAAATATATTGAGTGCAAGAAGAAACTTAAGAAAGCAAATAAAGATTTAAATGCTAAACTTCTTGCTCTTGTATCCGAAAATGAAAATCTCAAAAAGGAAAATGAAGATTATGCTCTTAAGTTAAAATCGGTAGAAGCTAATTGCAACCTTCTTTCCTTAGAAAAGTTAAACTTGCAAACTCAAGTGAATGATCTTCAGAAACAACCTATTCTATGTTCACATTTAGATTATGATGAGGTTGTCAAAGAAAGAAACTCTCTAGTATCCGATTTAGATCAGGCAAAGAAAGATATTTCTAAGTTACAAAGAAATGAGTTAAGAGGAAATGACATACTTGAAAATATTCTGAAAATTTCCTCTAGTTATAATGGAAGAAGAGGATTAGGATACGATCCAAGGAGAAATAAACCCAAAAGAGTTAAAGCATCCAAGATTATATTTGTACCTAGGAGCTCAATTCCTAGAAAGAGAAATGAAGTTGATACTATTAGTTGTCACTATTGCATGCGTCTTGGACATTATTCATTTTCATGCCCATATAAGAAAAAGAATGATGAGTTAGCTTGGATTCCTAAAACTTAGTAGCTTAAAATTAACTAGTTGAGATTTGACCTAAACTGATTCTTGATATCATAATGTCTTATCTCAACACAATCGAGCTCTAATTTGCATAAACTCTTTTGCTTGAAATTGACTAAGAGTTCTGAACATATTCCAGAAACTTGGTCGGTCGAGAATCTGTCGACTGAGTGAACAGTCGGTCGAGAAATTGTCGACCGAGCATGTCACTGATTTTCAGACTACTGTAGAATTGCTGAATTCTTTTGAAATTGATCCAGATTGATATCTATGTGTGGTCAATAACTATACAATAAAGTATAAATTATGGAAATCATCCTTGAAAGTTTATATGAGATTCATTTGGTTTAATTCTAAGTAACTCAAGTCAAAAACTAAAAATTATGCTTAGTTTAAAGAAAATTTCTGTTTTTATGGTTTTATCATTACATAGGCAAGCAAATGATTCATTGGTGATATATCTCTTAGAAATACTTGCAAAGAGCACAATGTTATAAAAAAAAAATTTGGTATCTTTAAAAGATTTTTTCGTGATTTCATGCTTTTATTGAGTATCACTTAAACATGCTTCAAAAATTGATATGAATGCTTAATTGGAAATCTGCAATTTATGCCTCTTGGTTGAAACATAATTTGACCAAGGGGCGGTATGGTCGTAGTCAAGGGCGACCTAAAATAAGCTTTGACAAAATGCTTATTTGGACATCATTTTACTGTACTTAATCTTAGTATACTTTTGATAAAGGTCAAAATCAAAATTTAAAATCATTTGTGACCTTAGAAGCCTTAAATAGCTTTAAATTGTAACATTAAGGGGGAGCTCATAAAAACAAATTCAATTATTTGATTAAGAAGCTTACAAAAACGTTGTAAACATCATTTGAAGCTTGTTAATACCTTAGTATTTCTTTGATATAAAGAAATCTATGAATGATCTTGTACTTAAAGGAACTCTCTAAACAAATCAGGGCTTAACATCCCTTATATTTGATTAGAGACATTTTTATGAACTCTAAGAATTACAGGATTCTCATTTAATTTAGGGCTTAACATCCCTTGATAGATGAGAAATCAATATACATTCATCATAAGCTTAAGGGAATCTCATATCATTTCAAGGCTTAACATCCTTTGCAAATGATTGAGAAACAAATTAGACAAAAATGATATTCAATCCATGCTCCTAATAGATATCTATTTAAGGGGGAGCATAATATAAAATTAAGGGGGAGAAGAAAAATAAACTATTCAACTTGGATATCTTTTTGAAATGACAAAGGGGGAGAAAGAATATAAAATCAAAAATATAATCAAATATATAAATGAGTTTCATAACATCTTGGTCAACACTCATGGCTACAAAGGTAATCTTCAGGTATGAAACTTACATGCTTTATATTTCCTTATTTCATATTTAGGAAATGTTTGTCATCTTCAAAAAGGGGGAGATTGTTGGATAAATTGGACATTATAATGAATCCCTTTGTTTCGATGATGACAAACATTTCATTCTTGTTGATCTAACGTGCTACTTGAGTGTTGCAGGAATTAAGTGGATGACAAAGCTCTAGGGAATCTATATGCTTGAATGTTTGTAAATGTCATGAAATGTAATCAATTGTAAACTTGTACAAATATATAATGTACAAGTACTTAGATTTCATGTAAATCAAGCGTTAGATCTTCCCTAGCCAATCACCACACTTAGATATGTCATCCCTTTCAAATAGGTTCACATATGCACACTCATACATTTACTTAGTGCCTAAATTGAAAGATTGAAACAGGGTCAATCTCGGTCGACCAAACTCCTCGACCGAGACACTCTCGGTCGACAAACTTCTCGACCGAGAATGACCCAAGTAGCCGTTAGACACAGCTGACAAAGTAGTTGGCAGTTGCAAATGAACGTTGATCCAGAGAGCCTGTCGGTCGACAAAACTTCGACCGAGTAGGTATCTCGGTCGACAATTTGTCGACCGAGATGGTCTCTGACAGCAACTGCAGAATAAAGTAACTAGCCGTTACTAACACACCTAACTTATACCTAACGGCTAGTTAAGCACTTAGAAACCCCTAGAAGTTGTCTAGAACGTCCTTAAGCATCCATAGGCCATTCCTATAAATAGGACATGCCTTAGGACACCAAAATACACCTAAGCTACACTTGTGCTATACTTGAGCTTGAATACACATTGACAATAATGTTTTGAGCAATAGAGCAATTCCTACATTTGCTATTCATTCCCGTTACTCCCATTTCGTGTCCTATAGGCTAGCATCTCCTTACCACAACACTCACACTTCTACACTCATTGGTTAGGAGATCGATACGCTTGATATAGGCAAATCAAGCCTTGTGCTTCAAAGGATAAGTTGTAATTTCTATTTTCCTTCTTGTTCCTTTTATCCTTTGTATTCTCCTTGCTACTCCTAGGGTTGGAGGCTGCTGATTGGAGAAGGTTCTTCTCGGAGGAGAAGGTGGACTTCAAGCTACTTCAAGAAGGCTATCGCACGGGAAGCTACTTCAAGAAGGCTATTGCAACGGGAAGCTACTTCAGGAGGAAGGCTGCTTCAAGGTGGTGCAATTACTTCTAGGTGAAGGCTGCTTCAAGGTTGGGCGATTACTTCTAGGTGAAGGCTGCTTGAAGGGTTTAGGGAGAGAATTGTAATTTTATGTAAAGTCCTTGCGAGGTAATAAAATTAAATTCTTTCCAAATCCCGGTTGGGTAAGCAACCGGGTAGTGGACTGACAACTTTCGTATTTGCTAAAGTTGGAACCACTCTAAATCCTTGTCCCCTTGTCCAATATTTTGTGGTTGGTTGTTTGAGTTTCAATAATTATTAAAATTACTTAAAAACTCTATTCACCCCCCCTCTAGTGTTTTTCACTGGCATGCCTAGAAATGACATTATATGCTACTTGATGTAGTGTGGGGGTGACTTGTCACCACGCCTTTGATCTTAGTATTCACTCAGGTGAGAAGGTCCAAAGTTTCCATGTCTGGATGGATTATTTGACATCAAAGAAAAAGGAAACATATTAAAGTCTTCACAACATAAATAAACTTGGTATATAGACGAAATTAGTTGATGCGTTTTTTGTACTGAATGATTACTCTTTAAATGAATATCTTCTATTGAGAAAGTTAGCAACATATGGATATTTAATGTCAATGAGAAATTTATTTGAAATTGATATCTAATTGTTAAGTTAAAATATATAAACTAGATCCAATTATTTTTTATTGTGTTCTATATAACAATTGTGATCTATACCAAGACATTGATTTATAGGACGGATATGTTAAACCTAAAATTCACTCACTCATTTTATTATGATACAATTACACAATAGTTCTTGAATATTGAGGCATCTCAATTATTCATTCATAAATTACATGAATTTAAGTTAAGTATATAAAATTGTGTTTTATAATAAAGTACTATTTTCTCAGCAAAGATCATTATTGATTGTATCAAGCCCTCAATATTCAGATGAGTTGCAACACTTGAATGTATCAAGGGATGAGCACGAATTTAGTAAATACATGGGTGTGATTCAATTTGTCTTACCTATATGATATATATTTTCTCTATTCTTTTTATATGAACTTAATGCAATGTTTTAATCTTGGAATGCAGCCGATGAGGCTTCCTCGAGTTCAGGATTCATTTGGGATTCTTAGTTAATTTTTTGTATCTCTTGCCTAACATGACAAAGCCAACCCTTGTTAGGTCGGTGTATTCAATTTAGTTTGTGTCTTAGGAATAGTTAGATGGGAATAAACTATATCCACATTTGTCAAAAATAGGATATTGTAAGGCATAAATAAAAACTATAATATTTTTGTTTGGTTTAACACGAATCACATATATGCATTTGTTTTATTTTTATTTGATGTAGTTTAATTTGTATAAGAAGGGAAAAATTGATCAATGAATCTCATGAATCACACAAAGTATGTAATTGTGGAAAAGAAATTGTGTCAAATTTGGTCATGATTGCTTTTGTACAAACTTCTAAAGGAGCAGTGGACCATGTGCATTAGGTTTTCAGACTTTGTTTTAGAACTGGACAAAACTAACTACAAAGGGATAGAACTACAAAAAATTATAACTACATGTAGACATGTCAAATGGGTGGGTGGGTTCAATTTGGGTTAAGTCGGAACAGGTGTGGGTCTCAAGTGTTAAAAAGATCCAATTTTATATGGGTGGAACAAAAACAAACCCAACTAGACCTATCAAGTCACATGTCGACCTCTGGCTACCATAATATGTTAATGATAAATAAATTGTTATTTACTTTTGTAAACCTTATAAATTATAAATTAAAACAGCTCGTAACTATACTTTTCGTCAAATATAGTGCAAACACACCCACAAACTATGATCTTTGACGTCAAATCAATGGACTAGGTGGTTGACCTATTTTTATACAAAACTGAAAAAAAGGATAGTAGCTACATATTGTAATATAAAATGGAAAAAATAATGTAGTTTTCGTATATAAGATACCACAAGAAACAACACATGATTTTCTCATTTCACATTAGACATTTGTAATATTATAAATATTTACGATTGTCTATTACAAACACAAAAAAGAGATAATACAATTGCTCCAATTAAATGTAAGAATTTAACTTAGATTAAATTGGTAAGATCTCTTAATAGGTGTATGTGCATTATATGTACATTAATATATTATTTTTAGTTAGCCGGAATGCAGTCTAAGAGGATTCCTGAGTTTAGGAATCGTCTGGGATTCCTTAGTTCGTTAGGCGTAGCTCTTGTCTAATGTGACCGAGCCAAACTTTCATTTAGATAGGTGATGATTCTTCTTGTGATTGCAAGGACTCTCTTTTCACATGATTTACTTTTTACAAAAAGTATTTCATATTGTAATTCATGTGATCACCTGTCCTTTAACTAATCTTTTTTCGTTGCTGTGAGCAAATAGTCTAGCTGCATATCACCTTTTATGTTAGTTATGCTGATCTTACTCCCCCAGGATAAACTGTTGGATTTTCATGACCGGAAGTGAATGAATCGGCTTTGATTCGCCCACTAAAACTCGTATGGAATAAATGCACACTCACCTACTGCAACTAGGTCACTACCTACTACAACACCCGTCCACCACCAACCTCCAAGATGTATACAAAGCACCGCCACCAGACTGCGCCGCAACTGATCACATGGAGACAAAACTTAGTGGTTGGGCCGACTGCCGAAAGATTTGTGATTCCGATGTTCAGTTCAGTAGAATACAATATCTCACCAAACTTTCGCCTTCACCAGATAGACCCGACAGATGAACCGTAGTACCCTACTCCATCTAGATCAAAAAATTCCAAGCAACTAATTCTTTTTCCGCTGAGGATCGTGGGAACGATTACATCAGACAAATTGATGGAATATCTTCACGATTTTGAAGCTTGGCCGAGTATCTGAACGATTCCTTCAAGTCTATAACAATTAATAAAGAGATTTTCAAATTTTGATATTTCGACGTTTAGTCGAGTCTACATAGGGAACGTTTGCTTTCATAGATGTGGCTATATTGGATTGTATTTATACATCCACTCAGTGGCAGATTCAGAAATCTACTACAGAAGGGGTTGGATTATTAGGAATAGTCACAAATATTGATTATACATATAGATGGGAAAAATAATACTAATTTAGAAAAAAGAAAAAAGAAAAATACACCTAACATATGTCTCATTGTCTCTAACATATAAAAATAAGTTATTTGTAAAAACTAAAAAAAATCTAACATAATGAAATGATAAAATTTACTATATTAAAATAATAAATATGTTTAAATGTCTAAGGTCATAAATAACTTATTATTTGACCATGTCTTTCAAATTAAACAACTAGATGATCAACAATATAATCATAATTCAGAATCACTTGATAAGTGCAATGTGCATAAAATTGGTAATGCATAAGAAAAATATCAGATATATTAAAAATGAGAAAAAAAATCATTTTTTAAATGGAGAACAAGAATTAAAATATAATATGACACTATTTTGTGGATGGTGTCATACTGGAAGACCAAAAAAAATTGTAGCAGTCAAATCTCATACTATAAAAGATATAAGTAAAATGTACTATGTATATTATAAGATCTTGACACATTGATCAGTTGAAGGAAACTTCAGAAATAAAGAAGAAGGAAGATGTTTAATGTGATTGTATAAACAACAATATGATGGAGAAGGAAAGTGAGAAACGAAAAGTGAAGAGAATGAAGTGGAAAGATCCATGCATATTTTTTTATTTAAAAGTTAAAGAAGAGAGGATATCAGAGAAATGATTATATATTTTTATTGACTTTCATTTTTAATGTCATCCTTATTTCTCTCTCCATTTAATCAAAATTATACCTATAAGATTGCTTTTCTTACTTTTTCTTCTCCTTCTTACCCCACATTGTACATCTTTTATCCTACTCTTTTTTTACCTTGTGCCAATTCAATCATTTTTTTATATATAGATAGATATATTGTCATTATCTTCTCAAGTTCTTGTAAATTTGTAATAATTATTGTTTACCTTAAACTTATAATATCTAAATGTTCTGTAACTAAAAGTTTGTGAAATACCTTGCAACAATAAATATTATTTGGATTTATTTTTGTATAGTAATATGGATATTTTCTTAATTTGAGAGTGATTCACTATTAAAATTTTGACAGAAAAATATATAAATAGAAGGTGATTAGTTGTGCATATATGGTTATCATTTTCCCAATGGCGTATAATTATAATTGAGTGAACTTACTCATTGATTTATAGCTAATAATGTTTGCTAACTAATAAGTCAATTATATTGCATTAGTTTCCAATTAATACATCAGAATGATGTATGCTATATTTTTTTAAACTTCACTTTATATAATTAATTTTCATTTTTTAAGGGTACTGATGTGGTTTTTGAATGCACTAACAAATTCACCCGGGGCTGAAATCCCCGAGCTTTTACCAAAACCAAGTGCAACAATACCACCCGCAAGCGGACGAGTCTTATCGCAGTATAGTTGAGGATCGAACCCAAAGGACAACGTTTTTAGAATCCTTGTCAGTTAGATCTAGCTCTAGTAAAACTAATATTTAGAACAATAGTTTGATTTGGGTTGTTTAAACTAAATGCAGGAAAGTAAAAGCTGAATTAAAAGATGGGTTTGGATCAATGATATGGAATCGCTGGGATGGTACCGGGTTTGACCACCGCTACACACACAAACATACTCCTCTGCAAACAATCCAGGCAAGAAACAACACTTCAAAAAGAGCTGCTACAGAACCCCCCATACGGGCATCAGGTCCGCGTAAGCATCACCATAGGCATCAGATGTCTCATCACCATCCGGATCACATGTCTTACGGCTCTGAAGATACAACATCCAACTAAGGCTGCGAACCCCCCATACGGGCGTCAGGCGCATAGAAGCGTCACCGAAGGCTAGATGGCTCGTCCCCTCGCGGATCATACACTTACGACCTCAAGGAATCCCATCGGAAGTTCTCGTCAAGGAGTCAACCACGTCAACCGTTAAGCAAATAAGCGATTATAATACGAGTAAACATCGACGAATAGCAAGAAGATACAAAATCCAACTAAGGCTGTGAACCCCCCATACGGGCGTCAGGCGCACAGAAGCGTCACCGAAGGCTAGATGGCTCGTCCCCTTGCGGATCATACACTTACGACCTCAAGGAATCCCATAGGAAGTTCTTGTCAAGGAGTCTAACATGCTAAACGACGTTCATACCCATGCATTGAAGTTCTCACAACAAGGGGAGCACAAAGGTGGAAACCAGCACATAACCAACCTACAAGCTTAACGATAAATGACAAAATGAAGAGTTATATACATTGCCATGGAAAGTTTAACAAAAGAACAGGGTTTGCATGGGCAGCGGGTCTAGTCCCCGCACCCCAGCGAAAAGGGACTACTCGCTCATGATGCGAGATACAAGAAGGATAGGAGAGAAAGATAGATCCGCCATGAGCTCGGTGCAGAGGGTGGACGCAGCCCGGTGAAGAAGATGCACTCCTTGCTCCGTCTTCTTTCTCTTCTTGGCCTCCTTGGATGCAACACCAGCAGTAGATGGAGTGAAACTTGATTGGGGTGGTGCTCTGGCAGCCTATCGGCGTCCAGATCCGATCCCTCCAAATGGGGACCATGGGGGTCTATTTATAGGTTCCGATCTGATCCCAAACGGTTTGGAGACCGTTTGGGCGCTAAACGGTCTTGAGTCCGTTTGGGAACCAAACGGTTTGGAGACCGTTTGGGCGCCAAACGGTTTTGAGGACCGTTTGGGCACCAAACTGTTTGCTTCGATTGGTCCTGGCCTTGGTGTGGGCGTGCGGCTTTAGTTCTTTAATCGATCCTTGCGCTTGCGTCGAACGATCTTGGGACCGCATGGGACCAAACGGTCTTGGGACCGCATGGGACCAAACGGTCTTGAGACCGCATGGGACCAAACGGTCTTGGGACCGCATGGGACCAAACGGTCTTGGGACCGCATGGGATCAAACGGTCTTGGGACCGCATGGGACCAAACGGTCTTGAGACCGCATGGGACGAAACGGTCTTGAGACCGCATGGGACGAAACGGTCTTGAGACCGCATGAGACCAAACGGTCTTGAGACCGCATGGGACCAAACGGTCTTGAGACCGCATGGGACCAAACGGTCTTGAGACCGCATGGCTTTCTTTGGCATCCAGTTTCGTCATTTGTTCTTTGTGTATTCCACCAAACAGTCTTGGGACCGCGTGGACCCAAACGGTCTTGAGGCCGCAAGGGTCCAAACGGTCTTGGGACCGTATGCATGGAGTTGCTTGATTTTCCTGCATTAAATGAAAGATATTTAGTTAAAACCTTGATTATTAAATCAGCCAAGTAGTTTTACACATTATGATTCATATTTGGTTAAAAGGGTGAATTGGAGTTGACTTTGTTCCAAAAAAAAGCAGTTGAATTCCATGATGAGTATGCACTCATCAGGTACATGCCCCTTAGTCTTCATAGAGCTCCGCTTTCAAGTATTATAGGGGAGATAAATTGTGCAAGTATTAACATAATTACTATGAAATTATTAAGCAAATTTTAGTTGGAGAGAACCAAATATATAATTTCTTAATCCCTTAATTGATGGCATCTATATTTGACTGTAAATTTTATGATTGTGAGTACATAAGGCACATGATCCATAAGTATATTAGGTTTAACCACTAAGTAATTCGTACAAAGAAGGATGATAAGCTTGACTGAAATCATAAGATTAAATGTCACATTTTGTATGGTGTGATAAAGTATATTTACAAAATACAAATCTATACATAGTATCATAGTAATAACAAAAATATTTTTTTGGAGGGGGGCTTCAGCCTGGATACCCCCCCCCCCTCTAGCTCCGCCCCTGACATCCAACAGTGAAAAATTTACATTTGTCTTTCTGGAGATGTAAAAGATGATAAATTCTGCACTTTTACTTATATGTCAATGCTGGATTAAGGTCTCCATTTCAAACTAGTTGGACGTCGTCATCTAGCTACCACCTCCTTCCAAGTTACCCGCTCAACCTACTGGCACCAGTCAGTCCTTTTCTCTCTGCATTACCTTACTCAGGTTAGTAGGTTACCATCGTAAGCCTGACTTGTTTTGCAGAAAGTGCATACAGTTTCGTGAAAAGCTTTCTGAAGAAACTAGCTGCCGCTCCATGAAATGTGGTTGTTGTGAGCCTTCTTTTTGTTGAAAAAGGATTGTTTCAGCCCATGTCCTAATTGGATTTGGGCTTAAGTAGGACTTGTATTTTGTTTTGTCAATCCTAATTGGAGTTGAATCCAAGAAGGAAAGTAGATGGTTTCCTATTTGGTACATTAAAATTAGATTAGGAATCAAACTATGAATTAGAGTGAGATTCCTAGTTGCTATCATATGTCATGGAGGTCTATAAATAGATGCCCTGGGGGGAGGCCATTGAGATCCTCCCATCAGTTGTTTGTTGTTGGTACCTTCTTTGGTAGAAGAGTCAGAAAATAAGAACAACTGGTGGTGCTCTCTTGTGGTAAGAGAAGATCAACGACTTTGCCTTGAAGTGAAGTAGTGGTTGATACTCAGTGACACATTGGTGGTGCATTGACAGCGGCGGCGTATTCGATTAGTGGAGGATGTACATTAGTTAGTGACACTAAGTTAGTGTTACAAAAGTGATTATGACAGCATTTTGTCCATTTATTGGAGGACGCACATCCGCTCTCTCAGGAGGAGAGAGCTTCTGGTTGGCGGCGAGGTAGGAGATCTCATCAGGAACAGAGGTGACCCGGTTAGAGGTCACAACACTAACGAGAAGTCCCCAGTAGCGACAGCGGTATCGTAAGGAGAAGAAATTTAAAGGGAGGGTTTGTATACGTTGAGTGTAATTATGTTCTTCCTTATCTTTGTTCTCAGTCAAGGGGATCTATTTGAACTTAGGGGTAATTAGATGTAGACAGTGTGAGTTGTAGTCTTGATTATATTATTCTTGTTGGTCCATATTGCCCCATGGTTTTTCTCTTCTCATCTTGGAGAAAGTTTTCCACGTTAAATCTCGCACTTTCAGTTTTGTAGAACATGTCACTTTCTCACTACAATTCCTAACAAGTGGTATCAGAGTGAGGTTGAAACATTGAAGTGGGAGCAAAAATGGCGTCTGAAGATAGAAAAATACGCGTTAACAAGTTTGATGGTAAAGATTTCAGCTTCTGAACAGATTGAAGATTATTTGTACCATAAGAAATCACATCAACCTTTGGCGGAGACTAAGCTTGAACAAATGAAGTAGGAGGATTGGGATCTCCTTGATTGTTAGGCACTGGGGTGGTCAGGTTGACATTGGCATATACTGTTGTATTCAACATTACCAATGAGAAGACGACAAAGGGACTTTTTAAGACGTTATCAAATATGTACGAGAAGCCAACTGCTGCAAATAAAGTATATTTGATGTGTCATTTGTTCAACCTGAAGATGAGAAAAGGATCCTCGGTAGCAAATCACATCAATGTGTTCAACGTCATAATTACTCAACTGAACTCAGTGGAGATAGAGTTTGATGGTGAAGTCAAAGCTCTTATCTTAATTTCCTCTTTGCCCAAGAGTTGGTCTGCTACAATGACAACAGTCAATAGTTTGTCAGGAAGCATGAAGTTAAAACTTGATGATATTCGAGATTTGATTCTGAGTGAAGACATTTGCATAAGGGAATGTGAAAAATCTGATTCTTCAGGTTCCACTTTATACGTTGAAGGTAGATGAAGAAATCAGAGTCATAATCACAGTTCTAATCGCGGGAAGTCAAAGACAAAGAGTAAAGAATGTTACTATTGTGGAAAAGTTAGACACTTCAATAAATACTACAAGATATGAAAGAAGGTGTCACAAGAACTTGCCAAAAAACGTGAACACAATGACCAGAACAATATAGATCCCATTATAGAAGATCTAATATTGACAGACCAAGAGCAGGGTTTGAACATAGAGGATGATGTTGAGTGGGCTGTAGACACATGAGCGACGTGTCATGCTGCAACTCACAGAAAGTTTTTCACAAAATATAGAAGAGAGAACTTTGGCAATGTGAGGATGGAGAATGCTAGTTACTCAAAGATAATCAGGATTGGTGACGTCTGAGTCAAAACAGATGTTGGGTGTACTATCATGCTCAAGGATGTTCGTCATGTTCCAAACTTTAGGCTTAATGTAAATTTTGGTTTCTTGTTATATAGAAGCAGATATGATCTCGGGTTCGATGGTGGTATGTGCAAGGTAACAAAAGGGTGTTTGATGATAGCTCGAAGTGGACTGTGCTGCAATCTATATAAAACCACATTGAGAGTGCACAAAGAGAAGGTTTAGGAAGTCAAGAAGCCAAATCTAGTTCAAAGGAGATAAGGACTTTGAAGTGCTCCTAAAGATAGTCGCATGTATGAGCTACAGGATTCTCTCAACGATGTCAGCAAGGGTAGAAAGGTAAGTTTCTACATTCATCAAGAAGGCTCCCAGTTAGAGAAGGTCACTCCAAAGACTTCTTCTAGACAGTATGCACATGAGGAAGGACAATATAGTAGACATGCAGTTGATACATGCAGAATGGAAGATCATGCTCTTGATGTAGGGTTACATCGATAGGGGGAGCGTCAAAGGAAGGTTTACGAGTCTTCTTACAGAAGGCCAGAAACACAATTTTCATCCAAGATGGCTCGACAGACCGGTCAAGGGGAACAAAGAACATTCCAGGTGTGGGCATGGAGAGAGAAGCCGCACTATCAAGATACTTCTTATTAGTTGTTTGGGAATAAAGTGAAGTCAGGGTGGTACTTCAATAAAAGGGATGAAAATGACAGGATGTTGACATGCTTGAAGAGAATGACCACCTATTAGAATCCATCACAGGTGGTGATGGAATTCATAAGTTATTCTAGATGATTGTTGAAGATAATGTCTCCCTTATGGGCTGAAGGGGGAGGTTGTTGGAAAATGATTGTTCCGGCCCATGTCCTAATTAGATTTGGGCTTGAGTAGGAGTTGGTATTTTGTGTTGCCAATCCTAATAGGAGTTGAATCTAAGAAGGAAAGAAGATGGTTCCCTATTTTCAACATTGGAATTGAATTAGGATTTGGTCTACGAATTGGAGTGGAATTCCTAATTTCCACCACATGTCATGGAAGCCTATAAATAGAGGTCCTGGAGAGGCCATTGAGATCATCTCATCAGTTGTTTGTTCTTGGTGCCTTATGTGGTATAAGAGTCAGAAAACAAGAACAACTGGTGGTGCTCTTTTAGGGTAAGAGAGGGTCAGTGACTTTGTCTTGAAGCAAAATAGCAGCTAACAATCAACGACACTGTGGTGGTGCATCGACAACGGCGGCATATCCGATTAGCGGAGGACACACATCAGTTGATGCAACTACGTTGATGTTGTGGCGGCGACTACAACAATAGTTTGTCCATTCAGCAGAGGATGTGCAAGTGCTCTCTCAGGAGGAGAGAGATTCTGGTTGGCGGCGAGGTAGGCGATCTCGTCAGGAGCAGAGGTAACCCAATCAGCGGTCACAGTGGTAACAAGTAGTCCCCAGTAGAGACAGTGATGTCATGAGGAGAAGAAGTTTAAAGGAAGGATTTGTACACATTGGGTGTAATTATGTTCTTGTTTATCTTTGTTTTCAGGAAGTAGAAGCTATCCAGATTTAGGGGTAATTAATTCTAGACGGTGTGAGTTGTAATCTTAATTACATACTGCTTGTTGGTTGATATTGTCCTGTTATTTTTCTCTTCTCGTCTTGGGAGAGCTTTTCACGTTAAATCTTATGTTTTCAGGTTTTTAGAACACGCCACTTTCCCACTACAATTCCTAACCATTTTTCTTTTTCAACCATAAAAACCTGATTGTAAGATGTATAACCAAAAATAAATAATAAATATTCAGGACTTTTAATATCTCATGCAATATTAATTCTGTATTTACTAAATGCAAAAATCCCCGAAATCCGAATGGCTCCAGGGAACCAAATGTGCCCATAATTCGCAGGAGGTCCTACTAAAGAAGAATTTTCCAGCTAATGCCACAGCTTCAATGACGAGGAGGTAAGACTAGTTATCAGGCAAGATGAGGTAAGACTAGTTACCAAGCCATCATAACAGTCAATGACTAGTGAATACTTTGTTCTATTACACCAACCAAACAGCAGGCCATCGGCCACTTAATTTCGTTCCTCCACCTTGATATTTCCACAATTAGATGAGGATATTGCTATTCATCGTGCCTCATTTTCTGGTCAAACTCTGGAAATTTCTATCTTTCAATAAAAAGATGTGTATCACGAAGAAAAATAACTTTTCTATCTACAATCTGCTATATACTATAGCTTTACATGTTAACAACGCCTCTGCTGTGTAAGGTAAGATAGGTATACTTGTCATGCTTTTGTGATCTAGGCCCCCGATCTGATTAGGGAGTTTACTTACGTCTTCTCTTTCTAGGAAATATGAGTTTCGGGCCGAGTTTTGCCATGTGCGTGTCTAAACTCATAGTATTAAACAGATTGTAGGCGTGGTCTAGATTAATAATGCTTGAAAATCACAACCCAATTTAAGAATTTGATTTTCAATTCGGGTTGAATTTGGTCCACCCCAGAAAGCATACTGAAACAAGACATTTCAGTACATACATGTAATAGCGATATACTAATTAAGGTCAATATATGACGACCGATATATACGATATATATGTACCTTTCTAGAAATTATTACGTTTGAAATATGGAAATTCAATCATACAAATGAAAAGACATTGTCTAAAAGTAAAAATGTTTCAAAACTCATATATATATATATATATATATATATATATATATATATATATGAGGTTAGGAAGTGTGTACCGGCCGGTACATGTAAGTTACGTGTACCGCCCATTAAAATAGCACATGTAGAGTATGCTGATAAAATCCAAACATATGGATTGATTTAACTATATATAGATTAGATGTCTTTGGAAAAATATAACCATATCTCAAATAGATCATGAGATATAGTAATATATGATGGAGTTGAGACTTACACCAAAAGATTTTTAGTCTTCCAATGGGAGTCCCAGAATTCTATCACCAAAAACCCTAGAGAGGATTGATGTCTTCCCTAGGTTTACCTAGAACTGGTGCTTAGATAACAACTCCAACCCCATAAGAGTATGGATGCCTTATCATAGTACAGATTTAGGATCGAACCCAAAAGACAACGGTCTTGTTGCAAGCAACAAGATGGAAAACGTACAACACTTCACTTAGTTATTTTACTAATTGGCACTTATATCAAAAGGTTGGATTTTGATTGGTTTTTAGACTAAAGCATGAAAAGTAAATAAAGCAAGTAAAACTAAGATTTAACAAATGATGATGAATCACTGGGGTTAAGCAGGTATTTACCACCGCTACACATGCATTGTATATGTACTAAGCAAGCAAGACTTATAAGCTAGATGCATGGATGTTCCACAAGACCGATGCCTTATAAGACAAGAGCGATGCATTGCATCCAAGGATGTTCCACAAGACCGATGCCTCGTAAGACAAGAGCGATGCATTGCATCCTTCGATGTTCCACAAGACCGATGCCTTATAAGACAAGAGCAATGCATCGCATCCTTCAAGGGTTAAGTAGCTCTCATTCGGTACATTTCTACGTGTCAATGTAGATATGTAGTCTTCCAAAGAGAGAATCTTACTCAACCTCATGAAACGTGCATCTAAAACTAACAAGCGAGCGATAATTATCAAATCGAATAGTATCTTTGTAGGCCTAGTCTCCTATTCGGATAACCTAGCTACGAGAAGTGCGGGAATGTTGCAACGCCAGCCATTCCCGATCAAATGGTCACATGCTTTACATCATTCCCCTCGCAAAGTGTGTTCCTCGACTTACCAAGGTTACTTCCATACAGATGGAAGTGCAACGGATGATAGTGAGTTTACTCCACTCTTTGAGATACACCCCTAGACACCGAAACGGATGCGTGGTGGATACACACACCAGAAACCAACACTAAATCGGTATTCGAGTCTCGAGAGCGGTCATAGACAAACCACAACAAAAGACAATAGATGCATACAAGAACGT
Organism: Alisma plantago-aquatica; assembly: GCA_963693085.1. Classification (NCBI taxonomy): domain Eukaryota; kingdom Viridiplantae; phylum Streptophyta; class Magnoliopsida; order Alismatales; family Alismataceae; genus Alisma; species Alisma plantago-aquatica. The sequence goes on along the minus strand of OY856414.1, from coordinate 415,387,611 downwards.
GGCCATCATTCAAGCATGTATGAAATGATTTAGTATTAAAACGAAAGGATAACATCTTTTTAGTACAAAGTACAAAACATGGGCAGCGGGGCTAGTCCCCGCGCCCCAGTGGATGGAACTACTCGCTCCTCATAGAGGGAACAACAAAGGAGGAGGCAAGAAGAGATAGAAAGAACATCATCTCCACTGAGGAGAGAAGGTTGAACCCTTGGTGGAGAGAGCAACGATCTTCACCCTTCATGACTTGCTTGACGACGGATCTTCTCCTCTCACCTTCTTTGTTGATGAGAGAGAAGGTAGCTTTGCAATGGAACGTGAGTCTCAGACCGGCAGCCTCGGGCGGTGGATGGAGTTGTTCTGGTAGTAGAGAGACAGCCTCTGGACGTCTGGACTCTCCTCAGGGATGGCCCTTGAGGTCTTATTTATAGGCCTTGAGTGAGGTCAAACGGTCTGGAGACCGTTTGGGTTCAAACGGTCTTGAGACCGTTTGGCGTCAAACGGTCTTGAGACCGTTTGGCGTCAAACGGTCTTGAGATCGTTTGGCGTCAAACGGTCTTGGGACCGTTTGAACTCCATGCGGTCTTGGGACCGTTTGAACTCCATGCGGTCTTGGGACCGTTTGAACTCCATGCGGTCTTGGGACCGTTTGGCTTCATGCGGTCTCGGGACCGTTAGAACTCCATGCGGTCTCGGGACCGTTTGAACTCCATGCGTTCTTGGGACCGTTTGGCTTCATGCGGTCTCGGGACCGTTTGAACTCCATGCGGTCTTGGGACCGTTTGGCTTCATGCGGTCTCGGGACCGTTTGAACTCCATGCGGTCTTGGGACCGTTTGGCTTCATGCGGTCTCGGGACCGTTTGAACTCCATGCGGTCTTGGGACCGTTTGGCTTCATGCGGTCTCGGGACCGTTTGAACTCCATGCGGTCTTGGGACCGTTTGGCTTCATGCGGTCTCGGGACCGTTTGAACTCCATGCGGTCTTGGGACCGTTTGGCTTCATGCGGTCTCGGGACCGTTTGAACTCCGTGCGGTCTTGGGACCGTTTGGCTTCATGCGGTCTCGGGACCGTTTGAACTCCATGCGGTCTTGGGACCATTTGGCTTCATGCGGTCTCGGGACCGTTTGAACTCCATGCGGTCTTGGGACCGTTTGGCTTCACTCGGCCTTGAGGTTGGTTTATTCTTTTATGATTTTTTTGTGCTTTTTCTGCAAGTGTAAAAGGAAAAAGTTAGTTTGATGATGTATTTACAAAAAAGGGGTAAAATTAGGTTTATGTACCATATAAACGTAAAAAGAGTATGAAAAGATAAAGAAAAAGACTAAGATAAACTACTAAAATAGGAGGTTATCACCCCCCCCAACTTAGAGTCTAGCTTGTCCTCAAGTTAGATAGAGCTGAGACATGAAATGGCGAGGCGATCTTAATTAGGGTCTCCATACTCTTGCTTCAATTCTTGACCTGAGTTCCCCAGGGGTCATATCGAGGCTTATTGCATGCCTTGATTCTTTTGGATTTCGAGAGTTGCTTGGATCTCAGGGTTTTTCCGTATCTCAAAATTTGCCTTGGGACCACATTTATTTTGTGCATGCCGTTGACTCTAATCAACTTTATACCTCTCTGGAAACCTATTGAAAGCTAGAGAGGGTATGAGGGTTGGCTAAAGGCTTTGAAGTGTAGCTCCCCTTCGAGTGGGGGAGGGGCTGTCTATGCTTTTTAGGATCTCACTACCGGGCACAACACATCTGCCTTTATGAGGGCAGCTGAATGTACCGGCCGGGCAAGTCCTTTATGATCCTTTTCGTATACTTGGAACTTTTAGGGTTTCACTACCGGACGCGACACATCTGCCTTTGTGAGGGCAGCGGAATGTGCCGGCCGGGTGAGCCCTTTATCAGTTCTTCATATAGGTCCTTATGCGTGGCACAACTCTCATGATTTTATTCGTCTCTCTGGCTTTTATTCAAAAACTCACAGGCTTGGGTTTTGGAATGAGGATTTATTTTGGGCGGCCAAGCCTCTTTTATTTTGAAGAGAGGAAAGCTGTTCTTAAAGTTTTTCAGCATGCACTTATTTGGTTTGTGGTCCACTTGCAGAACTTTTTGATTTGGAAGTTGCCTGATTTCCCTCTCATCCTCGAGATCTCGGCTTATTTAAACCCTGATTTTGACCTGTGGAGAGTCAGATAAAGAATTGAAGCAAAAATATGGGATCCATAGTAGGTGGGAATTGATAAATCGCCATTTGATGTCTGAGTGCTATTTATTTGTAAGACTAACATGATAAAAAGGAAAAAGGGAGTATAGAAGTTGATACCTAGCCCTTTTCTAATGAATCCCCCCCTAACTTATCACACACTCTTTCCCCAGAGTGGAAAAGTGATAGGTTGAGAAGTCATTAGAACAAGGGCTGTGAGTTAAGGCAGATTATCGGTAGCCCCTGGAGATCGGAGTAGAGTGGATGCGAATTGCCCTCGTAAAGATGGGGGCATTTGTGGCAGAAGGCTGGGCGATTGAAGTGCTCTTTGCTGTATGCCTTGGAGTGCTGACTCAGGAGATTCATTAATTTCGCAGCGCACTCTTTTGCAATTTTGTCTTGATATTGTCTAGCAGATCCTTTGCTTGATCATACTTCAAGTTACTGTGGTAGCCGCTGCCTTCGACATCAGTTTCCTTGGGATGTCCTACTTCATCATCCATGGATTAAGTCAGGTAGCTTCTATTCTCAATATTGATTCCATCTTCCATGTTGCCACTAACTGGAGGATGGTCTTTGTTGCAAGTGCTGCTTGATATGTGCTGCTTGGTTACACAAAAGTTCACGATATCTTTGTCCTTCAGAAGTAGCTCAAATACAAATACATCTCCAATCCTCAGATCGTTTTCTATCTAAAAGTCATACCAACCAACACCCATTTTGGATATTCTACGGTTCCCATCCTGATAGTGAAAAAGTTTTACGGGAAACTGCTTTGCTGAATAACTAAGCAATGCTCGACCAATTCCCCAAATGTTGTTCAGCTTCACAAATTGAGAGGGAATGTGCAAGTAAGTATTTTTAGAAAAGACGTGATGTTGCAGCCTTGCGCTTTCCCTCTGTCTCTTGGGCAGAGGAGTCTTCATCGGGGTTCGGTGTGTAGTCCGAACCTTCATCATCGTTCGAAAAGATGTGCTCGACGTCTTCTTCAGGAGCCTCACCCAGGCATTTGGTGAGGCAGGTTATTTTACACAGGACGTCAATGATCTTGGTCTTGGGAGGGACGGCTCTGGTGGTGTTGTAAGTGTCCCTTATTTGTATGAGCCTTTCTCGCTCCTCCGTCATCTTCTCCCTTGTCGGAGCAGGGGCAGGTCCGGATCCGGAAGCCTTGTTTGACGCCACTTCTGAAAAAAGTATGAGTTTCGTAATTTAGAGAAGATTTGAGATAGTTTAAATTTGATATGTAGTTATATCTTTTACATTTTGTGAAAGCAAAAAGGAAACGAAGACCGAACGGTTTCAGGACCGTTTGGTTCCAAACGGTTTCAAGACCGTTTGGTTCCAAACGGTTTCAAGACCGTTTGGCCTCAAACGGTTTCAAGACCATTTGGCCTCAAACGGTTTCAAGACCGTTTGGTTCCAAACGGTTTGAGGACCGTTTGGACCCAAACGGTTTCAAGACCGTTTGGAAAGCGAATAGTCGCAGGTCGCCGGCGCGGGAGAAGGTGAAACGGCGCGAAGGTGAAGAACGCGTCGGTGCCTGCGACAAAGACGAAAACGATGAGAGAGCGGCGACGGTGATGAAAGCGGTGGAAGAGTCGGTGAAGTCTTTTGACAGCGACGGCGATGGCGAAGAGAGAGACGTCATGCGAAGGTAAAGGAAACGGCAACTGGCGCCATGATGGTGACGACAGAACGGCGCGGCGATGAAGGCGATAGAAGAGTCGGTGAACTCGATCGATAACGACGGCGATGGCAACGTAAGCAGCGACTGGCGATGGAAAGAGCAGCGTGGAGTCGCCAGACTACTTTGCGGAAGGTGGACGGAAGGGTGACTTTGCGCGGATGCAACAGGAGCAAAAAGGGAAGCTCTTCGCACGAAAATTCTGGAGAAATTGAAGGTTCGAAGAGAGAAAGACGGAGGGGTAGGGTCAATAATTATAGTGATAGGTGGGTGACCTTTTGTATTCCAAACGGTTTGAAGACCGCTTGGTCCCAAGCGGTCTCAAGACCGATTTGGTCCCAAACGGTTTGAGGACCGTTTGGTTCCAAACGGTTTCAGGACCGTTTGGTCCCAAACGGTTTGAGGACCGTTTGGTCCCAAGCGGTTTGAGGACCGTTTGGTTCCAAACGGTTTGAAGACCGTTTGGAGTCCAAACGGTTTGAGGACCGTTTGGTTCCAAACGGTTTGAAGACCGTTTGGAGTCCAAACGGTTTCAAGACCGTTTGGCTCCAAACGGTTTGGAGACCGTTTGGAGTCCAAACGGTTTGAGGACCGTTTGGTTCCAAATGGTTTGAAGACCGTTTGGAGTCCAAACGGTTTGAGGACCGTTTGGTTCCAAACGGTTTGAAGACCGTTTGGAGTCCAAACGGTTTCAAGACCGTTTGGCTCCAAACGGTTTGGAGACCGTTTGGAGGGGCACAAAGGGTTTGTATATTTTTATGTTTGTTTTTGAGTATGTATATTATTTTTTTGTATTTTGGTTTATGAATTTTTATGTTGTTTGTTTTATGTATTGTTTTTGTAGTTTTGATTATGTAGATTTTTTGTATTTTTAGATTAATGATGAAAGAACTTAAAGAAAGCAAAACAAATTCAAAAAAAAAGACTAGAAATTAGAGAAGGTGATACTGAGGTCTTGGGTTGCCTCCCAAAAAGCGCCTTGGTTTTACGTCACTGGCTCGACGAAACTGTAAGGTTGTTATGCTGTGGGCGTAGCATCTCTGATATCGAGGGTTTGTTGATGTGTTTTGTCTTCCTGAGTGTAGTATCTTTTTAAACGGTGCCCGTTAACCGTTCATTCTCCTCCGTTGTTGTCGATGATAATGGCGGCTCCAGTTGGGTAGATATGTTTTATGGTGAAGGGTCCGGACCATTTTGTTCGGAGCTTTCCGGGGAATAATCTGAGCTTGGAGTTGAATAAGAGCACTTTGTCGCCAACGGCGATATCTTTTCTCTTAAGATGTCCATCATGCCACATTTTTGTTTGCTCTTTATAGATTCTAGCACTGTGATATGCTGTCATTCGGAGTTCTTCTAGCTCCTGTAGCTGGAGTTGTCTGTTCTCCCCTGCGCTTTTAAGGTCGAAGTTTAGTTGCTTGATGGCCCACCAGGCTTTATGTTCCAGTTCTACTGGAAGATGACATGATTTGCCGTACACCAAACGAAACGGAGTTGTTCCAATTGGTGTTTTGTAAGCAGTACGGTATGCCCAGAGGGCGTCAGGAAGTTTGGTGGACCAATCAGTGCGGTTTTTATTCACTGTTTTTTCAAGAATCGCTTTTATCTGTCTATTGGATACTTCTACCTGGCCACTAGTTTGTGGGTGGTAAGGTGTGGCAACTTTGTGATGGACTCCGTATTTTCTCAGTAACGCTTCGAAACTTCGTTCCAGGAAATGGGTCCCGCCATCAGATATGACCGTTCTTGGAACTCCAAATCTCAGAAAAATAGTGTCTTTGAACAATTTGACAACAGGTTTGGAGTCGTTGGATACGGTGGGTATAGCTTCGACCCACTTTGAGACGTAATCCACTGCGACCAAAATGTAAGAGAAGCCATATGATGAAGGGAAAGGTCCCACGTAGTCTACCCCCCATACATCAAACAGTTCAATTTCCTGCCACATGGTAAGAGGCATTTCATCCCTTTTTGATATGTTGCCCGAAAATTGGCATTTCTCACAGGCTTTGACAAAAGCATGTGAGTCTTTTGATATGGTGGGCCAAAAGAAACCAGATTGTAGAACTTTTATGGCAGTTTTCTTGGCACCCATGTGCCCCCCCGTGGGTCTGGAGTGGCAGTGTTCCAAAACCGAGGTTATTTCTTCTTCTGGAAGGCACCGGCGAAAAAGTCCGTCGGCACAGAGGTAAAATAAGTAGGGTTCGTCCCAATGATAACGTTTTATATCATGAAGGAATTTCCTTTTATCCTGATATGAAGCAGACGGGTGGATGATCCCTGTGGCTAGATAATTGACGATATCAGCAAACCAAGGAAAACTATGAGTGGCCTTCATAAGCTGATCATCAGGAAGAGAATCCCTGATAGGGATTTTATCTTTTTCTTCAACCTCGATTCTGCTGAGGTGATCGGCTACAACGTTCTCTACGCCACTTTTATCTTTGATTTCTAGGTCGAATTCTTGAAGCATTAATACCCAGCGGATGAGCCTGGGTTTGGCGTCCTGTTTCTGGATCAGATGTCGGATAGCAGAATGGTCAGTGTAGACGATGACTTTAGAGCCGATCAGGTAAGAGCGGAATTTTTCGAAGGCGTAGATGATAGCCAAAAACTCTTTTTCCGTGGTCGTGTAGTTTTTCTGTGCTTCGTCAAGCATTTTTGATGCATAGTAGATGACATAGGGTTTCTTATCGATCTGTTGTCCTAAAACGGCTCCTATGGCATAATCACTTGCGTCGCACATGATTTCGAATGGTTGCGACCAGTCTAGAGCCCTTAGAATAGGTGCGGAAATTAATGCTTCTTTAAGGGTAGAGAAACTTCGCATGCATTCTTGGTCGAAAATGAACTCGACATCTTTTGTCAGGAGTTGGGTCATGGGTTTAGCTATTTTCGAGAAATCTTTGATGAACCTTCTGTAGACCCCTGCATGACCTAGGAAAGCTCGAACGCCCCTTATGTCCTTCGGAGGTGACTACTTTGAGATAACATCAATCTTTGCTTTGTCGACCTCAATTCCCCTATCACTTACTCTATGTCCGAGGACGATACCTTCTGTTACCATGAAATGACATTTTTCCCAATTCAGGATAAGGTTCGTTTCCTTGCAACGTTGCAGGACTCGTTCAAGATTATTTAGACAGTTATCGAAAGAATATCCATAGACAGAGAAATCATCCATAAAGACTTCCATAACAGATTCGGTTAATCCGGCGAAGATGGCAGACATGCAGCGTTGGAAAGTAGCAGGAGCGTTACATAGCCCGAACAGCATTCTTCTGAAAGCATATGTCCCAAAGGGACAAGTGAAGGTGGTTTTTTCTTGGTCCTCTGGATGTATGGGTATTTGGTAGAACCTGGAGTAACCATCGGGATAACAGAAATACTTTTAGTGGGCCAAGCGCTCTAGGACTTCGTCAAGGAAGGGTAGAGGGTAGTGGTCTTTTCTTGTAGCTTTATTCAACTTCCTATAATCGATGCACATTCGCCACCCCGTTACAGTCCTAGTAGGTACGAGCTCATTTTTATCGTTGATCACTACAGTAGTGCCCCCTTTCTTTGGGACAACTTGAACTGGACTGACCCACTGAGAGTCAGAGATAGGATAGATCATGCCAGCTTTGAGTAGTTTGAGGACTTCCAAACGGACTACCTCTTTCAAATTTGGGTTCAGTTTTCTTTGATGTTCACGAGTGGGTTTAAATTCTTCAACCATAGGAAGCTTATGCATACATAGAGCCGGGTTTATGCCTGTGAGGTCGGTTATTTTATAACCAATGATCTTTTTGTGCCTCCTTAGTTTGTCCAGAAGTTTGACTTCTTGGTCTTCGGTAAGGGTGGAGCTGATAATAACTGGGCATAGCTCTTCCTTATCCAGGAAAACATATTTAAGCCCTATAGGTAAAGTCTTCAATTCAGGGGTTTTTGATGGTTCTGCTGCTTCAGTGGTAGTGATGGCTTTAAGCTCTTCAAAAGTAGTCTTTGGTGCTTCTTCTATCTTTTCTAGGTATTGGATGTATTGCTGGACTAGTTCATTTGCAGAGAATTCAACTTCTGGATTGATAAGAGCATTCTCAAGTTCGTCAATTGGCTCGGAGATTTCTAATTGCGACATTTGTTGAATTGCGTCTAAAAGAAAGACTTCTTCTTGGATGCTGGGACCTTTCATGCTATCAAGGACGCGGAATTGAATTGCTTCTTTCCCGAGCCTAAGAATGATGGTTCCGGCTTCGACATCGATTAGCGCTCTGGCTGTAGCTAGGAAAGGCCTACCGAAAATGATCGGATACCTTAAGTCTTCTTTAATATTCATGATGACAAAATCACATGGAACGTAGGCATCCTTCCCTATCCTTACTGGGATATCTTCGATGATTCCCAACGGTGCGGTTATGGTGGAGTCGGCTAGTTGAATAGTCATTGCTGTAGGCAGCAGGTCAGTGAAACCAAGGCGTTGGCACATTGAGTAGGGCATAATGGATATACTAGCCCCGAGGTCAGCCAATCCTTTCTTTGTGGATGCATTTCCAATGCAACATTGGATTCCGAAGGAACCTGGGTCCTTCTTCTTTTTGGGTAGTTTGTTCAAGATGATGTCAGAAGTTGTTTGAGCGAGCTTGACGGTTTCCTGCTCTTTGGTGATATACTTACGTGATAGCAAAGTTTTGAGATATCTTGCCCATGCTGGTACTTCGGATAGAGCGTCAAGGAGTGGGATGTCAATATAAAGTTTCTTCATTGCTTCCTTGAATTTTTGAAACCTGGCGTCCATTTTTGTTTCTTGCAGTCTGCCCGGATACGGAATCCTTGGTTTGAATTGCGGGACCTTGGATTCTGCAGGTACATGCTCTTTGTTTTTGTCCTCTGTGCCTTCGGGGGATTTCCCAATCTCTTGTTGCGAGATCTCTTTCGTCGTAAAAGTGGGCACATCATCATCATCTAGAGTGATCTTGATGGGTTTAGGAAGAATGCGTCCCGACCTTGTGGTGACGGCATTCAGCTGTTCGTGTTTATTTTGCCCGTATTTAGAGTTTGGATCAGGCTGCCCATCAAAAGTGCCTGTTGGGGGTTTCAATTGTGCAGCAATCTGGGCAAGCTGTGCTTCAACTGCCTTCTGTTGAGCTTGTTGGTTGGCCAGCATGGTTTGCTGAGACTGAAGCATTTGTTTTATCAAAGATAGCTCATCTTCCGGTTGTGCAGTGATGTTTTTCTGAGGGTTTTGTTGTTGAGACTGTTGAATATGCAATTGCGGGTGAAGCGGGGGATGAGTGTACTGATAGTAGGCTAATTGATTTCTAGGGTAGTTAGCCCTAGGGAAATTGTTCCTTGGGTTCCCTTGATTTTGGTTAAAATTGTTTGGAAATCCAGGAGGCAGCCTACTGTCAAGTCCCCCTTGTGTCTGATGTTGCGGATTCGCAGTTCCAGAGGGATTCCCATACTGGAACCCAGGATGGTTCCTTGGTTGACTGGGATTATAATAAACTTGTCCGGGAATAGTATGGATGGAGTTGACTTGCTCTGGAATCTGATCTTCAGCCTGATTAGTGATGGCCTCATAGGATTGTGGTGGTGGATGCAGATCCATCATCACATTATAGAGCATTCCGCAGGAAAGAGTCGGATGATCCGAAGAATGACAAGCTTCACAGGATCCTGTGACAGCTTTGACTTGATGAACCAGTGGGGTTTTCTTCTTATCAATTTCCCCTAGGGTTGTTTCAAGGGTTTGTTGTTTATGAGCGATTGTCTTCAAAGCCTCGGCTATTGACTTTAGTTCCATAGATTCTTCAGCTTTAAAGACTTTTAAGACGCCTTTTCCGCCTGACCGCCCCCAATTGGACTGGTTTTCGGCTCCTAAGGTAACAATCTTCCAGGAATCTTCATAGTTTTTCCTCATGAAATTTCCTCCAGATGAGGAATCTAGGAACTGTTTAATGTCATCGCTTACCCCCCGATAAAAAGTTTCAATCAATTGATTCTGTGAAATTCCATGATGAGGGCATTTGCGTAGAAGTTCCTTGAATCTTTCCCATGCCTCAGCGAGGGTTTCTCCAGGTAGCTGGGAGAAATGGTTGATCTACCCTCTGATTTCATAGGTCAGCGAGGGTGGAAAGAACTTCTCCAAGAATTTTTCCTCTAGAGGGGCCCAAGTGGTTATGATGGGTTCTCTGTCCAATGAGTTGTACCAACTCAAGGCCCTTCTAGATAAGGTGAAATGAAACAGGTGGAGCATTATTGCGTCGAAAGCAATACCATCTTGCTGGACCAGGCGGCATAATGCCTTAAACCGTTTCAAATGGTCCATGCAATCGTCTCCTGAACCTCCTGAGAAGGAAATTCCTTGCATAATCTGGATCCACTGGGTCCGAATCTCAAAGTTTGGGATGTTGATGATCGGAGGCCGGACCGGGTGGTTGTCTTCGTAATTCTTCGGGATAGCATAGTCCCTCAGTTGCTTGTTTCGTAATTCAAGCTGAGCAGCCTCAGTCTCTGCTCTTATGCGGGCTTGCTCTTCTGCTCGTATCTCCACTTGTATTTGGGCACAGGTGTCTGCAATGAGTTGTGCCCGTTGTGCGGCGATAGCAGCATTGACTCTCTCCATCACCAAAGCGGCTTGATGCTGTTCGTCAGCCATTTGACTAGCGCGTTGGCGATTGAGACGGATTCTGCGGTGGAAACTTCTCTCTACCTCGGAGTCGAACTCCGGATCAGGGGAGGATCCTCGATTATGCGGTGATTGCATATACGGGTTCTACCTGAGTAAAGAAAAGAGAACACCTTTAGATAATAGAGACAATATGAAAGCTTCAAGAAGATGATGAGTTATGATTCAAAAAGAAAGTGTAAAATCCTAACCAACTAGAAAAATAAACTAAGTGAAATACTAACGTTCCGTTGTCCCCGGCAACGACGCCATTTTTTGATGGAATTGAGACTTACACCAAAAGATTTTTAGTCTTCCAATGGGAGTCCCAGAATTCTATCACCAAAAACCCTAGAGAGTATTGATGTCTTCCCTAGGTTTACCTAGAACTAGTGCTTAGATAACAACTCCAACCCCATAAGAGTATGGAAGCCTTATCATAGTACAGATTTAGGATCGAACCCAAAAGACAACGGTCTTGTTACAAGCAACAAGATGGAAAACGTACAACACTTCACTTAGTTATTTTACTAATTGGCACTTATATCAAAAGGTTGGATTTTGATTGGTTTTTAGACTAAAGCATGAAAAGTAAATAAAGCAAGTAAAACTAAGATTTAACAAATGATGATGAATCACTGGGGTTAAGCAGGTATTTACCACCGCTACACATGCATTGTATATGTACTAAGCAAGCAAGACTTATAAGCTAGATGCATGGATGTTCCACAAGACCGATGCCTTATAAGACAAGAGCGATGCATTGCATCCAAGGATGTTCCACAAGACCGATGCCTCGTAAGACAAGAGCGATGCATTGCATCCTTCGATGTTCCACAAGACCGATGCCTTATAAGACAAGAGAAATGCATCGCATCCTTCAAGGGTTAAGTAGCTCTCATTCGGCACATTTCTACGTGTCAATAAAGATATGTAGTCTTCCAAAGAGAGAATCTTACTCAACCTCATGAAACGTGCATCTAAAACTAACAAGCGAGCGATAATTATCAAATCGAATAGTATCTTTGTAGGCCTAGTCTCCTATTCGGATAACCTAGCTACGAGAAGTGTGGGAATGTTGCAACGCCAGCCATTCCCGATCAAATGGTCACATGCTTTACATCATTCCCCTCGCAAAGTGTGTTCCTCGACTTACCAAGGTTACTTCCATACAGATGGAAGTGCAACGAATGATAGTGAGTTTACTCCACTCTTTGAGATACACCCCTAGACACCGAAACGGATGCATGGTGGATACACACACCAGAAACCAACACTAAATCGGTATTCGAGTCTCGAGAGCGGTCATAGACAAACCACAACAAAAGACAATAGATGCATACAAGAACGTGGCCATCATTCAAGCATGTATGAAATGATTTAGTATTAAAACGAAAGGATAACATCTTTTTAGTACAAAGTACAAAACATGGGCAGCGGGGCTAGTCCCCGCGCCCCAGTGGATGGAACTACTCGCTCCTCATAGAGGGAACAACAAAGGAGGAGGCAAGAAGAGATAGAAAGAACATCATCTCCACTGAGGAGAGAAGGTTGAACCCTTGGTGGAGAGAGCAACGATCTTCACCCTTCGTGACTTGCTTGACGACGGATCTTCTCCTCTCACCTTCTTTGTTGATGAGAGAGAAGGTAGCTTTGCAATGGAACGTGAGTCTCAGACCGGCAGCCTCGGGCGGTGGATGGAGTTGTTCTGGTAGTAGAGAGACAGCCTCTGGACGTCTGGACTCTCCTCAGGGATGGCCCTTGAGGTCTTATTTATAGGCCTTGAGTGAGGTCAAACGTTCTGGAGACCGTTTGGCGTCAAACGATCTTGAGACCGTTTGGCGTCAAACGGTCTTGAGATCGTTTGGCGTCAAACGGTCTTGGGACCGTTTGAACTCCATGCGGTCTTGGGACCGTTTGAACTCCATGCGGTCTTGGGACCGTTTGGCTTCATGCGGTCTCGGGACCGTTAGAACTCCATGCGGTCTCGGGACCGTTTGAACTCCATGCGGTCTTGGGACCGTTTGGCTTCATGCGGTCTCGGGACCGTTTGAACTCCATGCGGTCTTGGGACCATTTGGCTTCATGCGGTCTCGGGACCGTTTGAACTCCATGCGGTCTTGGGACCGTTTGGCTTCATGCGGTCTCGGGACCGTTTGAACTCCATGCGATCTTGGGACCGTTTGGCTTCATGCGGTCTCGGGACCGTTTGAACTCCATGCGGTCTTGGGACCGTTTGGCTTCATGCGGTCTCGGGACCGTTTGAACTCCATGCGGTCTTGGGACCGTTTGGCTTCATGCGGTCTCGGGACCGTTTGAACTCCGTGCGGTCTTGGGACCGTTTGGCTTCATGTGGTCTCGGGACCGTTTGAACTCCATGCGGTCTTGGGACCGTTTGGCTTCATGCGGTCTCGGGACCGTTTGAACTCCATGCGGTCTTGGGACCGTTTGGCTTCACTCGGCCTTGAGGTTGGTTTATTCTTTTATGATTTTTTTGTGCTTTTTCTGCAAGTGTAAAAGAAAAAAGTTAGTTTGATGATGTATTTACAAAAAAGGGGTAAAATTAGGTTTATGTACCGTATAAACGTAAAAAGAGTATGAAAAGCTAAAGAAAAAGACTAAGATAAACTACTAAAATAGGAGGTTATCAATATACTATTCGAACGGTTTCTGCAATTTTAGCAACTTACCGTTGATTAGAAAATACACATTTTCTTTTGTTGAATGATCTATGAATATCGGATTTTTGTGATTTTTTGTACACATCTTATCTAAGGCGTACACTTTACATCCATAAGGTTAGATTACTGAGTAGAATGTTATAATCATCATATATGAAGATGGGTACATGTAATCTATATGTACTCGGGTATACAATTCTTTTAGCCTATATATATATATATATATATATATATATATATATATATATATATATATATATATATATATATATATATATATATATATATATATATATATATATATATATATATATATGAGTTATACTTATCCAAATAGTCTTGATATGCAAACACACTTGAGTGTATTCGTGCGATCCGTACACTCGAGTGTATTCTAGCCTGACTCTCTCTATATATATATGTATATATATATGTATATATATAAATATATATATATATATATATATATATACATATATATATACATATATATATATATATATATATATAGAGAGAGAGAGAGTTAGGCTAGAATACACTCGAGTGTATCCGGAGTGGAATACACTCAAGTAATTTTCCATGATGCAATATTTTTTTTTGAAAATCTAATCCGTTGATCTTTTTAAACATCTCGTGAACAACTCATACGCAAAATTTGAGCACATTTGGATATGTATAACTCATGTTATGAAGACCGCAAAAATTATGCATTTCAAATTAGTTTCGCACGTTGATTTTGTTTCCCTTGGATGAGTGACTTACACTCATCCAAATGGGTTCAAAATTTGTATGTAGCCTAGTTATAGTATGATGGTGAAGATCAACGGTTTACATTTTTCAAAAAATAGTCTTGATATGCAAACACACTTGAGTGTATTCGTGCGATCCGTACACTCAAGTGTATTCTAGCCTGACTCTCTCTCTCTCTCTATATATATATATATATAAATATATATATATATATATATATAGAGAGAGAGAGAGAGAGAGAGTTGAGCTACAATACACTCGAGTGTATAAGGGCTCCTATACACCTCAGTTTTTAAGCGTTGGATCTTGATCTGGCAAAAGGCAGAATCTGCCCACTTTAACCTATTAACAGTATCGTCGACTGCTGGGCCCCCCTCCGTTTCACGCCCCTCCACCCCCCCACTTGCACTGCCCCCGACTACCCTCTCTCTCTCCTTTTCATTACTCTCTCCTCTTCTCCTTTTCATTACTCTCTCCTCTTCTCTCCGTCGAGGGACTGCTCTGTCCTTGTCCTCTATCTGTCGAGGACTCTCCTGCCTGCGCGGCGCTCTCCTCCTCCTCCTACTCTGCTCTCCTACTCCGCTCTCCTCCTCCGCTCAAGGGCAGGCAGGTACCTCACCAGGAAGAGATGCCGATTAGCAAAAGGGTACTCCAGAAAGGCTCCCTCGCCGGTCAGCAGTGCCTGCGCCTCCGTTGGACGGGCACAACAGTGCCAGTGACAGCGCTCTGCGCTCTCCTCCTCCACTTGAGGACAGGCAGGTACCTCTCCAGACAGAGACACCGATCAGCAAAAGGATACTCCAGAAACGCTCCCTCCCTCGCCGGTCAGCAGCGCATGCACCACCGTCGGACGGGCACCGCAGTACCAGTGACTGCGCTCTCCTCCTCCGCTCTCTCCTCCCCACTGGTGACGCTCTCTCCTCCGCTCTCTCCTCCACACCGGTGATTCTCTCTCCTCCACTCTATCCTCCCCGTGGGTGACTTCTCTCTCCTCTACTCTCTCCTCCCCACCGGGATTCCGATGACCATCAGGGCTCCTCGCCGATCATCAGGGCCAATAATCTACATTGTTATTTAGTTCTGGCATTTAGTTCTGGCATTTTCTCCTCCAGTAGCTCCCTCTTGGACTGGTGCACCTTTCAGGAGTTTGTGGTTTTGCCACACAGAGAGGTTTGTGCCACACAGAGAGGTTTTGCCACATAGAGAGGTTGGTGCACCTTTCATCTGAAATTTTCTTGTCCCATAATTTTTGAAGTAGGTTTCTTTCAAGGGAGAAGCAATTATGTCTTCACAGAGTTCGCAGAGTAGAAGCAACTTTGTTTCAAGTTGCAGATACAGTCTTACATCGGCTCAACAAAGAGTGCATTGTGATTGTGGAGATTTGCTTAAACTTAGAACAGCCAAGACACAGAAGAATTTTGGACGAAAGTTCTATGGTTGTCCTAAATTCAATAAGGAGGGACTTCCACATTGTGACTTTTTCCAGTGGGCTGATGCACCTGTCAATATTCCTGAAGACTTGATCGTCAAAATCAGCCAACTTGAAGAACAACTGAACCTGACCAAGATGAAAGAAGTCTGAGCAACAAGGAAATATAATTTTTGTTTGGTGTTACTTCTCATGACTTGGATTGTACTCCTATGTAATTTATATGGGAATAATTAGCTGGTGTATGCTTTCTATGTTGTTACTATGAAATTTGTAATGAGATTGTTCATTAATGAATGAAATTTGCAATGTTGGTTACTATCTTGTCTCATCTTTGAATGTGTATGTTGTGAATAAAAATTGGAAATGTGTTGAATGGAATAAATCCACCTACCGGATCAGATCTTTGTATCAAGTTGAATGGAATAAATCCCAGTATCAAGTTGTACTTTTGGTTGGCCTCAACTTCATGTCATCCTTGAGTAAATACACCTACATGATCAAATCTTTGTGGATTATAATTTGTTTGTGATGTTTACCTCCAGGTCTTTTATAGTGTGGTTCCTTTTCTTTTCTTCTTATTGGAGGGATTTTATAGTGTGATCTGCAGTTGATTGTTACTTTGTTCGTACTACTAAAAATGTAACATGGTTGTGCATTGTCATTTATTTTCCCCCTGTCCTTCTTCTAGTATGTATATGAAATCGAGACTCAAATGTCACAGTGTAAAGAACCAAATATCATACTGGTTATCCAACTACTGAAAGTCTGAATCTAGTATGATTATCCAACATTATACTGACAATCTGAATAGAATGACCAGCTAGTTTGTTCGACTGATTCAAACAAACTACTTAATATTTTTGGATGTGTTCAAACCACTTTCTTTTTTTTTGAACGGGGACATGCAACATTCATTAAAGCCACTTTCTTATCAAGAAAGTGAGCCATCTGCACACAGTTTAAGGGCAGACACAGATCTATTTTGCAACTATCATCTAACATGAACTGATAGTGATTACTTGTTTGAAGGCAATTTGAATAACCACCATGTTCAAAATGTTACATCAAGCATAAAAGTTACAACTCAAGTGTCAACAAATGCACTTGTTACATCAATCATAAAATGAACACCGTTGAATCAGTTTTTAAGACACTGTCGAATTAGTCTTCGCTTGACTCTTCATCCTCTTCTTTGATCCCATATGAGGTTGATGCCTCCTTTTTTCCTACCCACCAAGAAAAAAAAGATCAAAAAAACTATTTGTGAGGATCTACTATATTTTTAATAAATGAATTAAATTAGTAGGGAATAATACCCCTTGTTTGCATGTCTGACTGTTATTTCCTTTTGTATTGCACGTACTACATGTTCTTTGCTTCTTTGCTTTCATTTCAGTAGGTGGTTTGAACCTTTGTGGTTTTCTAGTTCCTTTACACTGTGATGTTATATGATCTTTTGCATTGATTTGATGTTGTGATTCTAGAAGCAGTGGCACATATTGACTTGCCTGAGTAGGAATATAGGTCTGGGATGATGGTATCCTTTCATCTGTAGAAATTGAATCTACTTTCTGTTGCATATTCAAAACATCAGCATATGAATTTTCAAAGGTCTTTTGCACCATCATGTAAGTAACCTTTTCTTTAGAAGCTAAACCAACCAATCACAGGGATGATTTACACAAGATGTTATACCTACTCAACATGGTACTATCACCCATCTCTACTTGAGTTTCTTGAGCATGATCATCTTTGTGGTTTATTTTTGCATTAATTGTCTAACACTCCAAGACATATGATGGTGGAATCTTATGATAATTGAGAAATAATAGTACCTTGAGAGAATGACAACACAATATTCTAGTAAACTAAAAATGCCTCCAATCACAAGATATTTCATCAGATTCTCTTTTCAAGGCCACCTTGTAGTACTTCCTTGCCATGAAGTGATTCTCCTCTTCAAAAATATATATAATGTGATATAAGGAGTGTTTGATCACCTCTTCTATGTCATAGCTAGTTGTCTTCTTCATTTGCATACGGAAGTCTTTGTAAACTATTGTTGTGTGTACATTTCTTACATGGTTCTCAATTGGGGCATTAGACCAAAGAGTGGGTGCTCCACTTTTAGTTCTATAGTCCTCCCCATCTTCTTTGTCATATCGGTTGTCAACCACCTTTTCATATGCTTCAAAAAATTTGAAAAGTGGTAAATGATTGTTGACATGGTCTTTAAAAATAGAATTCATGCTCTCACTCCGTTGTGTGGTTGACATGTTGGCAAAAAAAGTACCCCTAAAGTCAATAGGAATCCATTGATCTCTAATACTCCACAAGTGACGCAAATGTGCATTGTCACCTAAGTTGAATGTGCATATCACTCTCTGCCACCTATCCTCAAACTCTTCAATTGTGTCAGGCATGTTTATGCAAGAATGAAATTCTTCAGCAAAACCAACAACTGTCCCATATATTACACCAAGGTGCTCACATGCTTTCCTCATTATATGCCATTGACATAAATGATGAACTACATCTGGAAAAACTATGTGAATCACCTTCCTCATTGTTGGATCTTGATCAGTTAGTATTTCCTTAGGGTGTTTTCCAAACATGGCATTTAAAAATGTTTGGAATACCCAAATAAAAGAATTGGCTGTCTCATCACGTAGTAATGCACACCCAAATAAAGTTGACTGCTTGTGGTGATTCACACCTATGAATGGTGCAGATGGCATGGTTTACTTGTTAGTCATATATGTGGTGTCAAAAGTAATCACATCATTAACTGTTTGATATGCCATCCTTTACTTAGCATCCACCTAGAAGATATTACGTGTACAACCTTCCTCATAAAGTTGAAGTGCATAATAAAATAACAGATTAATTGCTTGTATTTTTCTAAAATGCTCCAAAGTGGAGGAAACATCAACACCTATATATTTCCTTCTCAAGGATACAAGCTCATTGCTCAGGTCCTTTCTAATGAAACTCACATTACGAATGCCACCACGATGACTAGCTATGAGTGACATAATCTGAGTAGTAGAAATATTTTGGTCATGCATAGCACGAACTAAATCCCAAACCTCTATTGACATATGTCAATGTGATCGGTGAAACCGCTTCTTGGATGGACTTTGAGTGAGGTCATGGTTGTTCTCTTTCTCAAAACTTGTAACCACCAACTTTGTGCCCTCTTCTTGCTTCACTCGTATTCGAGCCTTACAATCTGTTCGTGCAGATGTCATATCTTTTTTTGGAGTACCCTTTACACCATCATCATCTTTGTTCTTTATTTTTTGCAAACCTTCCATTGAACATACAAACACTCTACCAGTAACCTATTTTGTTTTAGCAGAAACATACTGACTCCCCTTACGAATACTAAATCCCACCTTGTAAGCATATCAATTATAAAATTCTTCCGCCTTTTCAACAGTATCAAACTGCAAGCCTATATACGGATATGGATTAGATTCCACTTCAACCCTTTCATCATTGACCCCATTATCATCATCATCATCATCAGGTTCAATTGGTTCATCGACCTAAGAAAATATGAGAGAAAAATGCTTACAAACAAATCCCTTACACAGTCACAAAATACACATATTTGAAATTTAAAATTTTGCAATATTTAGTTACCATTGCACATGTGTCCTCATCTCTATCAATTGGTGCCTCATCTCTATCAATTGGTGGCTTATAAGCTAGCTAATCTATGCCCATCATGCCATCAACGTCATCATAGAAATCCATTGCTATAGAGATTAATAAATTCAGTCACAAAATCCTTGAATAATCAATCAAAATATACATCAAAATATTGGGTCATTTAAACAAAGGTTTGTGCCACAATTGCTTTTGGGATGGGAACATGGTTGAGGGATTTCATCTCTAGGTTTGGACATCTGAGTTTCATCTTTAAGATGGGAATTCACTATGCCACATGTACTATTTCCTTGGCTTTGGATCAGCTAGCTATACATGAGGTTTGTTATAAAAACTTCTTACAAGCTTAGGCGCACTGAAAATCAGCTAGAACACACATGACATGCTTATACAAGCATAATGAATGTATTACATCCATAAGCATAAGATTGTAATTTGACAACATAAATGGATTTTATCAACAATAAAAATTTACCTTATGGTATATAATTCTAAACCCACACCAGGAAAAAGCATTAGTAACCCCAACCACTTACCTCTAGGTAATAATCAAACATGTCAATCCTATGACCACTAATGCATCAAAAGCATCAGAGGGTATATGTGTCACAGATAATAAGTTGAGCCAAAAAATAATACGCAATAAATTATAGCTAAATATCCAAGAGATGTTGGACTGTTTGATTATCCATATCAATTTGACAACATACGAATACACTGAGGCTTCTCAGCTGCTTTATATGGTCTTCAAAACTGATTTTCAGTTAATGAAATAAGCAATGCATATATACTCGTATCACAGGATTCTAAGTAAAAAGGAGCTACTACAATTTTGTTGTACCTCAGAATGGGGCAGGTAGACCGTGGAGGCTGGTTCTCCTGCAATGCCCGGTGGAAGTGGCTCTGCTGCAATGCCCGACCGTGGAGGGCCTGGATTGTTGGCTGCTGTGGTTGAGCACAGATGAGGAGCCATGTCCTGATGATCAACGAGGAGCCCTGATGGTCGTCAAAGTCCCGGTGGGGAGGAGAGAGTGGAGGAGAGATCAGTCACCGGCGGGGAGAAGAGAGCGGAGGAGAGAGTAGTCACCGGTGGGGAGGATCGAGCAAAGGAGGAGAGCGCAGAGCGCAATCACTAGCGCTACTGTGCCCGTCTGACGGTGGCGCTGACACTGCTAACCGGAAAGGGAGCCTTTCTAGAGTACCCTTTTACTGATCGACGTCTCTGCCTGGCGAGGTACCTATCTACCCTCGAGCGGAGTAGGAGGAGGAGGAGAGCGTCGTGCAGGCAGGAGAGTCCTCGACGGAGAGAGGACGAGGACATAGCAGTCCCTCGATGGAGAGTAGAGGAGAGAGTAATGAAAAGGAGAGAGAGGGTAGTCGGGGGGAAGTGCAAGTGGGGGGGAGGGGCGTGAAACGGAGGGGGGCCCAGTAGTTGACGGTACTGTTAACCAATTAAAGTGGGCAGATTCTACCTTTTAACAATTCAAGATCCAACGCTTAAAAACTGAGGTGTATAGGAGCCCTTATACACTCGAGTGTATTGTAGCTCAACTCTCTCTCTCTCTCTCTCTCTATATATATATATATATATATGTGTGTGTGTGTGTGTGTGTGTGTGCGCTCGCGTGTGCATGAATGCACGTGTGTGAGAGTGTGTGTGTGTGTACATATATGAGTGCACACATATACATATTCTTCAATTTTGATATAATAGGTTCCCATCACACATGTTTCCAATAACTCAATATATTAATTTATAATATGTTTGTATAATATATATGGAAGAATGTGTTGGGCGTTCCATGCAAATTTTATTTATTTTCTAATTATAGATTAATCTTTTTATTCGAAGGTTTTCAATTATGTAATAAGTTATGGGAGGGGTTGAATGGATGTTTTGTTTTTCACTCTTCTTGCTACATATAGATGCTTGTGCAATGCTAATAAAATTATATGTATACAATTGAACAGAAAATTAGGATGTTACAATGTGCAATTTGTGAGAGGAGCAATGTGCTACCTCTCCTTTTATAGTAACACAACTGGGCAAATTACATAAGAGTCCAGTAGTAAAGAAATATAACATAATGAAATACAAAGAATATAAAACAACTATATTAACACTCCCCCTCAAGCTGGAGCATACACATAAACATCATGTATGCACAACTTGTGACTCAAACTCTAAAACATTATTGGACCCAGTGGCTTTGTAAGAACATCGATAAGTTGGTCTTCAGATCTGACATGAGGAGTCACCACTTTCCCATTCTTGACTTGATCTCTGATGAAATGACAATCAACTTCTATATGTTTAATGTGTTCATGAAAAAGTGGATTTTTGGCAATATAGATAGCAACTTGATTATCAAATCTGAGTTGTACAAGAGATATCATAGGAATTTGCAATTCAGAAAGCATATACTGGACCGACTATAACTCACAACAAGCATGAGCCATTGCTTTATACTCAACTTCCGTGCTAGAACAAACCTTAACATGTTGCTTATTGTTTTTCTAGGTGATAAGATGATTTCCTAGAAAAGTGCAATACTCATATGTAAACCTTCTTTCATTCAAATTACAACCCAGTCTGCATCTACATAGCCAGTAGGAAACAAAGTAGATGGAGGAGTTTTAGGTCTATAATATGTGATCCCTTTTCTGGGAGCTCCTTTTAGATTCCTCATAATGTGATGGACTACTGTCTAGAGAGAGTAATTTAGATAGCTCATATGTTGACTCACCACTCCTACAACAAAGGAAATGTTAGGACGAATCATTGTCAAATATATCAACTTCCCAACAATCTTCCTATAATATCTTGGATCTGAATCATTAGTATCACCAACATTTGTTTTCACATGATAGTCCATAGGAGTAGACACAGGATTGGATGCACTCATTCCTATCTCATGAAGTAGATCAAGTACATATTTCCTTTTGAAACAAATTAGTACCCCTATCAGAGCAAAATACTTGAATGCCCAGAAAATATCTTAATTTTCCCGGATGCTTTGTATGAAATTGCTTATGCAATTTGTCCTTCACAATGGATATGCCTACAAAACCATTACCAGTGATAATAATATCATTAACATATACTACAATAATAATAGATCTAGTAGAAGAACTAAAATAGAACTGAGAATGATCAGTCATTGAATGTGAGAATCCCATTTGTAAAAAAATAGCACTGAACTTGTCAAACCTAGCTCAAGAAGACTACTCCAAGCCATAATTGGCATTGTTTAACCTACACACCTTTTGACACTCCCCCTAAGCAACAAATCCAAGAGGTTGCTCCATGTAGACTTCTTACTGTAGATCCCCATGTAGGAAGGCATTTGTGACATCAAGCTGAAATAGTGGCCAGTCAAAGGTGGTAGCGCGAGAGATAAGGATTCTTATAGAATTAAGACAAGCCACAAATGAGAAGGTTTCAAAGAAATCAACACCATATGTATGAGTATATCCTTTCACCACCAATCTAGATTTCAATCTCTCTATTGAACCATATAGATTATGTGTGACAATGAATACCCATCTATAGCCTAGAACATTCTTATATGTAGGCAAATCTGTAAGCTCCCATGTTTCATTTTAAATAAGTGCATACATTTGAGAATTCATAGCTTGTATCCAACCAACATCTTGTAGGGAAATATGGTGACAGAACAAGTAGCAAAAATAAAAACTTAACAACCATATTCTGAATAAACCAATGGAATGTGTGAAATAACTATGCAATGGGAAGGATGGTTTAGAGTATATACCTAGTCCTGGAGCAAGTCTATCAACATTCTCTTCATCGTGTTATGTGCCCTTTCTTCATGTTGCACTCAAACAACGTCTGCATTGACCTCCTGATTGATCATCACAGACAATAGGTTGATGTCGTCCTCCTAGTGGGAAGAGCTCCATGCCTCTAAAGTAGTGCACATGGACCACCAACAACTCTTTTCATCCTACTAGAACAGACAGGAAGGAGTTGTCCCTCCCATTGGTGTACTAGTCACCAACTTTGTCTGCCATAATTGTTCTCTATTGCCATTCCCCACTTTATCAGGTAGGACTTGCTCGGGTTCTCTCAGTTACCACAATAAAAGAAGACAAAAAATTGTCAGAAGCAATTGAGTTGTGTATCTGGGAAGCCACCAATACCCCTCTATTTATAGGAGGGTTGGGGTCAAGGTTTCCAGTAATAATGGGAGTGGAAGAAACTGGAACTTCAAGAATTTTCATAACCTGTGAGCAACGATCAATTCACAAGTTAACCGATTAGTTGGCATGTGAGTCGATTGATTCATGCAGTACATCGGACATCTCATCATGTTTCCCAATCACAATTGTATTAGTAATTATTATACAATTAATTCACGATGTGACATCAGCACAAATCCTTGATGCAATCAAATTGAACCATGAATTGGGCATCTCATATCATGAGACAATCATCTCATTACCTGAGCTGAAAGGTTCACTCTGTGAACAAGTCAGTTCATACCCTGGTTCATCCAAAATTCATCCAATGCAATTTCCAATCAAGCTGACATTCCAACTAATTGGTTCAACACTTGAACCGGTCGGTTCAAAGTCTAGTCAGTCAATTGGTGTTTAAATTCAATGCCTAAACACTTTAGTAATCAATGTAACTATCATTCATTATTAAACTCCTATTCCAAGTGAATCCTATTTGTGTGACCCTATAGGTTCCATATTACCTTGATCGTGAATGTCCATAACCATTTTATGACATCATAAGCAAAGAGCGGTGTCTAGTCACACATCATTGCTACCCAAGTAAATGGAAAGTTGGAGAACAACTTCAACCTACAATATGTAATTGGTGTTATAGTCTTTGAATAGTTTCTTTGTCAATAATATCCAAATTGAACTTAAGGCATGGATTCATCATCCACTTCAATCGTTCAAGCCATATTCCTTGAACTATACCAGACCGCCTGAGATATGTGTAAGCTCAAAATCATATATTGACTCACATGTGCATGGTCAAGCATTTCTCAGTCTCACTAATCAAGTAGTCAGGATGTCATACTCCTATAAGAGGGACAAATTCCATCTACATCACTCACAGTCATCCCCATGTGTCACAATGTATCCGATCATCACCTTTATGGAAACCCTTATTCCAAAATATAGTGGATGATGTCAAAGTACACCGAATGACATGTGATGAGTGTAGTGACTTCATGTATAGGAACCAAAATCACCAACACCACTATAAGTGATGATTCTGACTACCCGTTATGGTTTCCATGTATCACTCTTATGGTGGGTCTGTCTAATACAATGTTCTCTAACAAGTATCTATTTGCTTTGTTTGATATCACATATCATGACTGATGAGATTCTGTCATCAACCAACACACACTCTAGTCTTATGTGTTATTGTTGTCTATCAACCTTCAACAATAACATCTGACTAGAGACATAAATAAGAATGTATTTACTCTTAACATTCATATGATCTCATTGTTCATGTCATGCACCTAAATACATACATCATTGATTAATCTCATTCTCTAGACAATTCTTTTGTTACTTCATTATCTCATAACCAAATAAAATAGAATAAATTGAAAGCTTGCCTTTATTTAAATCAAATCATTTACAAGTTATGCTATTACAATCATCATATGTTTGGCTCTCTGGGAATACACACCAATAAACTCCCACTTGCACTTAGAGCATGTCACCCATGAATCTTATTCTAAGTGATATAACATGACCATTATGCTTCTGCTGTGAAAGTGCATTTGTGAAGTGGTCAACAATATTGTTCTTGGTTGGTACTCTACAAATTTTCACATATCCTTGCTATACGATCTCTCATATGAGATGGAAATGCCTTTGTATATGTTTGGAATTTTGATGTGATATGGTTTCCTTAGCTTGTGCAATAGTTCCATTGTTGTCACAGTGTAGCTCATTGTGTTGTTGATGCTTGGAACAACACCAAGTTCAGAGATGAACTTCTTTATCCAAACAACCTCCTTTGTTGATTGATGCAGCAATATACTCAGCCTCTATTTTAGAATCATCAATTGCCTCTTGAATGGAATCTTCAAAATCACAACTCTATTGTTGCAATCTATAATCATCTTTGTCAGTTTAGAAGCTTGCATCAGTGTAACCCTTTACCACCAACTCTTCCTCTCTATTGTATACCAAGAACTGATCCTTAGTTCTTCTCAAGTACTTAAGGATGTTATTTATGGTTGTCCAGTAAGCATCATCTGGATCTGACTAATACTTCTCGTCATGCTCAAGGCATATGTGTAAGACCCCTAACCTATGTTTTGGGCTAACCCTATTTTCTTTGGCTTGAGTAAGTCCTTAGAACCTTGATCTAATCATTTAGGATGCTTTTAGATATTTTGGAGAGCTTAAGTCTCCAGTTTGAGCTTGTTTGGATGATGTTTGTGCTTTGTGTGCTTAATTTGGGCCAAATTGCAATCTACCAATTTGTGAGGGTTATCTTGCAATTTGACATGCCTAGAGTGTACCTTATCTTTCTTGCATTCATGAGATATAATGTGATGCGTTGGGGTAGCTTGGTGGGGCCTTGGATTAGTGGTGGCATCACTAGAGGTGATTAGGGTTTCTAAGGTTCTGAGTGTCTCGACCATGTGTGCTTGGTTGGAG
Organism: Alisma plantago-aquatica; assembly: GCA_963693085.1. Classification (NCBI taxonomy): domain Eukaryota; kingdom Viridiplantae; phylum Streptophyta; class Magnoliopsida; order Alismatales; family Alismataceae; genus Alisma; species Alisma plantago-aquatica. The sequence continues at coordinate 415,361,882 of OY856414.1, read as the reverse complement.
TGTCTCGACCAATGTCTCAACCATGTGGTGTGTTTTGGGTGTGTATCAACCAAGAAACCTCCCTTGGTATGTTTTGTCTTGACCATGATGATCTTGGAGGGATTCAGGTTGAGACAGATTCTCTTTGTGTTGTGTTTCGACCTTGGTGTCTTGGTGACCTTTTGTCTTGACCAGGATGTGTATGTTGCTTTTGTTTCGACGTCCTTGAGGTGTTGCAACTAAAACTAGGTTGGTGGTGACCCAAGTGGTCAATACCCAACCTAGGTTGTATCACCATCTCATTCATGCAAGGTTTAAGTGGTTTCATGTTGGTTTCTTGGGTGAACAAGTGTCTCTTTGGTGCATTTAGGTGTTGACACATCACCCCTCACCCTAATTCTCTCCTACTTTGGCATATAACCCCTTTTCTCTCCATGCAAGTGAACCTTTTGGACCTCTTCCTTCGGGCCTTGAGGAGCTAGGAGGACTGATCTTGGAGCTCTTGGTGGTCGAGATCCCTTACATGTGGTGACTCTTGCTCATCATCAACCTTGGTAAGTGTATGCCTTCCTTTTATAATGTTTTCCTTGGATATTCTACCCCATCTTCTTCTCTTTTCTTGGCCCTAGACCATGGATCATCATGGTGGTTGTTTTGGAGAGAAATTCCTCATCATAAGGGTCATATTCCATGTTTTGATAAGGTGGTACCCAAGTGAAAGGAAGTTTCTTCTCTCTTTTCCCCCTTATTTCCTTAGTTCGGCCTTGGGTTCTCTTACCCTCTTTTCTTGAGTGACCTTTGAACATGGTACCTTCTTCTTTTTGCGGTGATCTTGTGGCTGAAAGTGGAGCCTTCGGTAGAGCTTCATCAACCTTGGTGATCGTGTTCTTGGAGCTTGTGATTCTTCAGAGTTGATTCTCCTTAAGGCGGGTTATATAACACTCTACCCTCTCTATTATTGCACATTTTGTTACATGCATGTTGTTGTTTCTCTCTATAAAACGTACACCCAATATGCTAGTAGAAGATTCCATGCTCAAGAACTAGAATGATGGTAGTTATCATGCTTGGTTTGGTTAGAATCTGAAACCCTAACATAAGGTACCCCATTTTGGAGATGGATGTGTAATGATGGTTTTCTTCCTATGCTTTGACCTTAGTTTTGGTCACATGCATGATGCTCATTGTAAGGACCCTGACCTGCGTTTAGGGTTTACCCTATTTGTTTTGCTTGATCTTGGTGCTTTGGTGCTTGCTAATCACCTTTAGTGGTGATTAGGGTTTGGTTGTTCTTTGTTGAGAGTTTGAGGGGCTACTTGCAAATAACCCAAGTTTAGGGTTTTATGGGAAAGTTTGCCATCTTGTGAGATGTTTTTCCTCTTTGCTTCCTCTAGGGTTGAGAGGAAGGCTTGGGCTTGTTGTTTGAGTCCTTTGGGCTTGAGTTGAGCTTGTTTGGGCCTTGGAGTTCCTTGTTTGGGCTTGCTTGAGCCTTGTGTCGCCCAGGGCAGGTGGTGTGTCGCCCAATTGCTTGGTGTGTTGCCCAGTAGCTCTTGTTGTGTCGCCCAGATGGCTTGGCTTGGTTGATGGACACATGGTGCACATCTTGGACAAGTGCCTTATGGCTTGCATGAGAGGTGGCTTGAGTTGGTGGACATGTGTCCCTTGGGTGGGCGACACATAGCATGGTTGTACCTTGGTTTCTCCTCCCCTTCTTCCTATATAGGTAGCTCTTCTCCTTGCCTTAGTCTCCTTTGGTCCTTTGGTCTCCCCTCCACCCTTGGTGCACGATATCCCTCTCCATCTTGCTTGTGTTGGCCGATACACTTCCGTGGAGATGAAGTGGTGGCCGATACACCTTCCTGGAGCAGCCTGGTGGACGATAGCTTTGGACCTTGGAGTGCATCTTCTTCCTTGAAGCTTGGAGCTTAAGGCAGGTTGCATACTTTCTAACCCTAACTATTTTACCTCTAGCTTTGATCTTGTTATATGTTAGTAGTCTAGCTTAGTTCCTTGCTTGTACATCTTGCTTATGTACCTTAGTGGCCGATATCCCTCTCTAGGGTTTAGGGTTCCTTGTATACCTTGCTTTTTAGGGTTTGTGCTCTTTGTGTTGGAGGTTGAAGATGACCTAGGGTTGGGCGATACCCCTTCCTTGTGGGTGTGTTGGGTGACACACTTGCCCTTAAGTTGAACGATATGGTGATCTAGGGTTTGAGTTCCTTGTGTTGGAGGTCGATAGTGACCTAGGTTGGGCGATAGGGTGCTCTCTCTGGTGGCCGATATGGTTCCTTGGTGGATGATATGTTGTGTCCTTGAGGTTGGCCGATACACTTGCCCATGTGTTGGACGATAGGGTGAGCTAGGGTTTGTTGGCCGATATGATGAGTAACCTTGGGTTGAGCAACACCTTTGTCTCTGAGTTGGCCGACATGGTCCCCTTTGTTCTTGTGTTGGTCGACATGGTGACCATGTTGGGCGACATGGCACCTTGGGTGGACGATAGGATGAGTCCTTGTGAGTGGCCGATACCCTTGCCCATGAGTGGCCGATAGGGTTAATGGCCGATAGCCCTAATGGCCGACACCATGGTGGGCGATACCCTAATGGCCGATAGCCATGTTGGGCGATACCCTACCCTATGTGCATGAGTGTGATGGTCGATAGGGTTAGTATAGTGTGTTGGCCGATAGGGTAGTAGTGGGTGATGGTCGATAGGGTTAGTAGTGAGTGTTGGCCGATAGGGATAGTGTGGTAGTCGATACCCATGTTGGGTGATAGGCTTTAGATGAGGGTTGTGAGGCTATAGTGAGGGTATGAGTTCCTTTGGTGATAATATCTTTTATGGTGGAAGAGGATGCTTATGCATAAACCAAATAAAACGATGGTGGTGTTTGGGTTATCAACAATGTAATATGTTGCCTTGCAAATAATAAGGATGCTAATGGTAGTAACAATGATGTTAACCCTCATGTAATAGATGGATGATGTGACCCTTATGCTTAATTATTAACGATAATGAGAATGATGATAGTTACACTAGTAGGTTGTTTTATGATAATAATGTTGGTAATAATGATGCTAAGTGACAGTTATATTAAAGGTTGCCTCATGATAAAGATGACAATAGTTGGTGGCAATAGTAATGACCTTGTTAATAATAGTGTTGGTTCTGTATACTTAACATAATTTCTATATACTTTGATTACTTGTATAACCTTGAGATTGAGAGTAAGCATCAGTATGGTTTGATTAATGATGTACTTAACATACTCAGTTACCAAATAAGTGTAAAAATTGGTAATTAGATTATCTTGAATGATCTTTCATGATAGAGAGCATATGCCTTATGTTGAATCTACGATTATTGTGTACTCTAACCTTGCAGGTGATGTTTTAGCCATGAAAGGGCTATGTGACATATGTAATGAGTAACATTGCTTTGATAATTACTCTATAAGAGTATGCATGTGATATGTCTGTCCCATGATGATGAGGTGAGCCTTAAGAGACAACGACAGTGCATGATGAAGGGTTGAGACCCTGTGGTATGTGATGATCCTTGAGATGGATCTGGATGGTTGGCAAGAGGCCAAGTGATAACATGTGATGTTGGATCCTTAAGATGGATCAGGTTGATATGAATAGATCATAATATAATGTTCTTTACTTTCTGTTATACCTTGCATGTCATACAACTTGGTTGAATCTTGCAATCCATCTAAAAGATACTAATTAAGCACAGTGAAATACATCATGTAGTTTGCCCTGGCCATAGATCCATCATCGTCAGGACTTGGTGATGGTGAAATGGGTTTTCCTACGGGTTAACCTGGAAGCGCATATTGTTGAATATGTGTAGGTTGCTCCTAGCCCGAAAATGAGGAGGTAAGAGTGTAACTTCGGTTGCAGACTCAGATATGTGTGTAGAGCATGGTGAACAGGCCCATGGCTCAGGATATGTGATGTATGGAGCATGAATGCGTTCATGGCTCAGAGCACGGTGATCAGGCCCGTGGCTTAGTTTTACTAGCGCCGTGACCTGTACCAAGGCAGGCTAGAGAATGGGTAGCCTATGGAGCTAACCCTGTGTCTTAGACCACTTTAGCATGTGACTGCGGTCCTGCTTGTGTTGTACTCATGTACTGACCATGAGGTGGGAGGTCGTGGAGTCCGGCTCTTCCATTGACCTTGTATGGCACCGTCTTGGGTTTCGTAACCAAAGGTTGGATTTGAACGGTACGGTTCAAATCCTCAGGGCATAATAAAATGTAATACAGTCGTTTAGTATTTACTAGTCATATCAAATACGAAACATTGGTTGAGGCCTTGTTTGTGTAATATTCCGTTATACCTTGCAGGTCATGTGGTAATCTACCTTATCTTGATAATCAGGTTATATGGCATTATACCCTGTTCTAATAATCCTGTTACATGTTGATATATCTCATCTTGATAGTCATGTTCCTTTGAAAGACATCTGGTTTTACGCTTTAGTACAGCTGGTATGCTTGCCGGTAAGAATGATCTTGCTATATATATATATATAACTGCTTCTGATATATCTGCTCATGTTATAATTGCTGTTATAGTTTCTCTTGCTGAGGTTCTATGGTTGCGGTGGGGAGCTATGTTTCCCGCTGGGACAATTGTTCAATTGTCTCACTCCGCTGGTTTACACCCTTTTTAGGTGGTCGAGGTAGACGTGGTCGTGGTTGTGGTGTTGCGGACGAGCAACTTGAGGAGCAGTAGAAGGCAAGCGATGGACATGCTGCTGTTTTGGATGTTTTGTAGTAGAGTCTAGAGTCATCCCTGTACTCTCAGGTCCTTGGCAGTGTTTTGACGATGTTTCATGAAGATCGTTCGATGATATCTGTATATCCTGCTGTTGGCCGGATGTGGGCCTTTATGTATATATGAACAGGTGGTGAACTCATGTGATGGATGGACAGCTGTTCCTGAGCTGTGGACACGTGTCAGATCTTGTGTATGTACATATTTATATGATATGTTTCTGTGCAGCATGAGGACTGGAAAGTAATAGTTTCACAGTTTATCAGTTTTCCGCAATCGGTTTTAATTAACCCGTGTTTTTGATAATATGTGGTTATGGTGTTTTCCGCACGTTTTCGCGTAACACCTCGTTATCTGTGTGATAATGGGATGTGTTGCCACAAAGCTTGGTATCAGAGCTTTAGGTTAGCTGAGTCTACAGGGATCTAGGACTAGGTTGAGTCTGTTCTTATGAGTTTTCCAGGTTATCTTATAAAAATCTTCTGCCCTCAGCAGAAGAAAAGCTAAGATGTCTGGAAACCACAAAGAACATGCTCTTGATCATAGTGATGCTGCATCGGTTGATGGAGCAGATGGACGGGCACATGAAGATCGGGTGCCTGAGGTCCCCCAACCAGACCCAGCCATACTTGAACACCCTGCCTACCAACAGCTTATGGGGAAGTTAATGGCTACGATGAATCTCATGGTTGAGCGATTACCAGTGCCTCCTCCGTGAGCACAGGTTCCCCATGGAGAAGCATCAGGTATTGGGAAGACCTTTGAGCGGCTTCGCCGAGTCGGAGCTTCGGATTATGCTGGAACGGATGATCCAGCGGATGCAGATCTGTGGCTGACGAGTCTTGAAAAGGCTTTCCGGATCCTCGACATCCCCGAAGCAGACAAAGTAAAGCATGCTGTCTACCTTTTGAAGGGTAGTGCTGGTCACTGGTGGACCATCGAGGAAGAGAAGCAGCCTGGTGAGGTGATCTGTTGGGAAGTGTTTCGGCGCGAGTTCGTCACCAGATACTTTCCAAAGATGTACCTAGATGAGAAGATCAGTCAGTTTGAGAAGTTGCGGCAAGGAACGATGAACATCACCGAGTATGAAGCTAAGTTTATGGATCTGTTGAGGTTCTGTCCTCACATGGCGGTGACAGATGATGAACGGATCAGACGTTTCGAGAAGAGTTTGAGTGCTGAGTTGACAACCCCTGTGTCTGCGCTGGAAAACCGAGAGCGGTTTGCTACGTTTGTGGAATCAGTTCGACGGATCGAGAGGACAGTAAGGGAGAAAAGAGAGTCGGTGTCTCTTAAAAAGACCTTCTCAGTTTCAAGGACGAAGGTTTGGTGGCTTCAAGAAGCCCAGGTTTTCAGCACCGTCAGTGATGAGAAGTTCTGGTGTACCATCTCAGTGGTCTCTGAGTAAGGGAAAAGGTTATGTTTCTTCACCATCTAAGGTGCACAGCTCAGCTTCGGTGGCAGTGACATGGCCATCTAGGCCACGAGTTGACAATAGAGCATGTCATCTCTGTGGACAAGTCGGGCATTGGAAGTTCAATTGCCCGAATAGAGATGTTGAAGTGACGCAGCAACCGAGGCAGAGTTTCCAGAAGTCTGAGAGACCACAGCCCAGTGGTAGCAGAGGACGAGGACGCGGTCAAGCGTCTCAAGCTGGATCGTCTGCTCAAGGGAGCAGAGGTCGTGGACAACAAGCTACGGCTCGATTCTATGCCATGAATCAGCCGGAGGCGATAGTCAACCCGCGAGTGGTGACAGGTCAGATGGAGTTATTTCATTCTGATATGTCTTCTTCTTGCTTTAAATCTGTTCTGGTTGACCCGGGTGCTACACACTCTTTTATCGCCTATAGTATGCTTGAAAATTGTCATCTACCTGTTAGTTGTAAGAAGGATAGCTTGTTGTTAGAAACCCCTCTTGATGGTTCCTCTTTGCTTCGAGAAGAGTGTCCATCTTGTGTTTTGTCTATTTCAGGACACAGCATTCAGGTGGATCTCATACCACTTGATATGCATGGTTTCGATGTTATCCTTGGGATGGATACCTTAGAGAAGTATAAGGTTGTCTTGGACTGTGGTTCCAAGCAGGCGGTGTTTGATGTTGCTGGAGAGAAGTGGATCTTCCAGGGAGATAGGGAGATTCTTCTGACGTGTCTGGTGTCAGCTATGGTGGCAGATAGGTTGTTGCGACAAGGATGTGAGGCGTTCTTAGCTCACGTTGTGGATACCGTTGTGGATACCAAGGCGAAAGGCCTTAACCTTGAAGAAGTGTCAGTGGTCCGAGAGTTTGCAGATGTGTTTCCCGAGGAGTTTCCTGGTGTTCCTCCACCTCGAGAGATCGATTTTGAGATCAATCTGGTTCCGGGAACGCAGTCGATTGCACAGACACCTTATAGGATGGCTCCAGCAGAGATGGTAGAGTTGAAGAAGCAGTTACAAGAGTTGTTGGAGAAAGGTTTCATCAGACCGAGCACGTCACCTTGGGGTGCTCCCGTGTTGTTCGTTAAGAAGAAGGATGGTTCGATGCGGTTGTGTATAGACTACCGACAGTTGAACAAGGTCACGATCAAGAATAAGTACCCGTTGCCGAGGATAGATGACCTGTTCGATCAGTTGCGTTGTGCTACAGTGTTTTCTAAGATCGATCTACGGTATGGATATCATCAGTTGAGGATAAATGCGGATGACATACCAAAGTCAGCCTTTAGGACGAGGTATGGTCATTTTGAGTTTGTGGTTATGCCGTTTGGATTAACCAATGCACCTGCTGCTTTCATGGACCTGATGAACAGAGTGTTTCGTCCGTTCTTAGATCAGTTTGTTGTAGTTTTTATAGACGACATCTTGATCTATAGTCGGAACTGGCTAGAGCATGAGCAACATCTTCGTCAAGCGTTGACTCTCCTTCGTCAACATCAGTTGTATGCTAAGTTTAGTAAGTGTGAGTTCTGGTTTGATGAAGTGACTTTCTTAGGTCATGTGATATCTGCTGAAGGAGTCAAAGTAGATCCGAAGAAAGTGGAATCTGTTGCGGATTGGGAACAGCCGAAGACGCCGACGGAAGTTCGTAGTTTCCTTGGACTAGCAGGATACTACCGGAGGTTTATCAAGGACTTCAGTTCGATAGCTCTACCGAAGATGAAGTTGACCAGGAAGGATGTACCTTTTGTTTGGAATGATCGATGTCAGCAAGCTTTCCAAAGTTTGAAGGAAAAGCTAACCAGTGCTCCAGTGTTGATCTTGCCAGAATCTGGAAAAGGCTATGTTGTTTTCTGTGATGCGTCCAAGAAAGGTTTGGGTTGTGTGCTGATGCAGGAAGATCATGTGGTTTCTTTTGCTTCGCGACAGCTTAAGAAACACGAGGAGAACTATCCGACCCATGACTTGGAGCTGGCAGCAGTGGTTCATGCGTTAAAGATTTGGAGACACTATCTTTATGGGGAAGTGTGTCAGATCTTTACAGATCACAAGAATCTGAAGTACATCTTCTCACAACAAGAGTTGAACATGCGACAGCGTCGGTGGATGGAGTTGATCAATGATTATGATTGCACTATCGAGTATCATCCTGGTAAGGCGAATGTGGTAGCAGACGCGCTTAGAAGAAAGTATTCTACTCCCAAGAAGGCACAGATGAGTTCTTTGGTATGCCATAGGTGGGACATGTTAGTCTCCTTACAGCAGATGGACGTATAGATGGAGGTTTCCTCGTTAGCTGGACTTTTATCACAGATGCAAATCAAGCCCACGTTGAGACAGCAGATCAAGGATGCACAACAAACAGATGATACAGTACAACTAATCAGATCAGAGTTTGGCAGCGAAAAGCGTGATGGGTTCCATGAGTCCGAGGATGGAGTGGTTTGCTATCATAATAGGATGGTGGTTCCAGATGCTGATAATCTGAGGAAGTTGATGCTCGAGGAAGCACACACGTCGATGTATGCTATGCATCCAGGCGTCACCAAAATGTATCATAGTCTGAAGGACTTGTATTGGTGGCCCGACTTGAAGAAAGATGTAGCTGAGTTTGTGGCTAGGTGTGCGGTGTGTCAGCAAGTCAAGGCTGAGCATCAAAAGCCGGCAGGTACGTTGCAACCTTTGCCTATACCACAGTGGAAATGGGATCATATAACCATGGATTTCGTAGTTGGTCTACCCAGGACAACTAGGAATCATGATTCCATTTGGGTGATAGTGGATAGATTAACGAAGTCTGCCCATTTCATACCTATGAAGACCACGTATACAGCTGAAAAGCTCGCTCGAGTATATGTGGATGAGATAGTTCATTTGCATGGTGTGCCAGCAACGATAGTTTCTGATAGAGGTCCTCAGTTTACAAGTCATTTTTGGGAAAAGTTGCACAGGGCGATGGGAACGCAGTTGAAGTTCAGTACCACTTTCCACCCGCAGACAGATGGACAGTCTGAGAGGACTATTCAGACTTTGGAGGATCTTCTTCGTGCTTGTGTTTTGCAGTTCCTAGGCAGTTGGGACGTACATCTCAGTTTGATAGAGTTTTCCTACAACAATAGCTATCAGCGGAGCATTGACATGGCTCCCTATGAGGCTTTGTATGGGAGGAAGTGCAGATCTCCTTTGTGTTGGTATGAATCAGGTGAATATCAGCTTTTGGGCCCTGAGTTAGTACAACAAACGACAGAAAAGATCAAGGTGATACAACAACAGTTGAAAGCGGCACAAGACAGGCAGAAGTCTTATGCAGACAATCGCCGAAGACCCTTGGAGTTCCAGGTGGGAGACAAGGTGTATCTTAAAGTCTCTCCGTGGAAAGGTGTGCTGAGGTTTGGCCGGAAGGGTAAGTTAGCTCCCAGATATATGGGGCCTTACCCAATCTTAGCACGTGTTGGCAAGGTGGCTTACGAGTTAGAGTTGCCTCCAGAGTTGCACAGGTTACATCCAGTGTTCCATGTCAGTATGCTGAAGAAAAGTCATCCGGATACAGGAACAGTGATACAACCAGTTGAAGTTGAGCTTGACAAAGATGTGACTTATGAAGAGGGTCCTATGATGATCCTTGACAGAAGAGTCAAGAAGTTGAAGAGAAAGGATCTAGTTCTTGTGAAGGTCCTTTGGCATCACCGTGGCGTTGAGGAAGCCACGTGGGAGCTTGAGGAAGAGATGAGGAGGAAGTATCCCTCGCTTTTCTCTTCGGATTTCGGGGATGAAATCCTTTTGTAGAGGTTTATGGCTGTAAGGACCCTGACCTGCGTTTAGGGTTTACCCTGTTTGTTTTGCTTGATCTTGGTGCTTTGGTGCTTGCTAATCACCTTTAGTGGTGATTAGGGTTTGGTTGTGCTTTGTTGAGAGTTCAAGGGGCTACTTGCAAATAACCCAAGTTTAAGGTTTTGTGGGAAAGTTTGCCATCTTGTGAGATGTTTTTCCTCTTTGCTTCCTCTAAGGTTGAGAGGAAGGCTTGGGCTTGTTGTTTGAGTCCTTTGGGCCTGAGTTGAGCTTGTTTGGGCCTTGGAGTTCCTTGTTTGGGCTTGCTTGAGCCTTGTGTCACCCAGGGCAGGTGGTGTGTCGCCCAGTTGCTTGGTGTGTCGCCCAGTAGCTCTTGTTGTGTCGCCCAGATGGCTTGGCTTGGTTGATGGACACATGGTGCACATCTTGGACAACTGCCTTATGGCTTGCATGAGAGGTGGCTTGAGTTGGTGGACATGTGTCCCTTGGGTGGGCGACACATATCATGGTTGTACCTTGGTTTCTCCTCCCCTTCTTCCTATATAGGTAGCTCTTCTCCTTGCCTTAGTCTCCTTTGGTCCTTTGGTCTCCCCTCCACCCTTGGTGCACGATATCCCTCTCCATCTTGCTTGTGTTGGCCGATACACTTCCTTGGAGCTGAAGTGGTCGCCGTTACACCTTCCTGGAGCAGCCTGGTGGACGATAGCTTTGGACCTTGGAGTGCATCTTCTTCCTTGAAGCTTGGAGCTTAAGGCGGGTTGCATAGTTTCTAACCCTAAATCTTTTACCTCTTGCTTTGATCTTGTTATATGTTAGTAGTCTAGCTTAGTTCCTTGCTTGTACATCTTGCTTATGTACCTTAGTGGCCGATATCCCTCTCTAGGGTTTAGGGTTCCTTGTATACCTTGCTTTTTAGGGTTTGTGCTCTTTGTGTTGGAGGTTGAAGATGACCTAGGGTTGGGCGATACCCCTTCCTTGTGGGTGTGTTGGGCGACACATTTGCCCTTAAGTTGAACGATATGGTGATCTAGGGTTTGAGTTCCTTGTGTTGGAGGTCGATAGTGACCTAGGTTGGGCGATAGGGTGCTCTCTCTGGTGGCCGATATGGTTCCTTGGTGGATGATATGTTGTGTCCTTGAGGTTGGACGATACACTTGCCCATGTGTTGGACGATAGGGTGAGCTAGGGTTTGTTGGCCGATATGATGAGTAACCTTGGGTTGAGCAACACCTTTGTCTCTGAGTTGGCCGACATGGTCCCCTTTGTTCTTGTGTTGGTCGACATGGTGACCATGTTGGGCGACATGGCACCTTGGGTGGACGATAGGATGAGTCCTTGTGAGTGGCCGATACCCTTGCCCATGAGTGGCCGATAGGGTTAATGGCCGATAGCCCTAATGGCCGACACCATGGTGGGCGATACCCTAATGGCCGATAGCCATGTTGGGTGATACCCTACCCTATGTGCATGAGTGTGATGGTCGATAGGGTTAGTAGAGTGTGTTGGACGATAGGGTAGTAGTGGGTGATGGTCGATAGGGTTAGTAGTGAGTGTTGGCCGATAGGGATAGTGTGGTAGTCGATACCCATGTTGGGTGATAGGCTTTAGATGAGGGTTGTGAGGCTATAGTGAGGGTATGAGTTCCTTTGGTGATAATCTATTTTGTGGTGGAAGAGGATGCTTATGCATAAACCAAATAAAACGATGGTGGTGTTTGGGTTATCAACAATGTAATATGTTGCCTTGCAAATAATAAGGATGCTAATGGTAGTAACAATGATGTTAGCCCTCATGTAATAGATGGATGATGTGACCCTTATGCTTAATTATTAACGATAATGAGAATGATGATAGTTACACTAGTAGGTTGTTTTATGATAATAATGTTGGTAATAATGATGCTAAGTGACAGTTATATTAAAGGTTGCCTCATGATAAAGATGATGATAGTTGGTGGCAATAGTAATGACCTTGTTAATAAAAGTGTTGGTTCTGTATACTTAACATAATTTCTATATACTTTGATTACTTGTATAACCTTGAGATTGAGAGTAAGCATCAGTATGGTTTGATTAATGATGTACTTAACATACTCAGTTACCAAATAAGTGTAAAAATTGGTAATTAGATTATCTTGAATGATCTTTCAGGATAGCGAGCATATGCCTTATGTTGAATCTACGATTATTGTGTACTCTAACCTTGCAGGTGATGTTTTAGCCATGAAAGGGCTATGTGACATATGTAATGAGTAACATTGCTTTGATAATTACTCTATAAGAGTATGCATGTGGTATGTCTGTCCCATGATGATGAGGTGAGCCTTAAGAGACAACGGCAGTGCATGATGAAGGGTTGAGACCCTGTGGTATGTGATGATCCTTGAGATGGATCTGGATGGTTGGCAAGAGGCCAAGTGATAACATGTGATGTTGGATCCTTAAGATGGATCAGGTTGATATGAATAGATCATAATATAATGTTATTTACTTTATGTTATACCTTGCATGTCATACAACTTGGTTGAATCTTGCAATCCATCTAAAAGATACTAATTAAGCACAGTGAAATACATCATGTAGTTTGCCCTGGCCATAGATCCATCATCGTCAGGATTTGGTGATGGTGAAACGGGTTTTCCTACGGGTTAACCTGGAAGCGCATATTGTTGAATATGTGTAGGTTGCTCCTAGCCTGAAAATGAGGAGGTAAGAGTGTAACTTCGGTTGCAGACTCAGATATGTGTGTAGAGCATGGTGAACAGGCCCATGGCTCAGGATATGTGATGTATGGAGCATGAATGCGTTCATGGCTCAGAGCACGGTGATCAGGCCCGTGGCTCAGTTTTACTAGCGCCGTGACCTGTACCAAGGCGGGCTAGAGAATGGGTAGCCTATGGAGCTAACCCTGTGGCTTAGACCACTTCAGCATGTGACTGCGGTCCCGCTTGTGTTGTACTCATGTACTGACCATGAGGTGGGAGGTCGTGGAGTCCGGCTCTTCCATTGACCTTGTATGGAACCGTCTTGGGTTTCGTAACCGAAGGTTGGATTTGAACGGTACGGTTCAAATCCTTAGGGCATAATAAAATGTAATACAGCCGTTTAGTATTTACTAGTCATATCAAATACGAAACATTGGTTGAGGCCTTGTTTGTGTAATATTCCGTTATACCTTGTAGGTCATGTGGTAATCTACCTTATCTTGATAATCAGGTTATATGGCATTATACCCTGTTCTAATAATCCTATTACATGTTGATATATCTCATCTTGATAGTCATGTTCCTTTGAAAGACATCTGGTTTTACGCTTTAGTACAACTGGTATGCTTGCCGGTAAGAATGATCTTGCTATATATATATAACTGCTTCTGATATATCTGCTCATGTTATAATTGTTGTTATAGTTTCTCTTGCTGAGGTTCTATGGTTGCGGTGGGGAGCTATGTTTCCCGCTGGGACAATTGTTCAATTGTCTCACTCCACTGGTTTACACCCTTTTTAGGTGGTCGAGGTAGACGTGGTCGTGGTTGTGGTGTTGCGGACGAGCAGCTTGAGGAGCAGTATAAGGCAAGCGATGGACATGCTGCTGTTTTGGATGTTTTGTAGTAGAGTCTAGAGTCATCCCTGTACTCTCAGGTCCTTGGCATTGTTTTAACGATGTTTCACGAAGATCATTCGATGATATCTGTATATCCTGCTATTGGCCGGATGTGGGCCTTTATGTATATATGAACAGGTGGTGAACTCATGTGATGGATGGACAGCTATTCCTGAGCTGTGGACACGTGTCAGATCTTGTGTATGTACATATTTATATGACATGTTTCTATGCAGGATGAGGACTGGAAAGTAATAGTTTCACAGTTTATCAGTTTTCCGCAATCGGTTTTAATTGACCCGTGTTTTTGATAATCTGTGGTTATGGTGTTTTCCGCACATTTTCGCGTAACACCTCGTTATCTGTGTGATAATGGGATGTGTTGCCACACTCATGTACCTTGATGTATCTTGGAGTTTAGGTTATATTTTGGATGTGTTAAATGTGGTTTTATCTCTCTTTCTTGAGGTTCTTTCATGGTGGTTTCATGACCCATGTTTTAGGGTTTTTGGTAACCAATGTTTTGTGAAGTTTCTCTCCTTGAAGATGGTGGTTTTTGATGCGGTTGTCTTCAGTTTTAGTCATGGGATTCTTTTGTTTTGATTTTTATAATCCCTATTTTTATGTTGGTCCTTTTCCTTGGTGGTAATATGACCTTAGTGGTCGATAAACCATGTTTTCCCTTTGGGTCGAGACACTTTGGTACTTCGTGATTTGGGCAAGATGTTGCTTCTATTTTGGATCGAGACATGTTCCCTAGTTTTAGTCGAGACACATGCCCTATATTGACCATGACCTTGATTTAGTTTCATTCGAGACATACCTAGTTTTGAGGTCGATACACGTCTGGTTTTGAGGTCGAGACAACTCTTGTTTTTGAGGTCGAGACATGCTTTGCTTTGGGGTCAAAACCCTAATCTATGAGGGGTTGAGACATATTTTGTGTGTGGTGGTCAATACCTATTGTTGTTGTGGTTGAGACACATAGTGGTAGAGGTCAAGAAACCTTGGGTGGAGGTGGTCGATACACTTATTTCATGGGTGGTTGAGGCACCTATATAAAGGATGGACGAGACACATACATAACCATATAACTAATACATGTATATGAGTAAGCAAGTAATGAACCATGTATAGTGTTGTTTGGATGATTGCTCAATTAACTTTAATCATGATCATTAACCCTAATATCCTCCAAGAAAGTGGGATATGGTGTACCTAGGGCTGAATGCTTGAATGTAACTATAAAACCCTGATCACATATTTATGGAACCATAACCCTAATTCCGGGTTATGTGATATGTTTGCTTCTCTCTCATGGAATGGCTATTTTGATATGATATTTTCTCTCTCCTACTTATAAATTCCTAATCTTGCAGGTGGTATGGATTTGAATATCATAGCTAGTGTATTCTATGATGAATATGATGTGATAAAAGATGATGCTTATGAGCCTTTTTGAGGTATGTTGAGACATATGAGATACAAGAATAATGTAAATGGGTCCTATGACTTGGTAGAGGCTTAGTGCCTAGTTTGAGGTGTTAGCCTGCAGTGATGTGATTGAGGGATTGATATCCCATAAAAAATATGGTGATGATGTTAGCCAGGAATGGCAGTGGTATCATATGATGTTGTGACAAGCCTATGCTCCAAACGTTTCATATCTTTTGAAGTTGTACTATGCCCTTACTTTTATAGGATTTGTCTATGGTTTGTACGTTGTAACTTGATTGATGCTAAAAGACACCTAATTGGCATAACTAATCACATGAAACCTAATCATGTAATTTTCCCTGTGCCATAGATTCATCTTCAACGTCAATACTTGATGGATGGTGAAATGGGTTCTCCCTTAGTGGAAGCTCAGAGTCGTATACTATTGAGTATAAACATTTCACAGGAATGGTTGTGGGCCATAACTTGGTAGGAGAGAGATCAAGGCCGTATCTTAGTGATGTGACTTAGTCTATACTTATGATATTTCACAAGATTGGCTACGGGCCATACCATAGCAGGAGTGCGACTGCCGGTCGTAGCTCAGTTTCACTAGCATTGTGCCTATATACCAAGGTAGGCTAGGCTATTTTTGTAGTTAGACTTTGTATGTCACTACAATGGACTCATACTGATGAGGTGTGTGGGAGATCATTGGGTCCTGTTTCTTCCAATGATCTTTTATGACATTGATTCCATCTTAGTAGTGGTCAGTTGGAGCATGAGTGGTATAGTCATCTCCTTAGGTCATAATAAATGATGTAACACATCCATGTAGCATATTTGTGTAGGGACAAATACGAATAACATTGGTTGAAGCCTTGCCTTTCATTGTATAGCTTTGTTGATCGAGAATATACATGTTCTTGATATTCCTTCTTAAATTGAAAGATGTTCTTCTTCTCAGCTATAGATACTTGAACTGATTAGATAATAATAATTGCTTTGCACATATCATTTAATTCAATCTATTTATCATGATGTAGATTTATTATCTTCCCTTCTTTATCATCTATATATGTTAATAATAATGTTGGTGGAGAGTTATATCTTCCACTGAGATATGGATCTCACCCCATGGGTTTCCATATCTTTTAGGTGATCGTACACGAGGGGGTAGAGATCATGCAACTGAGGAAGAGAAATAATAAGGGAAGTAGCTGATAAGGTTGGATGTTCTACTAGTTTTTGGTTGTAGAGTCCTAGAGTCATCCATGTACACTCAGGTCCTTGGGATTTTTCTCGATGTGTTTTGTAGATATGATATCGGTATGAGATTTGTTTTTGCTTGTGAACCGTGTATGTATAGTTATGGCAATTGTACATGTATATATGTGAAACAGGCTCACCTCATGAAATAGGTTAATGATAGGGAAGTTTGAGAACAGTGATGATGTAAGCACCATGGTATATTTTATGTGATACAAGTATCCTTCTTAGGACTTATATGTGAGGTTTTCAGTTTGTGGTGCTTTGTGCAACTGGTTTTGATTTTTGTGTTTTCTGGTAATCCACATGTTAATGTTGTTTCCATGCTTTAGTTTTGAGTAATCTTTTCTTGTGTGGAATTGAGCGTCACAGTTTGGTTGGTATCTGAACTTTAGGTTCGCCGAGTCTACATGGACCTAGGACTAGGGTTGTGCATGTTATAGTGTCCTCCAATTTATCTTATAGTGATGTTTGCTTGAAGAAGAAGAAGAGTAGAAAAGATGTCTGGAGACCACGAAGAACACATGACAGAGAGAAGTGTTGTTGCACCTCGAGGTGGTGTAAGGGAGAAGGTTCAAGAAGATTAGGCACCTGAGGTACCCTAGTTTGACCCAACCATGGTGGAAAACCCTACCTTTCAGTCTCTATTTGGGCAGTTCATGACAACGATGATGTACATGGCAAACATGATGCCTGCACCACAACCTAGGGCAGCTATTCCCAGTGTTGAATCTTTGAGATCTGGGAAGACCTTTGAGAGGTTGAGATGTGTTGGGTTTGTGGAGTATGTCGGTACAGTAGATCCAGCGGATGATGGTCTTTGGTTGATGGAGTTGGAGAAGGCATTCAAGATCCTCAACATCCCTGAGGCAGACAAAGTGAAGCATGTTGTATATCTTTTAAAGCGGAGTGTTGGCCATTGGTGGGCCATGGAAGAGGAGAACATGTTTGGAGTTGTTGTTGGTTGGGAGGAGTTATGATGTGAGTTTGTTAGACAATACTTTCCTCAGACATATCTGGATGAGAAGATATCTCAGTTTGAGAGGATCTGGTAGAGATCCATGATGATCAACGAGTATGAGGAAGGGTTTATGGAGCTTATGAGGTTTTTTCCTCACATGGTTTCTATAGATAAGGAGAGGATCCAGTGCTTTGAGAAGGAGTTGAATGATTAGTTTTCTATCCTGGTGGATGCTTTGCAGAATCATGAGAGGTTTTCCATGTTTATGGAGTCAGTTCAGAGGATAGAGAGATCCGTTGTTAAGAAGCGAGAGAAGAGTGCCAAGAAGAGACCTATGTAGTACATGGGACAGACATCAGGAGGCTTTAAGAAGCCTAGGTTTTCTGCACCGTCAGCACCACAGAGGTCCAATGCGTAGAAACACTAGTCACCAAGTAGAGGCAAAGGCCACAACTTTCCACCTACTGGAGCTCGCCGCCCAACATCTGTGTCAGTGATTGGGCCGTCTAGGTCATAGTACAAGACCAGAACTTGCCATAAGTGTGGGCAGGTAGGACATCTTAGGTAAGAGTGTCCAATAAGAGATGACAAGGTGACCCAACAATTGAGGTATAACCAACAAGGCTCACAGAGATAGTAGTACAATAGCAGTTGAAGAGGATGTGGACAAGCGTCATAGGCTAGTTTGTTGGCTCAAGCCAGTAGGGGACAGGGGCGACAATGGAAAATGGCTAGATTCTATGCTATGAGACAGCCAAAAGAAGTGGTCAACCTATGAGTAGTGAGATCTAGATGGAACATTGAGATTTGTCTTTTTCTTGATTTATATCTATTTTGGTTGACCTGGGTGTGATAGACTCTTTTGTCACTCGAGAAGTGATTAATAGTTGTTCTTTTCCTATTAGTCATAGATGGGATAGTCTTTGTTTAGAAACCCCAATGGTTGGTTCCTCTGAGTTGTGAGAGGTGTGTCCTTCTTATATCCTTTCTTTTTAGGACATAGAATTCTAGTCGATCTTATACCACTTGATATGCATGGATTCAATGTGATCCTTGCAATGGACAATTTGGAGAAGTATCAGGTGGTCTTGGATTGTGGTGCTAAGAGGGATGCAATTGTTGATGGTGATGTGATGTGGATCTTCTAAGGAGATAGGAAGATTCTTCAGATGTGTCTAGTGTCGGCAATGGTGGTAGAGAAGATGATGAGATTGGGTTGCGACATATTTTTTGCACATGTGGTGGATACTAAGGTGAGGAGTCCTACTATTTAGGAGGTGCCAGTTGTCCATAAGTTTGAGGATGTGTTTCTAGATGAGTTTCCCGATGTCCCTCCACCTCTAGAGATTGATTTTAAGATCAATCTAGTCCTGGGTATGCAACCGATAGCTCAGACACCTTAGAGGATGGCTCCAGCTGAGATGGCATAGTTGAAGAAACAATTGCAAGAGTTGCTTGAGAAAGGTTTCATCATACTGAGCATATATCCATGGGTGCTCCCGTGTTTTTTGTAAAGAAGAAAGATGGATCCATGAGGTTGTATATAGACTACAGATAGTTGAACAAGGTGACAATAAAGAACAAGTATCCCTTATGGAGGATAGGTGACTTGTTTGACCAATTATGAGGTGTTGCAATCTTTTCCAAGATAGAACTAAGATCGAGATATCACTAGTTGTAGATCAAGGCGGATGACATACCTAATTCAGTTTTTAGGACTCGGTATGGTCATTACAAGTTTGTGGTTATGTCGTTTGGGCTGACCAATGCACCAACAACGTTCATGGACTTGATTAAAAGAGTGTTCCAACCGTTCCTTGATCAGTTTGTGGTGTTGTTCATATATGATATATCGATATACTCCAGGGACATTGAGCAGTAAGAACAACATCTTCATCAAGCATTGAATGTGTTGAGGCAGCATCAGTTATACACCAAGTTCAACAAGTGTGAGTTTTGGTTGAAGGAGGTGTCTTTCCTAGGACACATGATATTCGCTAAGGGTGTTCATGTGGACCCCAAGAAGGTTATGTCTATGATAGAATGAGAGAAATTGAAGATGTCTATAGAAGTACGTAGCTTTCTGGGTTTGGCAGGTTACTATAGGATGTTCATCAAGAACCTCAGTGCCATAGTTTTACCTCTAATGAAGATGACGAGGAAGGATGTGTCATTTATTTGGGATGACAGATGTAACATCCCAGGATTTGAGGCCTCGGATAAAATGATTATAAGGAATGATTGGACTACTCATATCACCAAGGTGCACCTCCTTTTTCGGGAGCCCATCACTAAAGAACTCCATAGTTAAGCGTGCTCAACTTGGAGTAGTACTAGGATGGGTGACCAGTCGAGAAGTTGATCCTGGCTTGCGTGTGAGTGAGATTAAAGCGCAGTTAAAACTAGTGGTGGTCTGTGGGGCCAGTCATCATTCCTGAAACTCTACTAGAGCCTTGGGCAGTGGCTCGAGTGTTTACAAAGGGTATCAGAGCCATAACCCCTCCAGTAGGTGGGGCCCACATGGGCATGTGGCATGCCAGTCTTGAGTTGTGCGGTCCAGGCATGTTGGAAAGGGTTGTCCATGGTTGACGTAGCCACCCTTGTGCTGGTATTCCGTGATCAGGAGCTGGGTATCCATGGGCCAATTTGGGTCTGCACTGAAATGGGGTGATATTATGAGGCCTTATAGTTGAGCTTTGACGAGGACGTCAAGAGTCTAAATGGGGGAGATTGTAACATCCCAGGATTTGAGGCCTCATATAAAATGATCTTATAAGGAATGATTGGAATACCCATATCACCAAGGTGAACCTCCTTTTCTGGGAGCCCATCATTAAAGAACTCCATAGTTAAGCATGCTCATCTTGGAGTAGTACTAGGATGGGTGACCAGTTGGGAAGTTGATCCTGGCTTGCATGTGAGTGAGATTAAAGCACACAGTTAAAGCTAGTGGTGGTCTTTGGGGCCAGTCATCATTCTTGAAACTCTACTAGAGCCTTGGGAAGTGGGCCCAGGTGTTTACAACAGATGTTAGTGTGCCTTTCGGTTGTTGAAGGAGAAGTTGACATGCACACCAATGCTGGTTTTTCCTGAGTAAGGAAAGGGATATATATTTTTCTATGATGCATCGAGGAATGGATTGGGTTGTCTGCTGATGTAGGACAAGAAAGTGGTTTCTTTTGCTTCGTGACAACTTAAGAAACACGAGGAAAATTACCCAACCCATGATCTAGAGTTAGCTATAGTGGTTCATGTCATGAAGATCTAGAGACACTACCTTTATGGTGAGAAGTGGAAGATATTCATAAATCACAAGAACTTGAAGTACATATTTTCACAGAAGGAGTTGAGTATGAGACAGTGATGCTGGATCGAGCTAATCAAAGATTATGACTGTATAATTGATTACCATCTAGGAAAGGTGAATGTCATGGAAGATGCACTGAGAAGGATGCCCTCTTTGTCATCATATGTGGAGAAGGCATAGTTGTGTACCTTGGTGTTCCATAAGTGAGACATGTGGTCTCCTTACATCAGATGGATGTGAAGCTAAATGTTTCTTTTTTAGAAGTGTTGTTGGCATAATTACAGGTGAAGCCTACACTGAGGCAGTAGATCAAAGAGGCACAATAGGATGATATCGTGATATAGTAGATACGAGCAGAGTTTGGTAGCGAGAAGCATGATGGATTCTATGAGGTAGATGATGGGACAGTGTGTTACCATAGCAGAGTCATGGTTCCTGATGTTGATAATTTAAGGAAGATGGTTTTGGAAGAGGCTCACTCATCTATGTACGCTACACATCTAGGTAGCACCAAGATGTACCATAACCTAAAGGACTTATATTGGTGGCCTAGCTTGAAGTGTGACATGGCAGAGTTTGTTGCACAATGTCCAGTGTGTCAGTAGGTTAAGGTAGATCATCAGAATCCTATAGGGACGTTGCAACTGTTGCTTATACCACAATGGAAATGGGATCATGTTATGATGGACTTTGTGGTTGGTGTGTCTAAAATAGCCAAAGGTCATGATTCCATTTGGGTGATTGTTGACATGTTGACTAAGTCATCTCACTTCCTTCCTATGAAGATGACATATACAGTTGAGAATCTCACTAAGATCTATGTTGATGAGATTTTTCACTTGCATGGTGTCCCAACAACTATCATGTCAGATATAGGTCCTCAGTTTATGAGTCACTTTTGGGAGTGCTTGCATATAGATTTGGGTACATAGTTCAAGTTCAATACTTCCTTTCACCCAAATACATATGGACACTATGAGAGGACCATACATACCTTAGAAGATCTGTTGAGAGCTTATGTTCTACAGTTTTTGGGTAGTTAGGACATCCACCTCAATTTGATAGAGTTTGCTTATAATAAAGCTATCATAGAAGCATCAGCATGGAACCATATGAAGCGTTGTATGGGAGACATTTTAGGTCTCCGTTGTGTTGGTATGAGATAGGAGAATATCAGCCTCTTGGTCTAGAACTGGTGCATCAGACAACATAGAAGATCAAAGTGATTCAACAACATTTGAAAGCAACACATGAAAGATAGAAGTCATATGTAGATAACCGTTGTAGACCCTTGGATTTCCAAGTGGGATATCAGGTGTATCTCAAGGTCTCTCCTCGAAAGGGTGTCATGAGGTTTTGGAAGAAGGGTAAGTTGGCTCCTAGGTTTATGGGACCTTACCCTAGGGTGGAACATGTTGGGAAGGTGGCCTATAAGTTGGAGTTTCCACCTGAGTTGCATAGATTGCATCCAGTGTTCCATGTGTCTATGTTGAGGAAGTACCACCCTGATATAGAGTAAGTGCTTCATCCTATGGAGGTTGAGTTGGAAGAGGATATGTCTTATGTTGAAGGACCCGTGTTGGTCCTTGATAGAAGAGTGAATAAGTTGAAGAAGAAGTACATAGTGTTGGTGAACATTCTGTGGCATCACCATGGTGTTGGGGAAGCCACGTGGGAGCTTGAGGAAGATATGCGAAGGATGTACCTGTCTCTTTTTGCTTAGAATTTTTGGGGCAAAATCCTTGTTAGGTGTTTATGGCTTGTAACAACCCTGACTTGTGTTTTGGGCTAACCCTATTTTCTTTGTCTTGATTAAGTTCTTAGAACCTTTCTCTAATCCTTTAGTATGTTTTTATAGCTTGTGGAGAGCTTAAGTCTCTAGTTTGAGCTTGTTTGGATGATGCTTGCGCTTTGTGTGCTTGTTTTGGGCCAAATTGCAATCTATCCATTTGATAGGGTTATCTTGCAATTTGCCATGCCTAGAGTGTACCTTCTCTTTGTTTTCTTCATGAGAGAGAATGTGATTCTTTTGGGTGCCTTTGTCGGGCCTTATATGAGTGGTGGCATCACTAGAGGTGATTAGGGTTTCTAGGATTTTGAGTGTCTCGACCATGTGTGCTTGGTTGGAGTGTCTCGACCCATGTCTCGACCATGTGGTGCAATTTGGGAATATCTCGACTGATGTTTTGTCTCGACCATGATGATCTTGGAGTGGTTTTTGTCGAGATAGTTTCTCCTTGTATTGTGTTTCGACC
Organism: Alisma plantago-aquatica; assembly: GCA_963693085.1. Lineage (NCBI taxonomy): Eukaryota > Viridiplantae > Streptophyta > Magnoliopsida > Alismatales > Alismataceae > Alisma > Alisma plantago-aquatica. Next base: position 415,339,074 of record OY856414.1, on the reverse strand, counting down.
TTGGTCTCTTGGTGACCTTTTGTCTCAACCAAGATGTGTATGTTGCTTTTGTTTTGACCTCCTTGAGGTGTTGCGACTGAAACTAGGTTGGTGGTGACCGAAGTGGTCGAGAGCCCACCTAGGTTGCATCACCATCTCATGCATGCAAGGTTTAAGTGGTTTCTTATTGGTTTCTTGGGTGGACAAGTTGGTGCCTTTAGGTATTGACACGTCACCCCTCACCCTACTTCTCTCCTTCTGTGGTATATAACCCCTTTTTCTATCCATGCAAGTGAGCCTTTTAGAAAGAATAAAGGACAATAGATGATGTATGGCTAGGGTTTCTTGGGCCCCCAAGACAGTGATCTAGGAGGTGACTCCCAGAACCCCAGAGGGGGGTGTACCTTCCCTCTAGCATCTCCTGTTATACCTGATGGCATCAGGTATGCCACATGAGGATCAAGAAGGCAGAAGTATCCAAAGAAGACTTTGAGTCAGGTCTTGGGTGGATCACGCAACTTCAAACATCATGATTTCGATCCTCTAAATAAGATAGATGGGAAGAGGTTCATGACCATTGACGAAAACACAAATGACACCATGGAAAAATTGTGGGCTCACATAGAGATCTTGTATGTCATGGGAAAACGCCCATACTACTATCACCTGTTAGCATGGATTAGAAGAGTTTGGAAGACAAGAGGTGGATTTGATCTATTTTCAAAGACAAATAAGTTCTATCTGATCTGGTTCAATTTGGAGGAGGATAAGAAGAATATCATTGAAGGGGTACCATGTTGGTTCAACAAGAGATCAGTAGTCATCAAAGACTACAAAATAGGAGAGAACTTGTAGAAGGATTTCTTATGCACCATACATGTGTGGATTAACATCCCAAGTATGGGGAGGATCATGATTGTGACTAGTGGAGTTGGAAAGCTTTTATAGATAGATTATAAATCGATTGGTCAAGAATCATTCGGTGAGGCAAGAGCTCTGGTGGCGGTTGATGTTGAAGAGACTCCTCCGGAGGAGATATTGGTTAATCTACCTAGAAGAGAACCTATGGTTGTGGCCATACACTATGAACATATCCCTATGAGGTGCTCAGATTGTAGGGTGTTTGGATATAATGAACAAGATTGCCCAATGAAGCCGAAGGAAGAACCACCCATCCAACAGAAGCAAGCATAAAAGAACAACGCGCAGGTGTGTCAGGTTGTCACAAGGAAGGGAAAGAGCCCTCAGGTCGAACAACAATAGAAAGTTACCGAGAATGTTATCCTTGTGGGTAACAATTTTGAGAATCTTGTAGAAGAATACTGAATGAGAACATCATAGTTGTGACGGAGGCAACTGAAGGAGTTATGGAGGAAACTAGCCATGGTACCAAGGAAGTTAACAACACTATGGTTGATGAGGGTGAAGCAAGCTTACTAAAGAAGAACAAAGGAACAAGGAGTAAGAGTCCACCCAAGAGTGCTAGAGTGAATGGGTCACATGTAACCCGATCTAGCAAAGGTCATTAATGACCAATGTCTATGGTTCAGGGAAACCATGGAAGAAGAGGGAGGTCAAAAGAATCATTATGGAGGCTAAAGTTTCTATAGCTATTCTGGTAGAAATGAAGATTAAATCACATATGAAGCATCTTATATAGAAACTCATCCCTAGGGGATGGAAGTGGCTATCAAATCACTGTAAAGACAATAATGGGTGGATTTGTATAGCCTAGAATCCTAAAGCATGGGACATTGATAGGAAGGAATTGGATGACCAATAGATTATTACTATTGTGGTTAACAAAGGAGGCTTGGTTATTAATATTACGACTATCTATGCTTGGAATTGTCCTAAGTAGAGAATGGAGCTTTGGGAGACATTGGAGAAGCTGTCAAACTCTATAGCTAAACCATGGTTGGTAATAGGAGACTTCAACAACATCATGAAAAGGGAGGAAAAGGCGGGAGGAATAGAGGTACCTACATTCATACTCAGTTCCTTTAATACTATGATTGATAATGTAGACCTCATTGAACTACCTATTGTGGGAAAATAAATCTTCATGTGGCATAACAAACAAGGTACAAAAAAAAGAATAGCCTGAAAACTTGATAGGGCATTATCCAATGATGAATGGCTTAACAAATTCCCAGGCACCAAGGCAAAGCTCATCACCTGTGAATATTCATATCATTCAGGGATAAAAGTAGAGCTGAGGGGCATAATAATGAAGAATCGTCCATTAAAATTCCTAAACTTCTTGCTTGATTGTCTGCAATGTGCTGATATTATTTCCATAGCATGGCAATTGGAGGTGAAAGGAAATCCTATGTTTTGTTTCAGTCAGAAATTGAAGGCTGTCAAATATGAACTGAAAAGTTGGTCCAAAGAGTTTTTCAATCTCAAGAACCTAATTGCAAGGGAGAGGATGGAACTACATGATATCTCAAAGGCCATACATACTTCACCTCTTGACACTGAACTCATAGAAGCAGAGAAAGTAACACTGGAAAGATTGGATACATTGGGTAAAGTTGAGGAGGTTTTTTACTGGAAAAGAAGTAGAATGGATTGGGTTGAAAATGGTGATAAGAATACAAACCTATATCATACTATGGTAAAAATGAAAAATGCAATAAATTCCATTACTGAGTTATACAATGAACAAGATGAGTGTGTGGATGATGACAAACAAATCACTCTTGAAACCTTAAAGTTTTTTTATAACCTTTACAATTAGGAACAAAGCGATGAACTAGTGCCTAACTATGATTGGATTGGCAAAGTGAACCAGGTAGAAAATGAAACACTATGTAAACTACCGGTGGAAGATGAAATAAAGTCAGCAATATGGAGTATTGGGGCTAATAAAAGTCCAGTCCCATATGGTTTTAACTGAGTCTTCTATAGGAAATGTTGGAATGTTATCTATGCAAGCATGTTCTATGGTTCTTTGAAGGGGGTAACCTACTATGATAGATTAATCATGTGTTTGTGGCTCTAATCCCAAAGAAATACTTGATCTCGTCACCTACTAACTTCTAGCCAATTTCTTTCTGCTCTATGTTATATAAGATAATCCCGAAGATCATGACCCAGAGACGATCTTAGATCCTTCCAAAGCTTATTTCACACAACCAGGGTGCCTTTGTCAAAGGGAGATCGATTGAAGAGTGTTCAAAGCTAGAAGTAGAGTTCACATTGAATTTCAACTTGAAGAGCAGTACCCCAGTTGCATGTGTCAAGCTGAACATCACCAAAGCATATGATTTTATACAATGGGATTATCTCTGGTGTTGTTTGGAAAGTATGATTTTCTTTGTTCGGTGGATTGGTCTTGTCAAGTAATGTGTTACTACAGCCTCATTTTCGCTTCTTATGAATGGATCACCAGTAGGGTTCTTCAAGATCTCTAATGGCCTACAACAAGGTGACCCATTGTCACCCTTGCTATTCACTATAGAAATGGAAGGACTGAGTAGAAGAATAGACAAAGATAATGTTCAAAAGGATATTAGATCATATTCAATCAAAAGAGTGAAGGTTCTGAGCCATCTCCTATTTGTCGATGATGTGTTAATCTTCACTAAAGGTAGGGAAAGAAGCCTCGCTAATTTGAAAATCCTTCTCCATGAATTTGAGAAGCTGTCAGCTATGAAGTGCAACGAGAGTAAAACTCATCTATACTTGTCCAAGTCATGCAAAAATAGGTCAAAATTGTTCGAGTTCATGCGCATTACAGAAGGAAATTGGCCCATGAAGTACTTGGGTTTCCCATTGTGAGGAGCGAACTTAAGAAGGAGACACTTCCATGAGTCTCTTGATCAACTAAAGGATATGATAAATAGATGGCTAGGCAGGAAAATCTCTATGGTAGTAAGACTTGTCTGAATCAAATATTATGCTATGGGCTTGATCGGGTGCTGGTTAAAACAAGGTGAAGTTCCCCGATTGGTCCTAGTAAGAATGGAGATACTACTGTCAAACTTCCTATGGGGGAGTCCTACATATCCTGTGAGTTGGAAGAAGCTCTCATACCCGATGGATGAAGGTGGGTTAGATCTTAAAAGTCTTGTTGATCTTACTGATTATCATACAATGAAAAGAATTAAGAAGTTCAATGATGGCAACACTATTTGGAGCACATGGATGCAAGCTAGATATGGTGGTGACTTATCCAGCCAACCAAACCAGACTAGAGGTTCTTCTACCCTATGGAGGAGAATGTTGAAGATATGGCCAACATACCATAGTGAAGACAGTAACCTCTAGGGTAAATGCAGGCAGAAAGAAGCAAAGAGCAAGGTGTTTGAGCATCTATGGGATACAATGAATTATTCGAGATGGAGCCTGACTTCTTTTAGAGCTCTACAAGGATACCTTCCTATGAAGGACAAAGTCAATAGATGAAAACATGATTTAGATCCCAAATACATAATGTGTGAACAAGGTGATGAATCTGCTGCCCACCTTTTTAGGGAGTGCAAGGTATGGAAATATCTCTAGGAATGCACACAACTTAAGTTGAATCAAAGAGGGCCTTATCCTATTAAAGAATACCTTGAAGTGATGGGGAATAGAAGAGCTAAAAGCAGTGTTATTGAACTCTGAACACTGACATGTATTGTACATCTTATATGGGTGGAAAGGTATCTACGATCCCATGGTGTAGATACACATGATATCCTCCAAATGTTTCATAAGCTTGAGGAGGATATTAATCTAAGATATAACATCTATAAATGTAGACTCCAAGATGTTCCTACTATAGTAATTAGAAATTGGGAATTGTTTTAGTTTGCTCTTAGTACCTATGGGTATGATGTAATGTTTGGGTTGTTTCACTGAATTCCATTGAGGTGTTTGTTGTAATGACTTATTAGCAATTATAAGTCGTAGGTTGGGATGTGTCTTGTAATTTTTCCCCCTTGATGGGTTGGAAATATATTTACCAAATTTCCAAAAGTGAACCTTTCAACCCACTTCCTTCCTCACCCTCTCTAGCTCATCCTTGGAGCCTTAAGGAGCTAGGAGGACTGATCTTAGAGCTCTTGGTGGTCAATATCCCTTGCATGTGGTGACTGTTTCTCATCTTCAACCTTGGTAAGTGTATGCCTTCCTTTTGTAACATCTTCCTTGGATCTTCTACCCCATCTTCTTCTCTTTTATCGGCCCTAGACCATGGATCATCCATGGAGGTTTCTTTAGAGATAAACTCCTCATCACAAGGGTCATAGGCCATGTTTTGATAAGGTGGTACCCCAGTGAAAGGAAGTTTCTTCTCTCTTTTCCCCCTTCTTTCCTTGGTTAAGCCAAAGGTTCTCTTACCCTCTATTCTTGAGCAACCTTTGACCTTGGCACCTTCTTCTTTTTGAGGTGATCTTGTCGCCAAAAGTGGAGCCTTTAGTGGAGCTTCATCATCCTTGGTGATTGTGTGCTTGGAGCTTGTGATCCTTGGACTTGATCTTCCTTAAGGCGAGTTATATAACACTCTACCCTCTCTATTATTGTACATTTCTTTACATCCATGTTGTTGTTTCTCTCTCTAAAACGTACCCCTAATATTTTAGTAGAATATTACATGCTCTAGAACTAGAATGATGGTAATTATCATGTTTGGATTGCTTAGAATCTAAAACCTGAATGTAATGTACCCGATTTTGGATATGGATGTTTAATGGTGGTTTTCTTCCTATTCTTTGACCTTGGTTTTGGTCACATGCATGATGCTCGTGTACCTTGATGTATCTTGGAGTTTAGGTTCAATTTTCTATGTGTAAAATGTTGTTTCATCTCTCTTACATTAGGTTCTTTCATGGTGGTTTCATGACCCATGTTTTAGGGTTTTTGGTAACCGATGGTGTGAAATTTCTCTCCTTGAAGATGGTGATTTTCCTTGTTCTATATTTGGTTTTAGATGTGGTATTATTCTTTTTTTAACCTTGGTTAATCCCTATTTTGATGTTGGTCCTTCCTTGGTGGTAGTATGACCTTAGTGGTCGATTCACCATGTTTTTCCTTTGGGTCGAGACACTTTGATACTTGGTGATTTGGTCGAGATGTTGTTGTTGTTTTGGGTTGAGATATGTGTCCTAGTTTCAGTCGAGACACATGCCTTTTTTTAGTCGTGACCTTCCTTTAGTTTTGGTTGAGACATACCCAGTTTTGAGGTCGAGACATGTCTTGTTTTGAGGTCGAGACAAGTCTTGTTTTTGAAACCGAGACATGCTTTGCTTTGGGGTCAAAACCCTAATCCATGAGGGTTCATGACATGTTTTGTGTGTGATGGTCAAGACCTATTGTTGTTGCGGTCAAGACACCTTGGGTAGAGGTGGCCAAGACACTTGTTTCATGGGTGGTCGAGACACCTATATGAAGGGTGGATGGGACACATACATAACCATACAATTGATACATGTATAAGAGCAAGCAAGTAATGAACCATGTATAGTGTTGTTTGGATGATTTCTCAATCAACTTTAATCATTCTCCTTAACCATAATATGCTCCAAGAAAGTGGGACATGGTGTACCTAGGGTTTAATACTTGAATGTAACTATAAAACCCTAATCAGCTATGTATGGAACCATAACCCTAATTATGAGTTATGTGATATGTTCGCTTCTCTCTCATGGAATGGTTATCATGATATGATATTTTCTCTCTCCTACTTATAAATCCCTAACCTTGCAGGTGGTATGGATTTGAATATCATACCTAATGTATTATATGGTGAATATGATGTGTTACAGGATGATGGTTATGAGCCTTTATGAGGCATGTTGAAACAAATGAGATACAAGAATAATGTGAATGGGTCCTATGACCTGGAATAGGCTTAGTGACTAGTTTGAGGTGTTAACTGCCAATGATGTGATTGATGGATTGATATCCCATTTAAAATGTGGTGATGGTGTTGGCCAGGAATGGATGTGGTATCAAAAGATGTTGTGTCAAGCCTATGCTCCAAACATTTTATATATTCTGAAGTTGTACTATGCCCTTACTTTTGTAGGATTTGTATATGGTTTGTACGTTGTAACTTGATTGATTCTAAAAGACACATGATTGGCATAACTAATCAAGTGGAACCTAATCATGTTGTTTTCCTTGTGCCACAAATCCATCTTTAGCATCAGTACTTGATGGACGGTTAAATAGGTTCTCCCTTAGTGGAAGCTCAGAGTCGTATACTATTGAGTATACACATTTGAAAGGATTGGTTGCGGGCTATACCCTGGTAGGAGAATGGTCCAAGACATATCTCAATGATGTGACTTTGTGCATACTTATGATATTTCACAAGATTGTCTATGAGCCAAACCCTAGAAGGAATGCTACTGTGGGTCGTAGCTCAATTTCACTAGCTTTGTGCCTATATACCAAGGTAGATTAGGCTGTTTTTGTAGTTAGCCTTTGTATGTCACTGTGGCAGACTCAGACTAATGAGGAATGGGGAGATCATTAGATTTCAGTTCTTCCAATGATCTTTTATGGCATTGATTCTGACTTAGTAGTGGTTAGTTAGAGCATGAGTGGTATACCTCATCTCCTTCGGGCATAATAAAAGATGTAACACAGTTGTGTAGCGTATTTGCATAGGGACAAATACAACTAACATTTGTTGAAGCCTTGCCTTTCTTTGTATATCTTTGTTGATAGAGAATATATATGTTCTTCATATTCCTTTTTATATTGAAAGATGTTCTACTACTCAGTTATAGCTACTTAAACTATTTAGATGATAATAACTGCCTTGCACATATTGTTTAGCTAAATAGCCTTATCATGTTGTAGGTTTATTATGTGTCCTTCTTTATCATCTATCTGTGTTAATAATAATGTTAGTGGAGAGTTATATCTCCCACTAAGATATGGATCTCACGCTGTGGGTTTCCACATCTTTTAGGTGGTCGTGCATGAGGGGGTAGAGATCGTGCAACTAAGGAAGAGAAGTAGCAAGGGAAGTAGCTGATAAGGTTGGATGTGCTGCTAATTTTTGGTGGTAGAGTCTTACAGTCATCCTTGTATACTCAGGTCCTTGGGATTGTTCTTGATGTGTTTTGTATGTATGATACCCATATGAGGTTTTCTTGGCTTGCGAGCCATGTATGTATAGTTATGGCAGTTGTACATGTATATATCTAAAATAGGTTCCTCATGAAATAGGTTGATGACAGGGATGTTTGAGAAAAATGATGATGTAAGCACCATGGTATATGTTATGTGATATAGGTTTCCTATTTAGGACTTATATGTGAAGGTTTTCAGTTTGTGGTGCTTTGTGCAATCAATTTTAATTTTTTGTGTTCTCTGGTAATCAACATGTTAATGTTGTTTTCACGCTTTAGTTTTTAGTAACCTCATCTTATGTAGAGTGAGGTGTCACAATATGAGACATCTGGAAGGGTACATAACATGTCATACATGATGGATCCAATTGTTGATGCATATGGAGTCATACTCATGTGTTCCCTTTCTTTACAAGAATTGGGACATTGAGCTTTAGATATGGTAACTCAATGACACATGGGTTGGTTTCTTTTCTTAATGATCTCCATGTTGAACCTCTTCAACACTTTTTCAATGTATGTGCACTAACTTAGTCAATGAAGCCTTTTGGATATATCTCTATAGATCTTGAATCCCAAGATACATGATGCTTCACCCAAGTCTTTTGTAGAAAACATATTTCCTAGCCATTTGTTTACCTTTTGCAAAGTAGGGATGTCATTCCCCATCAATAGTTAGTCATCCACAAACAATATGAGGAATACAATTATGCTCCCACTAATATTCTTGTACACAAAAGGTTCATCTTCATTTTGAGTAAAGCCAAACTCTTTGACTGTCTTGTAAAAATGTGGATTCCAGCTCTGAGATGTTTGCTTCAATCCATAGATTGACCTTTGTAGCTTTCAAACTTTATTGTATACTTTAGATTTATAAAACCCTCAAGTTGTGTCATGTACACAACCTCAGGAACATTCCCATTAAGGAATGTGGTTTTAACATCCATATGCAAAATCTCATAGTCATGATAAGTTGCAATCACAAGCATGATCCTGATGAACTTAACTGTGGTAACTAGAAAAGAGTTTCATTGTAGTCAACACCTTGAACTTGTCTAAATCCCTTTGCAACCAATCTTCCCTTATAGGTTTGTACTTTACCATCTATGTCAGTCTTCTTCTTGAAGACCCATTTGCACCCTATGGGTTTTACCCCTTCATGTGGATCCACTAAGGTCCATACCTTGTTAGCATATATGGATTCCATGTCAGATCTCATGGCATCAAGCCATTTATCAAACATGGGTTCCTTATTAGCTTTTGGATAGGTTGTTGTATCATCATCTATGACCAACTCACCTCTTTCCTGAGCTACAAGATATCCAAACTAGGTTCAAGGTGTGTCCTACTAGATCTATGTGGTACCAGTGTTACTTGAGGAATTTGAGATTCTATAACATTTTGTGATTCCCTTTGATCCTCTTGTGCATCTATCAATTCAATGCTTTCTTGTTGGTCTCAAAACTCTTTGATTTTTATTTTCTTCCCACTAATTCCTTTAAAATAAAATCCTTTTCTAGGAATGTAGAATCTCTAGCAACAAACAATTTGTTGTTAGATAGGGAATAAAAGAAATATCCTATGGTCTCCTTAGGATATCCAACAAAATAATATTTATCAAATTTAGAGCCAAGCTTTTCATACAACATTTTCCTTACGTAAGCTTCACTTCCCCAAATCCTCATAAAAGACAATTTAGGATGCTTCTCATACCATATCTCATATGGTGTCTTTTAAACTGACTTAGATGGTACTTAGTTTAGTGTACATGGCAGTTTCTAGAGAATAACCCCTAAAGGTAGTCAGAAGTTTAGATAAACTCATCATTGATCGCACCATATCAAGCAATGTGTGATTCCTTCTTTCTGATATACCATTATGATGTAGTGTTCTAGGTGGAGTCCACTCTGATGCCATAGCACGGGCTCGTAGAATGTCCTCAAACTCTTGGCTTAAGTATTCTCCACCTCGATCAAAATGAAGTGCCTTAATACTTTTGCCAAGTTGATTATGTACTTCATTCATAAACTCCTTAAAATTTTCAAGAGTTTTTGACTTCTGTTTCATCAAGTAAACATAATTGTACCTACTAAAATTGTTAGTGAGGGTAATGAAGTATTGATACCCACCTCTCACAGTAGTTCTAAAAGGGCCACATACATCAATATGTATGAGTCCTACTAGATTACTAACCCTCTCATTGTTACCCATAAAAAGGATTCTTGGTCATCTTTCCCAACAAATAAGATTCACATGTCTCTATTGATTCAAAACCAAAAGAGTCTAGGTAACCATCTTCATGGAGTCCAGATATGAGATTCTCATTTATGTGCCCTAGACAACAATGCCAAAGGTATGTTTTGTTTGAGTTGTTGATTTTTAGTCTTTCAATATTTAGGTTATAAACATCTGTATTTAGATCTAGAATATTAAGACCATAAGACATTGGAGAAATGTCATAAAAGATCCCATTTTTCAAAATAGAATACTGACATCATTAATATGAAATTCAAATGCATCCTTGTCCATAGAAGATATAGAAATGATATTTCTATTTACGGTAGTTACATAATAGTAGTTCACTAACTTTATTATAATCCATGGGTATAGAGATAAATTATAGGTTCCAACTATAGTTGCAACAACTCTTGCTCCATTGGTGACTCATAGTTAAACCTTGTCATTTCCCAAAGGCCTACTTCTTTATAGATCCTTCATATTCAAGCAAATGTGAGATCCACACTGAGTATCTAGTGCTTAAGATGAAGAAGTAAATAAATTTATCTGAATAATGTATATGCCTAAGTGGAGATCACCATCCCCACCTTCTTCTTCCTATATGCCTTCAAGTATAAAGGATAGATTCCTCTTGTACTTTTCTTTCTCCTTTTCTTGAGTGTTGAAGATCTAGATTTACACTCAGCCTCAGAAATCTTCATGGCCTTGCTTTAATCCTTGGACTCGACTCTATTGATCACCATCACAGGTTTGTCCTTCTCCATTCTTGCCTCAACATTAATCATCATGCTAAGAAAATCTAACAATGGTCTAGCCATATTATTCAAGTGGTAACACTCAATAAAGTGGCTATATGATTCAGGAAATGATTATAGAATCATATCCATGGCCAACTCTCAGCTCAAAGAGGATCCCAGTTCTTCTAAATTTTCCACATGTCCAATTATATTGATCACATGGGTCTCTACGGAGTCTCCCTTTGTCATATTATACTCAAAGAGCACCTTTGAGACATTGTACCTTTCTCACTTTGTGAGATAATGGTTCAGGTTCCTAAGATGTGTTACCATCTCTACTAACCCATGTCTTCACATTGCTCATGCAAATCATAGTTCATCTAGCTCAGCATAAGGTTCTTTGTGTCCATGACATCATTTGCATGGTTCCATTAATAATCCAACTTAAATCTAGGTGCATTAGGAGCATGTATTTCTGGCACTGGTGTTTCTAGGGCATAGAGCTTGTGCTCTTCATTGAGAACTCTTCTCAAAGTCCAAAACCAGTTGTGGAGATTTTTTCTATTAAATTTGTCCTTCCTAAAGACCAATCACAATGATCTTTTTATTTCCATTTGATTCTACAAGAGAAAAAAATTACATTTGTCAAAACCCTTTTGATTTAATTGTGAAAATTTGATGATATTCAATTAGGCCTTTAAGTAATTATCACTCCCACTATTTTTATTCAAATTAGCAACCCTCACATATAAATACAGATAATTTTAGCATAAAACCTTCTGGTGAGTTAAGATCCAAAATAATTCAATTATTACCCGGCCAACTCCAACATTCATAATCAATTATTAAGGTAGGCAACTTTTGCTAATTGCATCTTATGTGATTCTTAGATAGATTGTATGTGCAACTATTTGCCATAGTCATGTTCATGTATCTAGGTCCTTAATCTCATTAAGGACACCCATCTAAGCCTGACCCAAAATCCAAGATGATAGAATATGCACCCTGCTAAGGAAGAACCTACATATCTAACATGACAATTCTAAGAGATGGAAGGCACCCCATTCTAGGGTGTAACATACACTTGGTTGACCTAGCTTTTCATGTGTCTTGCTTATGGAAAGCATCTAAGACTTAATATGTTTTTCAGAGAGTTTGTATTTATAAATACATATACATTATCCAACCAACACACATATATAGTACATATCATATACATGTTATATCCCACAATGAAAACATACAATAAACATAAGTGATGATTATGGCCATTATATTATAATTCCTTGGAGACATAAGGAATTACTACCACCTAGGGTCTACATCTCATGTAGATACATGTTGTTTATGAAGATATGTGGTTTCTAATATGGGTTGATCAGTTCAACCCTTGAACCAATTGACTCACCTCCTATCCAGTCGGTTGGTCATCACACCAGTTGTTTGATACAACATCTTCTAGATCCTCTAGTCGATCGGATGGGGCCACCAGCCGATTAGTTTGGCTCATCCTCCTTGGTCTTCCACCCGATTGGCTCTCCTTTGTGACGCACAGTTGGCCTAGTGTTGAATGTCTTCTTCTTTGTCATAACAAGAAAACAAACTATCCTAATGCTATTACATATTACAAGGTGTAAGAGAAACCATGAGTTAAATTCTAGGGGAGAATAGGTAGGAGAAAATAATACTCTCACAATTGGAAGATGAGGTAGAGGCTCATTATACAAACTAAGATAAAACCAATTACATGACCATGCACATATATATAGAGTTATTGGCCATAACTATGCTTCATATCCACCATCAAAACTTGCTTTTAGGGCGACACATGTCATTTACACACACACACACACACACATATATATATATTGGGATCTTAAGTAGTGTTTAATCAGATGTGAACATTAATTAATTTAGTTAATTGCATCATATGCAATAAATAAATGATAAAAACTAAAAATCTAATCATATCAATTGTCCCAAAACATAGTAGATTGACGTGGATCTAATACCAATGTAGGGAAATATGGTGACAGAACATGTAGAAAAAAAATAAAAATTGAACTGTCATATTCCTCTTAAACCAATGGAACATGTCAATAACTATGCAATGGGAAGGATGGTTTAGAAGATATACCCGGTCCTAGAGCAAGTCCAATGACAATCTCCTCATCATGGTGTGTGCCCTTTTTCAAGTCACACTCGAACAATGTCTACGTTAGCCTCCTAGTTGATCTCCATGGACAGTGGGTTGATGTTGTCCTCCTAGTGGGAAAATATCTAAGCCTCTAGAGTTGTCCACATGAACCACCAAGAACTCTTATCATCCTACTAGAATAGACAAGAAGGAGTTGCCCCTCCTGTTGGTGTACTAGTCACCTACTTGCTCTCTCATAATTGTTCTCCCTTACTATCCCTCCCTTTATTGGGTAGGACTTGCTCGAGTTCTCTCAACTACCACAACCCCAAAAGACAAACAATTTCCAAAAGCAATTGAGTTGTGTCTTTGGGAAGCCCCCAGTATGCCTCTATTTATAGAAGGATTGGGGTCAAGGTTCCCAGTCTATGTGGGAGTGGAAGTGACTAGGATTTCAATAACTTTTCCAACATGCGAGTGGCAAAATGTTCAATTTTACAGGTGAACCAATCGATTTTCATATGAGCCAATCATTTCACCCAGTGAACTGGTCGTTTCATCATGTTTCCCAAGCGTAATTGTATTGGCAATTCTAATCCAATTAATGCATGATATGACATCAAAACTAATTCTTGATGTAATCAAATTGATTCATGAATTGGGTGTATTATCCCATGAGACATTCATATTACGGCCCTGAGTTGTTCAGTTCACTCTGTGAACCAATCGGTTCATGTTGTGGTTCATCTAGAATTTAGCCAATGTAATTTCCAATCAACCTGACATTTCAACCGGTCAGTTCAACACTTGAACTAGTCAGTTTAGAGTCTAGTCAGTAAATTTTTGTTAAAATTGAAGACCTAAACACTTCAGTAATCAATTTAGTTATCGTTCATGATTAAACTTATATTCAAAGTGAATCCTCTATGTGTGACCCTATAGGTTTCATATTACCTTGGCTGTGAATATCCATAACCTTTTTATGACATCACAAGCAAAGAGAGGCATCTAGTCACACATCATTGCTACCCAAGTAAATGGAAATTGGAGAACAAATTCAACCAAAAATCTATGATTGGTGTTATAATGTTTGTATAGTTCCTTTGCCACTGATATCCAAATTGAACTCAAGCCATGGAGTCATCATGCCCTTCAATCCTTCAATCCATGTTCCTTGAACTAGAGCAAACTGTCTGAGATATGCGTAAGCTCAATATCACATATTGACTTGCATGTGCATGTCCATGCATTTCTTAGTCTTGTTAATCAAGTGGCCAGGATATCATACTTCTATAGGAGGGATAAATCCCATCTACATCACTCACATTCATCCCCATATTTCACAGTGTATCCAACCAACACCTTTATGGAAACCCTTATTCAGAATCATAGTGGATGATGTAAAAGTGGAGTGAATGACATGTGATGAGTATAGTGACTTTAGGTATAAGAACAACAATCACCACCAACACTATAAGAGATGATTCTAACTACTAGTTACAGTTTCCATGTATCACTCTTATGGTGGGTCGATCTGATACACTATTCTTTGATAAGTATCTATGTTCTTGGTTTGATATCACACATCATGACTAATGAGATTATGTCATCAACCAACACACACTCTAGTCTTATGTGTTATTTTTGTCTATCAACCTTCAACAATAACATCTGACTAGGGACATAATTAAGAATGTATATACTCTTAACATCTGTATGATCTCATTGTTCAGGCATGCACCTAAAGATATACGTCATTGAGTAATATCATTCTCTAGATATTTATTGTTACTTCATTATCTAATAACTGAATAAAAAAATTAATTGGAAGCTTGCCTTTATAATTAATCAAATTAATTACAAGTTATGTCATTACATTCATCATATTATTATCTCTCTGGGCATACACACCAACACATCCTTCATAGCATCAACATGTCTCCTTGGAAGTATCACATAATCAATCCCAAGAGAAAAGAGTGAGCCTGATTAGATAAATTGGATAAACAAAAAAAACCCGCAATAGGATGTTGAGTAGTATAGGTGTGAATACCTTTCCAGATAGAAATGGGAACATTGAGATTAGATGGATTGTTAAGACTCTCTTGAGTAGGGGAAGATGGGAGAGGTTGATGAATTGGAGTCACTACCTCATCATGGTATGAAATGATAGGTGGCACTCTCTCATTATATTGTGGTAGAAACACTCCCTCACTTATTGATGATGGTGGCACTCCCTCACTTTCACACAATTTCTCCCCCTTACTGGGAACACTAGATAAATATGGAGTGGACTCATGGAAAGTGACATCCATGGACACAAACATGTGATGAAGATGAGGACAATAACACTTTTAACTTTTATTGGTGTTGGAATACCCAAGAAAGAAAGTCTTAGTAGACCTAGGAGACAATTTGTCAGCTTTAGGATCAAAATTGTGAACAAATGAGGTACAACCAAACATCCTAATAGGAACAAGAAATGGCTGATCATTAGGATGTAAAACCAATAAAGGAGTATGAATAGAAGAATGTCTCCTATTAATCAGAAAACATGCATTTAGGAAAGAATCCAATCAAAATCTCTTAGGAACAGTGGATGGGAACATGATTGTCCTGGTAATATCGAGGAGATAACAATTTTTTCTCTCAGCCACCCCACTATTGAGGGGTGTGATAACATGACGTATAATGTACCATTTGAACTAAACTACAAAAATAATCCATAGCATGGTGAACATATTCCAAGGCATTATCAGACTAGAGAATTTTAATATTGCAATCAAATTGGACCTTTATTTCTTGATGAAAATGTTTGACAATGGATAGCACAAACTCTTGACTCTTCAACAGATAGATCCATGTCATATGAGAAAAATCATATACAAACAATATAAAACATCAAAAACCATTGTAATCACTTTCTTTTACAGGACCCTAGACATCACTATGAACTAAATCAAAGCGCTAGAGAACCCACTTGTTGACATGATTAGGGTAAGACATCCTATGATGTTTCCCAAATTGATAGGAATGACACTCTAAAGAGGAGACCTATGATAAATTTGGTTCTAACTTTCACAAACTCTCCAGAGAAGTATGACCTTATCTATAGTGCCACAATAAGGGAGAACCACTCAAAAGGATAGCAAGAGTGAGAGAAGTAGAAACTTGATGAGGTAGACTTACACCATGGAAAAGGTACATATCATGTTTCCTAGGACCCCCACCAAGTGTCCTCATTATATTGAGATCCTATAATACAACACAAGATGGATCAAATGTCAGTGTACATTTCACAGTATCAATTAATTTCACAACGGACAAAAGATTGAATGGAAATTCAAGTACACAATATACATATCTAAAGTCAATCTTAGGGGTAATAGAAACAAATCTACTGGCTAATACTTTCCTCACATATCCATCAACTAATATCACACACTGATGTGGGATTGTTAGTCAATGGAGTGAAGCAGATTCCACATACCAATCATATGTTGTGAAGCTCCAGAACCCACCACCCAAGAAGGAGAAGAACTGGAAGCCACGAAAGAAGAAGTTGGATTAC
This sequence comes from Alisma plantago-aquatica, assembly GCA_963693085.1. Taxonomy (NCBI): domain Eukaryota; kingdom Viridiplantae; phylum Streptophyta; class Magnoliopsida; order Alismatales; family Alismataceae; genus Alisma; species Alisma plantago-aquatica. The sequence continues at coordinate 415,322,337 of OY856414.1, read as the reverse complement.
CAGTTGTAGAAGCCAAGTTAGTTGAAGAAGATGCTCCCATGTTTAGATGTTGAGTGGCAAAAATAAATCTATCATATTCTTCCTTGGTGGGAATGATACCAAGGGCTCCAAAAGTAGAAGCAGATGTATGTGTAGTAGTAGCAATATATTCTGATGACTCATTATCATTAGTAAAGTGGGTTGTCCTAGCCGGTGGAACAACATGTCCTTCATGTTTCTTCCAATACTTTTCAAAAGTATGTCATGGATGACCACAAAAGGTAAACTTGGGTCTGGTGGACCCTCCTAGTCCAACACCTATACGTCCTCCTCTAACTCTAGCAGCAATGGATGCCTGGGATTCACCAAAGGAAGGAGCCGCAATACTTACTATATGTTCAAAGTTGGATTGTAGAATACTCGAATAGACCTCCTTTAAGCTAGGAAGTTTATCATCAGCCAAAATAACACTCCATCCATAACTAAAAGAAGGGCTCAGTCCATATAAGAACTTGGTTATAACTAGATAATCTCTATCTTTTATCTACTCTTGAATAGTGATAGGGTGATAAAAATGTAGGTTTTGGGACATAGATTGAATTGTCCCAAAGCATTCCTCTAGTAATCTATCTCCATGTCGCTCTACAAAAAGATGATCATATATCATGAATTAATGTAGGGCATTCTTCTCTTGAGAGTTGTGTTTCTTAACAACATCCCATACCTCCTTCGTAGTGGAGGAAAACATGAATATAGCGGCAATACCAGGCACCATGCTCCCCCACAACCATGTCTTTACTAGACTGTTATTACACTTCCACTCTGTATATCCCTTGTCAGCGGAGGCTGGAGGATCATAATCAATGTGCTTTTCCTTATCTCTGGACTCAATCATGGTATGGACAACATTCATCCACAACTAGAAGTTTTTTCCCATTTAGCTTGATAGAGTAAATTGGTGACACCTCATTGTAGACAATAGAAGCTTTATTATCCTCCATATATTAGATGAAATGGAGATATTGATAAAGAGATACACATCCCCTTTATGATGATGTGAAAGAAATATATATGTCACAATTAAGAAAAGGAGTGACAAAGAGATACACGTCATGATGAGAAGAGGAGTGATGGAGAGATACAAGTCAATATATGAGTGTGGGAGAGACAAATAGTTAGTGAAGGGGAGCAGATGGACACTCTAGCACACTCACTCTTATAAGGATTTGTAACTTGACATTCATGATGCCATGAAGCGGTCTTCATTCTCTTAGGCACGTGAAAATCAAAGTCACTTCTAGATATGTCTCGTTCTTCTCTTTTTACTTGTTTGTCTTCCTTAAATTCGATATGAGATAAAATTAGTTTTTCAAGCAATCTAGAAAAAATCAATTAAGATAGAACTAATGTCTATATTATATTATCTAAAAGATTTTTCAAATAACATAGTGACACATCACCATATTTATAATACTTGAATTAATTTAATATTCTCAAATCAATGCATTTCCAAGTTTTGCGTCATGTATTATTTAATCCAAAAAGTAAATTTTCACAAAACAAAATATGAATTAATCATTTCTACCATCTGTGGGTGAACCAGAGCCGAAGGATGAATTCAATTGTAAAGTTGAAAAACTATCAAGATGAATGGGTCACGGAGGAAGAAGATCTGAGGAATATGGTGAGGCAACACTTCCATATAGTGTTTACTGAACTGAGGCCAGATCAGAGAGAGGATTGCAAAGACTGGCTAGGCTTATCCAAGCAATTTGATCAGGCTACGATGGAAAGGATGGCTAGGAATCCTACGAGGGAGGAAGTGGAATCTATAGAGTTGAACCTCAATCCTTACAAGGTGGATGGACCCCATGGGGTAGACGCACTCGTTATCCATAAGAATTTGGAAGGAGTCAGAAGCTCAGTGATTCAAACTATAGTGAAGGGTGTGCAAGGCGATATCTACTAGTACAAAACTGACCTTTAGTGTCGGTTATTTAAGGCCTTTGGCGTCAGTTTCAAAGTGACACCCAAGTAGGCGTCGCTAAAAATTGAAACCTTCAGCGTCAGTTTTAACACCGACATCATAACCCTTCCCGCCACCAAAAACATGTCAGCAAGGGCACTATAGGCGTCAGTTATTTAATAAAACCGACACTATATCTAGGTCAAAGACGTCGGCGTTTCACAAAAACCGACATCATAACCCTTCCTACCACCAATAAAATGCGCCAGCAAGGGCACCATCGGCGTCAGTTTTTATATATAACTAACACTACCTAGCCACATAGATGTCAGTTTTTTGCTAATAACCGACGTTGTATGTATTTGTTGTTGGTTTTATACTAATAACCTACGCCTATGTTCTGATTTTTTTTCTTATTAGTTTGCAGGCCTGTTGTATGGCTGGTCAACAGGATGCAGAACCTGTAGTTTAGTTATGAACTATATGTTTACAACATTCATTGATAATCAACCAACAACAGGCCATGAACTTGCAAAATTAACAAGATGGACAATATTATATATGGATCATGTGATTCACACACACGTATAAGAACATTTAATCATATGATTCATCACACACATGTATAAGCACATTTAATCACATGATTCATCACACACATGTAGAAACCTATAGTTTCATCATCATCATAATAGTTATGAACATGCAGTGGTCTTGTTGTCCAAAATAGTAACTAAACAAGGGGGTTGTTGTACCCCCTAAACATGTGCATAAGTAAAATAACTGAGAAGAGAGAGACACTAGACTAGATACACAACTTAAACAATAGCAACATGGTCCAGAATAAAAAATCATCATCATCATCGTCATCATCGCTATCCTCTGTGGAGTACTCAAATTGGGCCAGATGATGGGGCGTCTCATTGTTGATGTTGGTTATCCATACCTTGATGGTATTATGGCCAACCGCACAAAGAAAAATCTTGTAACTATGGCCCAATAGCATCTTCCAAACTTACTCGCACCAACTGGATGTGGAGATACGATTCCTGTCAACATCGTACTTAACCTCGATAACAGAAGTTGAAATTCCACAATTTAGGGTCACTTCACCAACCATGTAGCGTCTTCCATTTAGATAACACCAATGTTTAGGTATAGTGAGTTGTGCTAATGAACAATCGTCTAGAATGATGTCCAACTGTTCTTCAATAGGGAATAGTAACATTGGGGTAGAGTCTCAAGCCATTATGCCTACAACAATGTAAAATGTTGAGAAAAAGTAATATAAATGTAAGTACTAACAGCACACAACAACGATGGGTTATTTCATATTCATGTCGGAGAAATAATTGATGATGATGAGGATGATGATGATGATAACTAAGTTATTCATTGCACTAAGTTATTCATTGTATCTATTAAACTATCTATCCCGCCCCTACCCTCCTCCCCTGGCCCTCTGTCTTTCCATGTATCCCACCCCTACCCTCCTCACACCACCCTCCCTCCTCACCCTCACCCTCCCCTGGCCCTCCACCCTACCCCACCCCTACCCTCCTCCCACCATACCACTTACCCTAGGGACCTAGACTTGACAAGTCCTATTAGAATACATCAGGCCTTCACCCAGTCACGTCCTCTATCAATCTAGCCCTTTTCACTTCTCCCTACTTAGTTAATTCTAGTATAACTTAGTTGCTTTTACTTCCTTCAATTGAATTGCCTAGTCTTTCTAGTTATGGTTAATTTAGGTTTTGCTTGCCTTAGTGCTTAGCTTAGTTCTTAGTTTTTAATTGTTTTGCTAAAACAGTGTAATTAAATTCATTCATGCATAATTAACCTTGATTAATCAATATTAATCAACTACACAATCTTAGAGAAACTAAGTACAAATCTAATTAATTAAGTTCATTAATGCATCATTAACCCTAATTATTCAATAGTAATCAACTATATGGTGGCATCATTAATCCAAAGTTCAAATCTAGTACGGATTAATTAACCACTCACCGCACTGGTGGATCGAGCAGAATATGGTGCAGGTGGCTGGGATGGAGGTGAAGGTGGTCGGCACTGGAGGTGAAGCAGAGGAGGTGCAGGCGGTGGCCAGTGGCAGCGACTGGAGCATCATCATCATCTTCATCATCATCATCATAAAAAAGAAATAAAGAAAGCACTATCAATTAATTAAATTCATTCATGCATAATTAACCCCGATTAATCAATATTAATCAACTACACAATCTAAGAGAAACTAAGTATAAATCTAATTAATTAAGTTCATTAATGCATCATTAACCCTAATTATTCAATACTAACCAACTATATAGTGGCATCATTAATCTTAAGTTCAAATATGGTACAGATTGATTAACAACTCACCACACTGGTGGTTCGAGCAGGCTGTGGTGGCGGCGGCCGGAGGTGGAGGTGGTCAGGATGGAGGTGAAGGTGGCCGGCACTGGAGGTGAAGCAGAGGAGGTGCAGGCGGTGGCCAGTGGAGGTGACTGGAGCATCATCACCATCATCATCATCATCATCCATCATCAAAAAGAAATAAAGAAAGCACTATCAATTAATTAAATTCATTCATGCATAATTAACCCTAATTAATCAATATTAATCAACTACACAATCTTAGAGAAACTAAGTACAAATCTAATTAATTAAGTTCATTAACCCTAATTATTCAATAGTAAATCTTGGATGGGTTTTTAGGCCGACAAATACATGTATGTTGTCATTCTTATACCTACAATCCTAGTTTCATCATTTATATCCTAAGTTTTGTGTAACATCATTTAATCATGCTTGTCAGTAAATACTAAATAGTAAATAAACCATGTTCCATATATCAAAGATTTGAATCAAAATATTTAGGTGCACAAAGAATAATATATGTTACTGATTTAGGAGTTCACATAATCATTTTAGAAATAGAAGACCCACATGTGAGTTAAGTTTGAGATTCAACATCAATGTATCTTTAACACACATGTTTCAAGGTTCAAAGCACATAATCAAATCAAATTAGGATGCTAGAATGGACAAGTTTGAATCTTATTTCATCATGCATCAAAATTTACTGAATTAGGTCAAGCATGAGGATTCGACAAGTTAAAATAGTACATTAATACTAATCAGTAGATAAATGAATAAAACTAGTAGATAATAAATACAAATTAGTAGATAAGTAAATAATAATCAGTAGATAAGTAATTTAAAAAATTAGTAGATGATTAAATAATTTGAAAAAATAGATGAACAACTAAAAAGTCCTAAATTTAAATAATGTGATGAATCAAAAATCATTAGATGAAAAAATTAGTAGATAAGTAAATACAAATCCATAGATAAGTAAATATAAATCAGCACATAAGTAAATAAAAATCAGTAGATAAGAAAATACAAATCAGTAGATACATAAATACAAATCAGTGGATATATAACCTACCTAGCAGTAGGGGAAGTAGAGGCTAGCTTCGATGACCTCAGGCTCGATCTCCAACGGTGCAGCAGCTCCTCACACGAACTTCATAGCTGTGACGTCCTTCATAGTGGCGACAGATGGTGACTGGAGGAAGAGGCCCAGATGGTGGCTAGAGGAAGAGGACCGGTGGTGGGGAAGGCAGACTGGCGACGATGGCCAGCAGGCAGCGGAGGATGGCCAGTAGGCAGTAGAGGGTAGGGACGGCCGACGGAGGAGCAGCAGGTGGAGGAGGAGTAGAGGTGGCAGAGGATGATCAGTAGGTGGTGGAAGGTAGGGATGGTTGGCGGAGGAGCAGCCGGTGGTGGAGGAGCAGCAGGCGGTGGAGGACCAACAAGCGGCGAAAGAGGAGTAGGCGGCAGGCGGCGAAATCGCTACAATCACTAGAGACCTGGTAAAATCGTGATGAAACATAGAATGGGAAAGAGTCTGTTTCGCGGCTTCTATTAAGTTAACCATCGTCGTTGGTTGTTTCAAAAACTGACACCTAAGATCCAACAAGGTCGGTTGCCATCGTACACCGATGCCAATTGGGAAATATTGGGGGTAAAAATTTTCACAGGGACAACATGCGAACTCACATCGGCGTCGGTTATTGTATGAAAACTGACGACAAAAATGGACCCAATTTTTGTCTCATGAAAAACCTTTAGTCGTCGGGTTCTTGGTCAACAACCGACGTCGTATGTGAAATTTTGGAGGTAATTATTTTGCATTGGAGAAATTGGATTTGGCAGGCGATTTTAGGCGTCGGTTTCTTATTGCGCATCCGATGCTAAATAAAAAGTGATACCCATGTCTAGCCGGTCTTCATGTATAGATGTCAGTTTGTGTATTAAGATGACACTATAGGGTTTAGGCGTCGGTTTCTTGTATACAATTGACACCTGTAAATGTGATATTATAGGCCATTTCTATACCAACGATCCTCCTTGATTTCTTATATAAAGCTACCATGGTGCTCGCACCCAAGGTGCCAAACTCGGAACGGTGTGAGAAGTTGAGGCCCATTTCATTGAACAATATATTCCTAAAACTCATGTCCAAAGTTGTGGGGGAGAGACTAAAACCATTCCTAACAGAATGGATCTCTCCTGAGCAAAGCATCTTCATACCAAGAAGAAGCATCACTGATAACATAACAATTGTGCAAGAGATTGTCCACACCATGAAGAAGAATAAGGGAGCAAAGACCATGGCAATAAAGATCGATCTAATAAAATCCTAAGACCAAGTGGCTTGGCAATTCGTGGAAGACACAATCGCTCTCTTGGGGATCCTAGATAATATCAAGAAGTATATCATGAACTCTGTAACTAGAGGTTCTACGACAATTCGTTGGAATGGGGGGTTGTCAGAGGAATTTAGGGCATCAAGGGGATTATGTTAAGGAGATCTGTTTTCTCCATATCTATTTGTCCTCTATATTGAAAGACTGAGCCAAATGATAAAGGTGAGCATTGAAAGAGGGGACTAGAAGCCTATGAAGATCGCATGATAGGGTAGAGGCTTTGCCCATGTATGCTTTGTCGATGATATCATTCTATTTGGTGAAGCAAGTAAAAGGAAAATCATGACCATTCTGAAGATTTTCAAGCAGTTTGGAGCGGCATCCGGACAAACGATTGCAAGAAGTAAAATAAGAGTCTTCTTCTACCATAGCGTACCAAATGCGATTTGTAATGAGGTGATTAGAACTTGTAGGTTCCAAGCTATGAAGTATCTGGGGAAGTACTTGGGGGTGCCAATTGTCCACTCTAGAGTTACAAAATAGATGAACTCTAAGGTTATCAACAAAATCTATCAGAAGATTGGGGCATGGTCCGCAAGAACGCTGACTCTGGGCGGGCGTATTGTCCTGGTACAGAGTTGTCTGGAGAGTATTCCCACCTATGTTATGAAGATTGTAGCATTGACATGCCATTTGTGTGACCAGATTGATGGTCTGATTTGGAGGTTTGTATAGGGTGGTGCACATAAATGTCATCCAATGTCTCTCGTCGCATGGAATAAACTCACCAGTAAGAGAAACATGGTGGCCTAGGATTAAAGGCGATGAAATACTGGAATGAGGTTTTACTACTCAAGAATTCCTGGGATATCATCACAAGAAGGGATACAACATGGTGCACTAGTCATGAGAGGAAGCTTTGTAGCTATAACAAGAACTCAACCACAAATATGTCGAGCCTGGGATGAGCAGCTTGCAAAGAAAGGGACATTATCATTCTAAACTCCTTTATGCAACTAAGGAGTGGAAGATACATGAATCTTTAGGATGACTGTTGGATAGATGAGGGAATCCAACTATGTATAATGGTGGCTAAACTCATCCCTGATGATCTAGACGACATGAAAGTCACTAGCATGATTTTGGAGAGTAGTTGGTAGGATGAAAATTTCGCATGAGAATGGTTTGGAGAGACGGTGATAGAGAGGATCAGAAGTGTGTAGATTCCTGACTGCAATGATGAGCATGATATCAGAGTGTGGGCACATATAACGAATGGCCAATTTACGACAAATTCGGCTTATGAGGTCGTGCGAAGAGGTAAAGATATCTATTTTCAAGGTAAATGGGAGGATATTTGGAGTGTAACGACTCCAACTCGGCTAAATATGTTACTCTGGTTGATCGAGCATGAGGATTTACTTATAAATGAAAGTAGAAGTATAAGTCATCTCTCAGAGAGTGATATATATGGCAGGTGCAATGAAAAGATAGAAACAATCCTACATGCTCTTAGAGATTGCTACAATGCATGCTCAGTTTGGAACTTACTCTGTACTAGTAGAAATTGCAGTAGCTTCTGGAATGGAACACCATTAAAAAACTGGGTACATCTGAATTTGAAGAGGGAGAAGTGTGAAGGTGTGGATTTTCTAGTTGCATGTCACTACATATGGCAGTGCAGGAATGTTCATATCTTTGAGTAGGAGGTGAAGACCACTATGCACCAGGAAACATACATACTATGACATACCCAACTGTCAATCCGAGCTATGGAGAAGAAAGGAGATGAAGGATCCAGAAGAGAAGACCTTCGGTGGAACTGTCCAGCTTAAGGCACTGTGAATATCAACATGGATGCAACAATGTCCAACAAAGGGGTTGTAGTCACCGGGGTGGTACGAGATTATAGAGGGGACTGGATGGGAGCTTTTGTAGCTAAGAATAAGATGTTCAATGTGATGGAGGCAGAACTAGAAGCAATGTTATTAGCTCTGCAAACGATTCATAAGAAGGGATGGTAGGAGGTTGAAATAGAAACTCATAGTAAGGAGGCAATAGTGGAGATTTTGTCAAATAAGAAGCTGAGTCCTAGATTCATGAGCCTTGTGGAGAAGATAAGGGAGTTGTTGAATTTGGGTTATGCACTGTCACACATACAAAGAGAGAAGAACCAAGCTATATACCTTCTTGTGAAGACTTTTAAAACAAACAATGTCTTGACCATTGGTTTGAGACAATACCTCTGAATCTTATAGGGGTCTTAAAAATGAAGGCTTGTAGTAGTGTTCCTAATTTTGTTAGATATCCTTGTACTTTCAATTCATGAATGAATAAGAGGGGATTGATTTGCAAAAAAATAATCATTTCTTCATCAGTCGCACTCCTTATCAAGAAAATAAAATTAAGGCTAGAACATTTGAGTAGAAACTTCCTTTGGGGAATACAAATGACTTCATAATTTCCACCATGTCAAATGGCTATCCCAATGTGGACAAATAAGAATAGAATGTATGAGATATCAAATTTAGACTATACTTATCTATGTTCAATAAGGTTATCACTTTTATTAATGCGAATGTTGATTTACTTGGATATAATATGCCAAATATAAATACCACAAAATGCATCCCCTTTTAATGACAACACGATTTGAGGGAAAATGTCAAAACTACAACTCCTTGTAGAAAAAGAAAGAGATTTTGGCAAGATCCTTGTTCTAGCGTGAGTTGCATCATAGAATATAGGCTAAATATCTCAATACCTAACATCATCAAAAATATATAGGCCATATTTTTTTTCTTTAGTTCATTTTATTATATGGGCCTAAGTGTCTTGTCCCATTAGGGTTAAATCTTGCTTCTCCATACAGATATCCATGTATATGTATAAGAGTCAAGTGTGTTCTCTATTGATAAGAAGTATCACATTAGCCCCCAATCTTACTTTCCACATGATTTCAGAGCATTGATCCTGACCCTAGGGAGAAAATGAAAGAGTCACCAGATGCAGACTGTTGTCATTTCTTCTTGTATGTGCTGCCCACCAGGCATCATCTCAACCTCTATGGTCCTCTCCTCCGTTCTTACTCTTTCATAAAAAATTTCCAACATCGGCACTAATTTTTCCAATCATTACCAATGTTATGTACCTCCTCTGAGTCACATCTAGTTTTCCCTTCCCCAAGTCTATTTTCCAAGAGTTTTTTTTGGCTTTTTCTTCCTACCATGTATCTCAAATCTGGCCTTAGCATTCTATAGCTTCCACCCACATCTGTGTCACACTTCGTAGCATCGTCCCCCCTATCGATCGACATTTTTGTTGGGATTTAGATTGCATATTGCTCGGATGTAGTTTCCACTTCGTGCAAGCACCAAGGTGGCCCTTGACTTTGCGGTATAGAGATCACCAATCCTCTAAGATCCAATCAACAATGATTTTCCATGCTCCATCAGACAACACTTCATCATAATAGATCGTGCTAAGCCAGACTACTGCCAATAGTGTTTTGACGTGCTCCATTCAATAGATGATTCAGATAAACTCACTGACAAGTATATGATTCAAATGAACTCATTGACAAGTAGATGATCCACCAAATTCTTGAGCAAAAATCCATTGCATTCAAGGCAACAACTTCTTATGGTCAAGGCACATGACCTAGATCAATGAGAAAGTGGGTGACACACCCAAGTCGGCTATTGACAAGATCAAGATGTACATGGACATTGTAAACCTCTCTTCTAGTCTTACATCCTTAACTCCAACCCTAACCCCTACACCACCCTCCCTACACATTATGCCTTCTACTACTTAGATCCTTGGTCAGATTCAATTTTAACTAAATTTATTTCTTTCGGGTCCCACAAAGATCTATTTATTTTTCTATATAGATCTGTCTAATAAAGTCATGTTGCATATTGAATGGAATTATCAATAATATCTAAATCATATTGTAAAACAAAAAACCTATGTGATAGTGTATAACGAACCCAAAAATGAGGCATTGTGCTAATTTTTGCTTCCAGTCCATTGACAATTTTTGTCTCCCTACCACCCCTCATGTGTGCATTAATTTCCAAGTGTAGGGGGGTATTGTCTCTTTTCCACACCAACTACTTATTCACTTCGTATTTGCTGTGCAGGGGGATATAGAGGAGAGAGAGAATGAGGAAGAAGAGAGAAGAACTATAAATAAGGGAGTATAAGGAGAAAGATAGAGATGATATGTAATAGCCCACACTATTCTGACATCCATCTTTTGATGTCTTTGTAGCAGTTCATTCCTAATAAGTATCGTACTTCCAGTGCATCATTGGTGTATCTATTTCATAATGGCATTATGTTTCTTCATGTTTGTGCCATGATATGCATGTGATTTGTCTATTTGTTCTTCACTTATTCTAGTTGGCTACCACTTTCATGCATTGTTGAAAAATCTTAAGTACAACATTGACACAGATTAGAACAGAGCTTCTTGTGCTTATTCTAGCCTCTTGTTCTCTTTGATGTTATCTATGAGGACATCTTGTGATATCTTACAAGATGGATGGTTACTCTTTTAAAGCTCATAAATATCAAGCATGCATATACTATACATGCACGGTTGATGATTCATCTAGATTTTTTGTTCACAGAGCTACTTTATTAATATCTTATCTAAGTTGCATATGCACTTTCTCAAGTGACAAGATGGTTCTTCTAATGATCTACATGGACTTCCTTGATGGCTTTTCATTCTTGTCAATCTTGTGAGAGTAACATTCTAGATGGATCCATTTTGTAGTCATCATCACCTCATCCCATATAGGTTTGAAGATACATGTACTGCTACATCATTGAATGTATTGGTTTCACATATCCCCATTACACATTCCTTTCCAGTGAAGATGGTGTAGTCATGGTAGTTTGATTTTATAATTCATATTCATGGGGATGTTCTTCATTCTATATGCAAATCAGAAGATCTTCTCCATAACTCAAGTATTATCAACCTATAGAACATAAATTCAAAGGAGGCGTCATGAACTCTTTTATTTATTGAGAGTGATGTTTAAGGAGGAGCGAAAAGATTTTGTGGGGAGTGATAGTTTTTCATATGTAGCATCATCTAATTGTGTCCAGTAAGTCTACGTTGGACATGTATTTCGTTTGTGAAATACAGTCACAGAGTATATCAACAAAAAGAAAAAAATTATCTATCTATATTCCCATAACAGAAAGATTGTGTTAATTAAAATGAAATAGGAAGGATGGTTTTAGCGAGTTATACTTGGTCCTGGAGCATGTCCAGTGACAAAACTTGTTTCTTTGCAACTTCTGACTAGTTTCTCTTGGACGGTGGCTATGCAACTCCTAGTCCTCACCACAAACAGTTGTCTATGCAAACTCTACAACGACTCTGGTAGTCTCACCATAGATTGTAGGTTGAATTTTCTCTCCAAGCAATAGAAAAAAGACTCCTACTTCTAGAGTAGTCCACACAGACCAACTAGAATTCTTGTCATTCACCAAGAATGGATAAGAAGGAGTTATCCCTATCATTGGTGTACTAGTCACCAACTTGCTCTCCCACCAATGATGATCACCAGTTATTTCTCTCCCATAACTATCCCTCCATGTCGTGTAGGACTTGCTTGTGCTCTCTTGGTTATCAAAACCAAAGAGAACAATAGTTATCACAGAAACTAGTTCTCAATTGTCTATGTTGTATCTTGGGAATCCCCCAGTACCCGTCCTTTTATAGGTGGGTTTTGGGCCAGGGTTTCCAGTCTGTACGAGATTGCATGGGAGTGGAAGAAACCAAAAGAACTTGAACTTTCACAACCTGAGAGTCACAAAAAAATTATCTAGCACACCCAAACAGTCTTTCGGTGTGTGAGATGGTCATCTTGCACTGCCAAACTGTCCTTTGGTAGTTTCCCAATTGGATACGAATTTGGCAATTTTGATTCGAATTAATATCACATATTAATTTACTTGTACTCTAAGTAAAGTACAATCAAAACTATTCATGAAATATCATCAACCTTCATTTGACCCAACTAGGCCATCTTTGTTGGTATATATGCCCAGAGATCCAATCATGCGATTATTATAATGGCATAAAAATGATTTGATTATTAATAAATGGAAAGCTTCCAATTTATTATGTTCCATTCAATTATGAGATAATTATGGAACACTATAAATGTCTAGACAATCATATTAATCAATGACTTATGTGTTCAAGTTACTAACCTTATGGATGAAATCATACAGATGTTAAGTGTACATATACATATTTCATTATATCCCTAAATGATTGTTTTTCTGGAAGGTTGATAAACAACAATGACACATAAGATTAGAGTATGAGTTGGCAATATCAAACCAAGGACAGAGACACATGTTAGAGAATAGTGTATTAGACAGACCCACTGTGAGACCGACACATGGAAGTCATCATCATGGAAGTCATAGTCAGTTGTCACGGTGATGGTCATGGTTGTGGTTCTTAGACCTGAAATCACTACACTCATTACATGTTGTTGGGTACACTTTGACATCATAAAATGCAGTCCAGAAACATGGGTTGTTATAATAGTGGTGATTGGGTTACATTGACATATGGGGATTGATTGTGAGTGATAGAGATGAGATTTGTCCCTCCTATAGGAATATGATATCCAAGGCCTCTTGATTAGCGAGACTAAGAAAAGTGTGTCCATATGCATGTGAGTCAATATGTGATATTGAGCTTACATATATCTCATGTAGTCTGCTCTGGTTCAAGGAACAAGATTGAATAATATGGAGGATGACTGCTCCATGCCTCTAGTTCAATCTGTATATCAATGAAAAAGGAACTATACAAACACAATACCACCATACATAGATTGTAGGTTGAAGTTTCTCCCCAACTTTCCATTCAGTTGGGTAGGAATGATGTGCGACTAGGCACCGCTCATTGCTTGTGATGTCATAAGCTAGTTATGGATATTCATTGTTAATGTGATATGGGACATATAGGGTCACACACATAGGAACTCATCTAGAAGAGGAGTTTGATCTTGATTGATAATTGAATTGATTAATAAAGTGTTTAGGTATTTCAATTCAGGCAACATATCAGCTGACTAGACTGCCAAATGATCAGTTCAAGTGTTGAGAATTTGTTTGGAGTGTCAGGATGATTGTATTGTACAATTCAGCCTAAAATGGCCTGCGAGACACCCATCTGGCATGGCCAGACAACTGTCTCAAGTGACGTGAGACACCCATCTCACATGCACCAAATGGCCATCTCGGGGATGCAATTTGATTGAACCAGGGATTGGTGTTGACGTCAAGTTGAGTAGTAATTGAAATTAAATTGCCGACATAGGTGCAAAATTGGAAATTGTGAAACAACAATTTCACTTAGAGAAACAACCATCTCATGTATGAGATGACCGTCTCACTGGGTGAGATGACCGTTTTGGCACAACAGGTTGCGAAACTTCCAGAATAGTTGCAAAAATTCAAGATGTTCCAGCCCTTTCCACTCCCGTCTTAGTCACGTATTGGCTAAGGACTGAGAACCATGACCCTAACCCCTCCTATATATAGAGGGGTACTAGGGGATTCCTAGAACACAACTAGTGCTCATACAATTAAGAATTAGTAGCTTCGACAATTGTTGTCCTCTCTAGTTTTGGTAACCACAAGAGCCTAGGAAAGTCCTACTGTGACGTCCCTAGATTTTGGCTTCTCCAAACCCTATTGGGAATGAGAGGTCAGAATCTAAGAACATCATCCAATCATATCAGAGATCGATGCGGAAGCATAATACGCATACATGAACATACAAATTCAATGCACACACCATAACATTCTCAACATTCAACATGTATATTTATAGAACATGAATTATTACAAATTTATTTACAATTACATATTGAATGGAAATTCTACAATCTATGAACATGTATGCTAACTAGGATCTACACACAATAGGTAAACTTGTACAACTACTCACATCTTGTTCTTTTATCCCATGCTAGCTCTGAACCTAAAACATACGTGAAACCATGAATCAACACAATGTGTTGTGTACATGGGTAGAAAGATACATATATTTATGGTTTTCATAATTTGAAAAGATTTGCACAAGAAAGAAGGAAAATCATAGAAACCAGTTCTTTAGTAAGAGAAATACAACAAATTTTATTCATTTTTCTAGATGAGTTGCATTACTAAGGTGGACTAGCACCAAACATTTATATTGGGCCCATCCCCGTGTACCAAGTACTCTAGGGAAACTCCTCGTACACCGTGTGCTCTAGATTTCTTATACATCCATGGTCATCTAGATAATCTGGTCATTACCTGGTTAATAACAATTAATCATCATTAATACAATGTACATCACATTCTTGGTAATTTAGGTCCAAAATAGGGTTTAGGTCAAACCTAGGTTCAAAATGGCCTAAACTTGTTTGTAATATTTTTAGACCAGTCTGGTTGTCATTATTTAGGCCATATTCTATTTTATAATTTTCTTATGCTTAATCTATTTTCTAAAATTAATATGAGATTAAAGCATGTAACTAGTCATTAATGAAGAAAGATCTATTATTTTAGCATAATAATTAGATCACAGCCCACATTTGGCTTCCAAGTGGTATTAGGGTTCCATGAATATTTTTCTCGTATTTTATATCCATCATTTCCTTATTATACAAATTAAATGAACCCTAAAAGAAGCATTTCACCCTAAATTGAATATCATCAGTAGTTGTGCTTCAAAATCCAGAACTAAGGGTTCAGTAATGTAGAGGATATTTTTCTATGAATTTCAACATATTGTTTGTATTTTTCTGATGTAAGATCTATTTACTATGATTTATCAAAGATTTATATATTTTTGAGAGTTTTACCTCATACTGCCAATCAGAGAATGCCACTTGGCTACTCAATGGTGGGGCTCTCTACTGAGCCGGGCGGATGCTCGCGGTTCACTTCCTCTGGACCCGGTCTGATTATCAGGAGATAATCATCTTTCTTTATCATCGCGAGTCACAGCCCGCTTCCTTCATAGCGACGCTCACAGTTGCCGCCTCTGGGGCCTCTTCTGGAGAGCAAGACGCAGGTGCCGCCGTGCACAGAAGCCCTAGATCAGCCTCTAATGTTCTCTCTCCTCAAATCCCTGGGATGGTCAGAGACCCTCAGTCCGCAAAGGGGTTCCGTCATAGGGATGTAGTAAGTTCGACGAGGAATCAAGCTTCTTTGGGTTGGATCACACAACATCTCTCTCCCCCTCTATCTTCCGCTCCTTGCAAGAGTCTTTGTTATACCGCTCGAGCATTTCCACAACTCAAACTATGATGGGGTCCCTCTAGGTTCTGAGGCACATGAACAAGACTCGGGGGAGGTTGCAGACTCCTTTGTGACTCCAACCAAGGTCTCGTCCTCCTCCTAGCTTTCCCCGGCTCTTCTCTATGGCTACAGGACTCCAGGGTCCTAACCTTGTCGCAACAAAGGAGGACTGCAAGGCTAGAGGAAGGGGTTTCTCCTTGGCAATTCGGCCTTGTCTCCTTCCTCTCCTCACATACAAGTGGCAGCTGTCTGTTCTGTAGTGATGTGCTTAACGTGAGCTGTCAAAATCAAGGGTGATTTGCAACCCCCTTCCGAACCTGGGAAGGGTCTTTGCAGATGTGGAGATGTGCAACAGACTGCCCTCGAGGCTCATCTGCTATTGTGTCTGTGGGGCTAGCCCACACTGGTTTGAAAACCCTAGTCACCTACTATGAACAATGATGGAGGGTGGGGGGGGGATGACAGACTGCCCCACTCTTTTATTGCCCATGATATACAGGCAGTTGAGAATATCCTTCAACTATAGATCTATTGGCTCGGTCAAATTGGCTCCCCAAGGTTCAGACTGCCAGGCCGCCATCCACTTAGCTCTAACAACTTCACTCATATCGGAGGTGAGAGAGGATCCACATACCACATGATGATCATCCTAGGTTCAAAGCTTCTATGTTCAAATCTGTAGCTAGGATGGGCCACACAACCTCAAGGAAACTAAAACGTGGCATGTTATTGAGATTTGAATCCGAACCCAAATGATACTCCACAAATACATGTTGCCGTTTGTATCCAATCAACTGTCTGAGTTTAAACTTCCACATCCTATAATAGAAAGGTATGAATCATCCAAATTTCTAAACATAGATCCAGTGCTACTAAAATGTAGCTTCTAACCACTTTTAAAACAAACAAACATTGGTCAATATCTTAATAGAGTTCCTAAAATATGTTCATTATATGGGACACTTCAATCATATATGATTCTAAAACAAAACTTCCAACAATACTAAACTCATCTTGTCTCCAAATGTTCATGTAATCCTCATCATAAAAAATCTATAGAATCATACCTTTTAGCTGAAAATAATTTCATAATTGAGTAACCAATTTCTCAGTTTGGAATCAATCATCTACATGACTCTCATGGTCTTAAAATATTAAACTGGGTATCATAATCCTAAAATTGGGGTCATCACATTCACCCCACCTTATATGTAATTTCGTCCTCAAAATTCAACCGATCCTATACTAAAGGTGATGTCAAGAAGTCCAATTCTTATACGCATAACTCCTAGGTACCAAGATCATCATAATTTTGTATGTAGCCTAAGTTTTCATCTTAGGTTCATAGTATCTAGGGTGTACCCACCCCACCTTAAATATGAAGAAGCATCATTTAATGTCTTAGTCGTAACATGATATTCTAGTGTTTTAGGATTTACATCTCTCATTACCCTTAAAATTAGGGTTTGTTCTTACATATAAAGTTGAGAAGGTATCACTCAAGTTTCATCTTTCACCCTACTCATATATGTAAGGTGATATAAAGATTCCATATTATTAAATATCAAGATTATCACACTTATTAACATCATATTAGGATTTCAGCATTAGAGTGGATTGATTTTCATTACATATTGTGGTTTTCACTACTTGAGAGGAGCCCATTTAACATCCGTGAATATTAGGGTGTCACCCTATTCTGTGAGTTTTTTTCAAACTAAAAGCATAGATGTAGAATAATTGAGGTTAGGTACTATATTTTTTGATCATGTAATCTATGATCCAAAGAGTATCTTAGTTTCGAAACCATGATTTCAAACTTATATCTTTCATGCACGATGTAGAGGGAAAGAGAATGTACTAAGTCAATCTTATCATGATTTCATAATTGGATATTACATGTATGATATAGGAAGGAAAATATAGAACTGGTCATTCTTATATGAGTGACTCTTCATATATAATCCACCTATATAGGTCAAGTGAGGTTTCAAGCATCATATATTAGGAAAGAGAGGAAGAAGGAGCAACATTTTTGAGTATGTTATGCACAAGGCATTTACTCTCAGAACTAATGTTTCATATATCACCTCACTTTACAACTAATGATGAGTATCACAACATAAGTCACTCAAGCTACGACCTAACTCATTCAATGGAATGTCTTTCTCATCATGAGTTTACTACCCATCACAGTCTTTTCTTTATACCCAACTCTCACATATAGGATCAAATCATGCAAAAGGACTCAACTCATCTACTCAGGAGTAACCCATCTTAGGACACATCATTTCACATATATTTCACATTTTTCTTATATTGTAGGGGAGCTCCTATGACCCTCTCCTTGTTGGTCTCACTCTCTCTGGAGTTCACCATGTATCTTTTCCTAACACTGAGGTCCACCTTTGTAAAAGAGCTTGAGGCTCATGCATATTCAACTTTATCTTAACTTAGATTGCCTTAATAGGAAAGGAGTGTGTGTTTTCGTCAGCAAGACTTAGCTTAGATTTTCTAAAAAAAAATGAACTCATCTCATATGCAACTTAAATATTTATAAGGAAACTTACACCATCAGAGATCAAACCTAGATAAGATTGCACATGCTTATTTCAACTATCATTCTATCATGTACTCTATGTATCACCTATCTTGATAAGTATCTAGACATCTAATCTAGACTACTCTCTCTTCTAGACTGATGTCACTCCCTTTCACTTAGGTTACATGAACACTAACTACTCTTCAGTGTGAGGGACACATTTTATATTTACATATACATAATAAAAAATTATATAGTTTTTCTCCAAGAAAGAAGATGTCAGAGAAAACTATCGAGGCTCGAGCCGATTGGAAAACAAAACCAAATCGGAAAAATTGAGTGTCCCACACACATTACATAGTCCAGTGTCATGTCACCTAGTGAAATGGTGAGAACATGATGTAGACGAGTGTAGCTACCCAATACATATGAGCTCTATATGGAAAAGGTTTCAGACACTTGTCTAAACCTATTTCTCAAACATCTAGGTTCTAACCTAGTGGCTAAGTCAAACCTTATTCCTACATAACAACTTACTAAGTTTATAGGGTTTTAAGTGAAAGATGAAATTTAGTTTTATGTTTCATGGTGAGCAATTATCAGGTGTAGCTATTATTCATGCTCTGATACCAACTGTGACGTCCCCGGATTTTGGCTTCTCCAAACCCTATTGGGAATGAGAGGTTAGAATCCGAGAACATCATCCAATCATATCAAAGATCGATGCGGAAGCATAATATGCATACATGAACATACAAATTTAATACATACACCATAACATTCTCAACATTCAACATGTATATTTATACAACATGAATTATTACAAATTGATTTACAATTACATATTGAATGAAAATTCTACAATCTATGAACATGTATGCTAACTAGGATCTACACACAATAGGTAAACTTGTACAACTACTCACATCCTATTCTTTTATCCCATTCTAGCTCTGAACCTAAAACATACGTGAAACCACAAATCAACACAATGTGTTGTGTATATGGGTAGAAAGATACATATATTTATGGTTTTCATAATTTGAAAAGATTTGCACAAGAAAGAAGGAAAATCATAGAAACCAGTTCTTTAATAAGCAAAATACAACAAATTTTATTCATTTTTCTAGATGAGTTACATTACTAAGATGGACTAGCACCAAACGTATATATTGGGCCCATCCCCGTGTACCAAGTACTCTAGGGAAACTCCCCGTACACCGTGTGCTCTAGGGAGGTGTACTAGTCAACATTAATCCATTCCCTCATAAGGGGGATAATGAAAACCTTAAATAACTACAAAACATCTATTCCTCATTCATGTTTTCAAGTGATTAAACATCGAGTACTATATAGTGCTACTACATCCAATATTTGCAAATAGAAAAGAGAGCATACATACATATCATGATTGCAACCAAGAAAACCATAGCCATATACTTAAATAAAACCCACGTACCTGAGTTTAGAGACTTCTTATACATCCATGGTCATCTAGATAATCTGGTCATTACCTGGTTAATAACAATTAATCATCATTAATACAATGTACA
Organism: Alisma plantago-aquatica; assembly: GCA_963693085.1. Classification (NCBI taxonomy): domain Eukaryota; kingdom Viridiplantae; phylum Streptophyta; class Magnoliopsida; order Alismatales; family Alismataceae; genus Alisma; species Alisma plantago-aquatica. The sequence goes on along the minus strand of OY856414.1, from coordinate 415,302,237 downwards.
TCATATTCTTGGTAATTTAGGTCCAAAATAGGGTTTAGGTCAAACCTAGGTTCAAAATGGCCTAAACTTGTTTGTAATATTTTTAGACCAGTTTGGTTGTCATTATTTAGGCCATATTCTATTTTATAATTTTCTTATGCTTAATCTATTTTCTAAAATTAATATGAGATTAAAGCATGTAACTAGTCATTAATGAAGAAATACCTATTATTTTAGCATAATAATCAGATCAGAGCCCACATTTGGTTTCCAAGTGGTATTAGGGTTCCAAGAATATTTTTCTGATATTTTATATCCATCATTTGCTAATTATACAAATTAAATGAACCCTAAAGGAAGCATTTCACCCTAAATTGAATATCATCAGTAGTTGTGCTTCAAAATATAGAACTAAGGGTTTAGTAATGTAGAGTATATTTTTCTAAGAATTTTAGTATATTGTTTGTATTTTTCTGATGTAAGATCTATTTACTATGATTTATCAAAGATTTAGATGTTTTTGAGAGTTTTACCTCATACTGCCAATCAGAGAATGCCACTTGGTTACTCAGTAGTGGGGCTCTCTACTGAGCCGGGCGGATGCCCGCGGTTCACTTCCTCTGGACCCGGTCTGATTATCAGGAGATAATCATCTGTCTTTGGCATCGCGAGTCGTAGCCCGCTTCCTTCGTAGAGACGCTCACAGTCACCGCCTCTGGGGCCACTTCTGGAGAGCAAGATGCAGCTGTCGCCGCACATAGAAGCCCTAGATCAGCCTCTAATGTTCTCTTTCCTCAAATCCCTGGGATGGTCAGAGACCCTCAGTCCGCAATGGGGTGCCATCATAGGGATGCAGGAAGTCCGACGAGGAGTCAAGATGCTTTGGGTTGGATCGCACGACATCTCTCTCCCCCTCTGTCTTCAGCTCCTTGCATAAGTCTTTGTTATACTGCCACGAGCATTTCCACAACTCAAACTCTGATGGGGTCCCTCCAGGTTCCGAGGCACATGAACAAGACTTGGGGGAGGTTGCAGACTCCTTTGTGACTCCAACCAAGGTCTCGGCCTCCTCCTAGCGTTCCCCGACTCTTCTCTATGGCTACAAGACTCCAGGGTCCTCACCTTGTCACAACAAAGGAGGACTGCAAGGCTAGAGGAAGGGGTTTCTCCTTGGCAATTCGGCCTTGTCTCCTTCCTCTCCTCATGTACAAGTGGCATCCATCTGTTCTGTAGTGATGTGCTTAACGCGAGCTGTCGAAATCAAGGGTGATTCGCAACCCCCTTCCGAACCTGGGAAGGGTCTTTGTAGATGTGGAGATGTGCAACAGACTGCCCTCAAGGTTCATCTGCTACTATGTCTGTGGAGATAGTCCACACTGGTTTGCAAACCCTAGTCGCCTACTATGAACAATGATGGAGGGTGGGGGGGGGGAATGAATGACCGCCCCACTCTTCTATTGCCCATGATATACAGGCAGTTGAGAATATCCTTCAACTATGGATCTATTGGCTCGGTCAAATTGGCTCCCCAAGGTTCAGACTTCTAGGTCACCATCCACTTAGCTCTAACAACTTCACTCATATCGGAGGTGAGAGATGATCCACATACCACATGATGATCATCCTAGGGTCAAAGCTTCTATGTTCAAATTTGTAGCTACGATGGGCCACACAACCTCAAGGAATCTAAAACATGGAATGTTATTGAGATTTGAATCTGAACCCAAATCATACTTCAAAAATACATGTTACCATTTGTATCCAATCAACTGTCTGAGTTTAAACTTCCACATCCTATAATAGAAAGGTATGAATCATCCAAATTTCTAAACATAGATCCAGTGCTACTAAAATGTAGCTTCTAACCACTTTTAATACAAACAAACATTGGTCAATATCTTAATAGAGTTCCTAAAATATGTTCATTCTATGGGACACTTCAATCATATATGATTCTAAAAAAAAACTTCAAACAATACTAAACTCATCTTGTCTCCAAATGTTCATGTAATCCTCATCATCAAAAATCTCTAGAATCATACCTTTTAGCTGAAAATAATTTCATAATTGAGTAACCAATTTCTCAATTTGGAATCAATCATCTACATGACTCTCATGATCTTAAAATATTAAAGTGGGCATCATAATCCTAAAATTGGGGTCATCAGACCTACCCAACTAGGGAGGGATAGTCGTGGGAGAGAAACAACTGAGGATCATTATTGTGGGAGAGCATTTTGGTGAATAGTACACCAAGGGGAGTTGACAACTCCTTCCTGTCCGTTCTAGCAGGATGACATCAGTTCTAGTTGGTCTATGTGGACTACTATAGAGGCAAGATCCTTTGGCTATTGCTAGGAGGGCAACATCAACTCACAGTTTGTGGCGAGATCTGAGGAGTTGCTACAATAGTTGTCTAAGTCTACTATCCATGGAGGAGTAGTCAGACGAGTCTGAGTGAAACCAAGAGTTACAAAACAATTGTCCAAGATAAAGTGCACATCTACACTGACAGGGATTGTCTCTCAACTTGCTCTAGGAGTAGGTACATCTTCATGAAACCATCCTTCCCATTGCATAGTTATTGACATGATCTGCTGGTTAATGGGAAATATGTCAATAAAAGTTTTGTTTCCACTGCCTATCTAATGCCATATTTCCCTATAGTCTCACCCAGGTGAGATGGCCATCTCACTCACCCAGATGCCCGTCTGGTGAGTCAAGATGAGCCAGTTGGTTCAATCATATTGAACTAGATGTTTTAAGGGAAAAAATTAGCCAATTCGAACTCTGATTAGCCTAACCACCCAAATGACCATCTCAACACTTGAGATGCTCATTTGGCATGTCCAAAGGACCATCTAACTCAGTGAGATGGTCGTTAGGTAGACTAGTCAGCCAATCAGTTGATTTTTTGCATGAATTGAATATCTTAACACCTTCATAATCAATCCAATTGTCATTCAAGATCAAACTCCTCTTCTAGATGAGTTCCTATGTGTGTTACCCTATAGGTCCCATGTCACATTTTTAGTGAATGTCCATAACTAGGTTATGACATTAAAAGCAAATAGTGGTGCCTAGTCGCACATCAGTGCTACCCAAGTGAATGGAAAGTTGGAGAACAACTTCAACCTACAATTTGTGTAAGGTGTTGAAATGGTTGTATAATTCCTTTGTCACTGATATCCATGATGAACTTGAGGCATGGAGGGTCATTCTCTCAATGTCCAATCCATGTTACTTGAACCAAGATAAGACTATCTGAGATAATGTAACCTCAGTATCATATATTGATTCATATGTGCATGCGCATGTGCATGCATTTCTCAGTCTCACTTCTCAAGTAGCTAGGATATCATACTTCAGTAGGAGGGAAAAATCCCATATGTATCACTCATAGTCTATCCCCATGTTCAAAGTCACCCAATCATCACCATTATAACAACCCATGTTTCAGGACAACGTTTGATAATGTCAAAGCGTACCCAATGACATGTGACGAGTGTAGTGATTTTAGGTCTAAGAATCACAATAACCACCTTCACCATGAGAGATAACTATGACCACCACAACCATGTGTCACTCTCAAGGTGGGTCTATCCAATACACTGTTCTCTAACATGCATATGTGTGCTATGTTTGATATTACCATATCATGACTAATGAGATTTAGTCATCAACCAACTCACACTCTGATCTTATGTGTTATTGTTGTTTATCAACCTTCCACAATAACAACCAAAGAGGGACATAATGAGAATATATATATGTACTCTTAACATTTGTATGATCTTATCCTCAAGGGTAGTAACTTAAACACTTACATCATTGAATAATATAATTCTATAGACATTCATAGTGTTTCTTCATTATCTCATAACTGAATGAAACAAAATGAATTGAAAACTTTCCTTTATATATGTTGTTATTAATCAAATTCTTTTAGGTAATTAGGACATGTCAATCATCATCATATGATTAGTTCTATGGGCATACCTTACCAACAGACTCCCCCTTGCACTTTGAGACAATCACCCATGGATCTCATCCTTAGTGATCTAAACATGTCCAACATGTTTCTACTGCACTAGTGCTGATTTAGCGGGTTAGAAACACTTTGCTTATAGTTGGCATATTGCATGTTCCTAGTTTCTTTATTGTATGATTTCTCATATGAGATGGAATTGTCGTAATATGATATCTAATTTTCCTTGCCTAATAATTACCTCCATTGTTTTCATAGTGTTTCTACTGAGTCATCAATGGTTGGGACATCTATAAGTTCATCATATGAACCTTTAGATCCATATATTATCACTCTATGTTCAAAGAACAAGTATACTCGACTTCTATTGTAGAATAGTATTAATGGCTATTAGTTCGGAACCTTTCCAACTAATCATCACTTATCCCTTTTAAATCAAAACATATTTTTATTTGTGATCAACTTTGTCATTTATGGAAGCTTACATCGATATAAGTCTTTACATCCAACTCTTCCCTTTTATTTCTATCTTAATTGATTGGAAATGTATCTATAGTTACTTCTCAAGTACTAATGGATGTCATTAATGACATTCCAATAACCGTTATTGGAATTTACCATCATCTTGTCATGTCCATTACATACAATATTACATGGGGCAAGTAAACTTATAGCATTCATGATAGATCCATCACATGTCATCTGATTCATGATATTTCCATTCTTCACAAGAATTGGAACATATGGTTCATGATAGACTAATTCGGATTATCCCTTATTGAATCCATTCGTGTTGAACTCTTTCAACATTTTTCTATTGTAAGTGCTCAAACTTCCATCATGAAACATCCAAGAACTATGTCATAGGTCTTGAACCTTATCTCATAAGATGTTTCACTTATTCTTCATTACTGAAGGTGTTTTTCCATGCCAGATCTCAATATTCACAATACTGAGATGCTATTCCTCATCATATGTGGAATATTCATATATGCTCCCATTAAATCTTTTGTAAACACTAATTCCATCTTTTATCTTGACTCAAGTCAAACTCTTTGACTATCTTGTCAAAACAAAAGATCTCATTTTTGAGATGCTTGTTTCAATCCTAGATTAAACTATGTAGTTTATAAACTTTATTTGCATTCATGAAGGTATACAACCCTATAGTCTATGTCACGTACACATCCTTTGATGTATTCCCTTAAGGAATCCGGTTTTAAATCTTCATATGCAAATCTCTTAGTCTATCTTTACTACAACAACAAGAATGACAATTGGTATAGGAATTTCTATCATATTAAACAATTTGGACTTATTTGAAAAACCTTTTCAACCAATTTAACCTTTTATGTTATCCATGTATATCTTTGCAACAAGTCCCTATTGTACCGCTTGGTTATTAACCCTCTAAGTAGTGCTATCAAGGTCCTACGTTGTTAGCTTACATGGATTTTATCATGACCTTGAGTCATTACTCAGATTTTGGTGTTCAATAGCTTCTAGTTGATTAGTTGGCTCATCCTATATGACCAACTCATCTGAATTGTTGGATTCACAATCCTCTAATCTCATATATGTTCTACTAGAACTATTTTGTTCTGTGTCATATGACGAACTTGTGATTCTACAACAACTTGTGATTCTCTTAGTTCTCATTGTACCTCTTTGTTGATCTCAAACATTTTAAGTTCTACTTTTACTCCCACTGATTCTTTAGGAACTCAATTCTCCTATCAACAAAACACTTTTGTTATTGGATTGTGATTAATAGTAGCATTCAACAATTATAGTTTCTGGATAAACCTTTTCAAGAAACTACTTTCTCAATGTAGGTTTCGATCCTCTAGACATATTGGGACATTCCCAATTCATATCATGTATGATGTCTTATAAACCATTCAGATGGTACATTATTTAGTGATAGTTTTATATTTATGAGGATAAGAAGATTAGATTAATTGATAATCGTGATATAATTCCTTCATTCTGACAAATCATGTTCAGATGGATTTGTCTTGTGATTAAACATCATAGTTCTTTCCTGAAGGTACTCAAGGTATTGATATAAAGTATTTCAACATTTGATCTTGTCAAAGTCTCGTAATACTTTTATCAAAGATACACTTCATACATAATCTCCTTGAACACTTCAATAGATTCATGTTTCCTCTTTACTGAGTACATATCATTATATTACCAATAAATGAAATGAGGTATAAGTAATCATGTATAACATTCTTTTATAAGATCTTTATGCATTGTATGCATGAGATCTAATGAAAGTTTCATCCTCCCACTATGTTTAGTAAAGGACATCATGTCATATTGTGTGTGAATAAGACTTCCATGTTTCCTTAGGTTCAATAACCAAGGAAATCTTGATCAACATCAACATGTATTCTAGGCATGCAATTCTCCTATTCACACAAGATGACTAATGCTAATGATAGTCTTGAGTTATCAATTATAATACTTTGGTATAAACACTATAAACATTCATCTTTGGATCATTTTGCATAAATATCGCAAGATTTTTTTGGGCCAATTCCATACAAGATCATATCTTTTGAAATAGAAGCACTAACAAATCTTTATTGATAATCATCCTTGTCCATACAAGATGTATAAAGAAAATGTTTCTATTATAATGTCATAATGAAAGTTTAGTTCTAATAACTCTATTATTGTCACACCCCGATCTCACAATTACCACTAATCATGAGATAAGGGCATAACTATTGACGATATAACATATTATAAAATCACCCTTAACTTTTTCTTTACTTAGTGACTTAGAATTAACTTAAAGGAAAACCCTAATAGCTTGAATAATATCGGATCGTAATAAAACTGTGGAAGCAACTTACCATTAACCTTACTTGGAAGAAAAAAAACTTACACGACATATTACATTGTTCATGCAGATAGTAAAACACAAAAGATAACTGAAATCTAAACTACATATTACATTACATTCTCTCTCTACCACACCACATGTCCAAGGGCTAAGGGGAAAGGACTAATAGACCTCTATCTAACTACAAACTACCTTCTAAGAACTTGGGTGATACGATCCTTCAACTTCCTCGTGTTGACACTGAGCTGAAAAATGTTTCAGTGGGTTGGTGAGCTACTGGCTCAATGGATAGAATTTCACCCAACCATCGCAGATAACTCATTTTATGATTATTAATTGGAATAAAATACAAGATAATACTATACTGAGCAGATCTAAGCAATATAATTTAAACGACAGAAGATGTCAACATTTCATTAAGATAACAACTGCTGCAATATTGTGGATACAATTAAACAATAGAGAATACTAAAATTTCATTTAAAGGACAACTGTTGTGAAACTAACTCAGATCTTTCTTAACTCTTTAACTTATAAGAAATTTTGTGAACCTATATGAACATATTTTATCTTATGCCCTGATCATATCCAGTGTACTCTACATATGAAGACTCATAGCAAACTACAATCCCACCGTACAAGACTTAGCCAACACCCCAGGATAGATAAGTCTGACTACTCTCCTAGTCTGCAATAGGGAAAACTGGCTCTCTGGCCTCGGCACTCCTATTGTGCCATAAATTGGACTCCTCCTCTAACCTGAGCACACAAGTGGAGAGCCAGGCCACCTATTGGCTTTTCAGTACTCTAGTGCCACCAGGACTTCTGGTTGATGTTAGACACTACAGACTATAATTTAAGGAGACTTGCACTAGGGCTTCATCCCCCGTACCACCTATTGGTACGTTCTGACCCCCGTATACTAGACACACCGCCAGGGTAGGTCGTTTCATCCCTAAGGCGCATACCTCTCATAGGGATTCTATGGTGTCAGGGCCCTTAAATCTATTATTTTATTATTCTTAAAAAGCTCTTATAATATTGTACCTTTCTCTTAATTATACTTGAATCTGGTATCTCTAGGGTACCACGTCTATTTAATTAAAGTTTATAATGCAACATGTACATAATTATAAGCTTGGTAGAGTAGTATATTTTAAACATTATAATTTACTGATAAATCAACATTATTATACTTGCAGGCAGACCGACATTCTTAAATAAATAGATTACTTGTCCACTTGACATTTATATACTAAATTCATGCAATTGAACCTCTTAATACATTGATAAAAGTTAATTGCTTGACATATGAGAAATCATCATTAACATATGTAAATTAATTGTACTTTCTTGGAAAATGTGCACATGAACCCAAATCCTGAGTTGTGCATCACATAACTCAATTAAGAATTAATTACTTATCATGGCACGAATTATTAATAAAATTTGAGAATTCCTAATGATGTTCTTAAGAAATGTGCCAATCTGTATTAATACTAAATCACACACATTAAATATAATAGGGAGCGTGCAACTAGGTTTCCATTGACATATTCATGTCATCATCATTTCTTTGAAATCGAGCATCTAGTAAACTACTAGAATCATAAAAACTGGATTTATTCAAAAACTGTACATCTACTGTAAACCCTAGGTTCATGTGTTACTGTATTCCACTCTTAATATGAGCAATTTAGGGTTTAATCAATCATATGGATCCAGTAACCCAAATCTTTCAAATCGGTTAGTAAACTAAATCATGCAAAACGTGAAGAAGCAAAACATGACATAACAGTCAGGCGACGCAAATACCTCTCGGCACTTGGGTAACCACTATTACCCATGAATAAACACAGATTGAACCGAAATCGTCCATTTCATGGAGTTAATACTTGCTTTGGGGAGAGAGATTCTACTCATAGTGGGTTGAGGTGACCGAAAATCAACCAAAAATCCATCCAGAGCCTATTTCCGGGCGTCACTGGGTCATCTTCAACCTCCAAACAGTCCTGGATTTGGACCTACTTCACATACAGGTTGAAGAGGGGGCTGGGCTAGCTACTAGCTATGGCTATTGACTGTGAATTCAAGCAGGGACCTCAAGGACAGAGCTTGATGGCATTACTTGGTGCTGCAGCCCGCACCCTAGCAATCCATGGTCGTTGTTGCAGTTGTTGCTGCTCTTACTAGATGGGGCTCCGCCTTAGGTGGTCGTCGCTATTCATGGTTGTGGTTGCATGCTTGGACCTCAAGACCAGACTAAAGGGCAGCATTTCATGGATCTTGCTCACCCAAATCGCCCCCTGGCCGACGCCTCAACTGCAGCTGTTGGCCGTGCTGCTACTAGGGGCACCGCTCTAGCAGGTCAGACACCACGTTAGGGCAAGGAAGAGGAAGAAAGGAAGGAGGTAGAGGAAGAGAGGAGGTTGGCCAACTAGAAACGGAGCTAGGGCTTGAAACTGCCCCTTCTATTTCTCCTATGTTGCGTCTGATTGGCCTCATTTGGGTGCCGCTTAAGCGATGCTCTATTCGTTCGGGTGAAAGGGGAAGATGGGCGTTTTATATTCCTTGGACCAATTCTGCAATTTATCCATTAATTGGGTATAATTTCTTTTCCCTTTCCCATTTTTGATATGAGCTATGCAGGTTCTGGGTCCACTATCTTCTCAGTACCAGGGTAACACTTCTTCAACATCAATACATCAAACACATCATGTAGATTAGCCAACTCGGATGGCAAATCCAACCTGTAGGCTACAGGTCCAATCCTCTCAATGACAGGATATGGGCCCATAATCCTAGGAGTCAGTTTGCCTCTCTTGCCAAACCTCAACACTCCTTTCCATGGTGAAACTTTCAAATACACTTAATCACCAACCTCAAACTCAAGAGGTCTACGCCTCTTCTCAGCATAACTCTTCTTCCTCTCTTGTGCAGCTTTCAACTGTTCTCTGATCACTGTAATCTTTTTTGTAGTCAAATCCACTATCTCTGGTCCAAGAATCTCTTTATCACCCACATCATACCAACATACGGGTGATCTACACTTTCTTCCATATAGAGCTTCATATGGGGCAATACCAAGACTGGAATGGTGACTATTGTTGTATGCAAACTCTATAAGGCTCAAGTGTTCTTCCCAACTTCCACAAAAATGCAAGACACATGCTCTCAGCATGTCCTCAAGAATCTGAATGGTCCTCTCTGACTGACCATTCGTCTGTGGGTGAAAAGTTGTACTGAACCTCAACTTTGTGCCCAAAGCACGATGCAACTGATTCCAAAACCTAGAGGTGAACTTAGGATCTCTATCTAATATTATTGAAACTGGGATACTATGCAACCTAACTATCTCGTCCACGTATATCTTGGACAATTTTGGGACACCAAAGGTTGACTTAAAAGGAAGAAAGTGAGCAGACATAGTCATTCTATCTACAATCACCCATATCAAGTCACAACCTCTAGGTGTCCTGGGCAACCCTACCGCAAAATCCATTGTGATATGTTCCCACTTCCACTCTTGTATAGGAAGAGATTGCAAGGTACCTGTAGGTTTCTGATGCTTAGCCTTAACCTTCTAGTACACACTACATCTAGCAACATACTCAACTACATCCTTCTTCATACATGACCACCAGTACAACTCCTTGAGATTCCTGTACATCTTAGTGTTTCCTGGATGCATAGCGTACATCGATACATGCACTTCCTCAAGAATCTATTCTTTCAAATCACTATCTCCAGGTACACACAACCTGTCATGTTGTTACAACAAACCATCATCTGAAAACCTGAACTCTAGTCTTTTTCCCTTTGTCATATCCTACATGATCAGTTGTAACTCATTGCCACTCTGCTGAAGTTCCTTGAATAGATCATAAAAAGTAGGTTTGACTTGCATCTGTGCAATCAAACCACTCTGCTCTGTCACCCCTAAGTCTAAGTTCAACTTCTGCATCTCTACTAGCATGTCTCTCTTGAAACATGCCATATAGAATACATCAGCTGTTGAACTTGACTTTCTAGTGAGGGCATCTGCTACCACATTCACCTTACTAGGATGATAATCTATCATCACATCATAATCCTTGATCAATTCTAACCATCTCCGATGTCTAAGATTCAGATCCTTCTGGGTGAAGATATATTTCAAGCTCTTATGATTCGTAAACACCTGACATGCCTCACCATAAAGATAGTGATGCCATGTCTTAAGAGCATGAACTACTACAGCTAACTCCAGATCATGTGTCAGGTAATTATCATCATTCTTCTTAAGTTGTCTAGATGCATAAGCTAATACCTTGCCTTCCTGCATCAACACACAGCCTAAACCTCTACTTGAAGCATCAAAAAACACTGTGTAGCCTTTATCTACCTTGGGCAGGATCAACACTGGTGTTGTAGCCAACCTCTTTTTTAAAATTTGAAAACTCTTCTCACAATTGTCTGACCAAACAAATGATGCATTCTTTCTCAATAAGCATGTCAGAGGTGACACTACAACACTAAAGTTATGGATAAACCTCTTGTAGTAACCTGCCAATCCTAAGAAGCTTCTAATCTCAGTAGGAGTCTTAGGCTGCTCCCACTATAGGAGAGATTCGACTTTCTTAGGGTCAACACTTACTCCATCTCCTGAGATGACGTGTCCAAGAAAAGACACCTCAGCTAACCAGAACTCACACTTACTGAACTTAGCATATAACTGGTGTTGTCTCAACAACTGTAATGCTATCCTCAGATGTTGCTCATGCTGCTCATCATCTCTAGAATAAATCAGAATGTCATCTATGAAAACTACTATGAACTGATCCAAGAACGGCTTGAAAATCTGATTCATCATATCCATGAAAGTTGTTGGGGCAATAGTCAGTCCAAATGACATGACCAGAAACTCATAATGCCTATATCTTGTTCTGAAAGCTGACTTAGGAATATCTGAAGACTTTATCCTCAACTGATGATACCCATATCTCAGATCTATCTTAGAAAAGATTGTCTCTCCATGCAATTGATCAAACAGATCATCTATCCTTGGCAATGGATACTTATTCTTGATGGTGATCTTATCCATCTGTCTGTAGTCTATACATAACCTCATAGTACCATATTTCTTTTTCACAAACAAAACTGGAGCTCCCCATGGTGAAGAACTAGGTCGAATGAAACCCTTATCCATTAATTCTTATAACTGAATCTTGAGTTCCTTCAACTCTGTAGGTGCCATTTTGTAGGCTGGCAGCGCTATAGGTTGACTACCTAGAAACACCTGGTTCTCAAAGTCTATCTCTCTTTTAGGAGGTAGACCTGGAAACTCATCTGGAAAAATATCTGGGAACTCACAAACTAATGGCACATCCCATAGACAAATTGTTCTCTTCTCTGCTCCGATATCTACTACATGTGCCAAGAATGCCTCACAACCTTTCTGCAACATCTTATCAGCTACAACAGCTGATATGATACACGTAGGAAAAACTTTCCTATCTCCAGAAAAGACACAAGAAAATCCACCATGTTGAAAGACAACCTCCTTCCTCCAACAGTTGAGCTGAACTTGATGTGTCTCTAGTCAATCCATACCCAAGATAACTTGAAAAGAGTTAATATCTAGGGGTAAAAGATTAACCGTGATGGTGTAACCACCAAAGGTCAACAAACATCTGGGATAAAACTCTGTCAACACCGTTGATTCACCTAATGGAACCCTCAACATTAACTCAACTGGTAACTCTTGGGTTAACAGGTTAAGCTCACAAGCTAAAGAAATCTATATAAATGAGTGAGTAGCACCCAGATCTATCAAAACTATAACTGAAATGCTATTAAAGAAAAACATTTCTCCTATAATTACTCGAGAAGAAACAATACCTTCTTGTGGTGTCCAAGAGAAGAAGCATCCTGAAGCTCTTCCTCTCCCACGATGTCCTTGTTGTCCTTCCCTAGCACTGGGTGTTGCACCACCTTGGGAATCTAAAGCTACAGAGGAACTGAGTCCTCTAGCTGGAGTCTGTCTCGGGACATTCTGGTACTGTGACTGGGAACTCTGTGTTGCCACTTGCTGTAACTGGGGACATTGCCTTCTAAAGTGTCCCACCTATCCACAGATATAACAACCCTAAAAATTTGCACCCCAACACTGACCGGAGTGCAACCTTCCACAGATATCACACATCAGTATCTCTTTCCTTGGAGGACCTGTCACTGAGACCGATGATCCATAAGACCTTCCTCTAGACGCGTTGCTCCATCTCCCTAGATTGGATCTTCCCCTACTCTGAGAAGATATCACATCTTCAGATCCTTGTTTATTGAAATAGCCAAATCCTCATCCAAGCTTCGAGAAGAAACCACGACCACCTCCTCGGTGTCCACTACTATCTTGTCCTCTTCCGAAGTCTCCGAGCCTCTTTCTATTCTCATAATGCTTATTAGCATTCACAAACTCCTCTACATGTCTTGATACCTCTACAAATTCCCCAATGTTTTCTCTATCTCTTCGACCAATGGCTAAAACGGTGTGTCTAATCTCTGATCTTAATCCTTCTTGAAATCTTTTGCACTTTTCTACATCATTAGGAACAAGTTGTGGACAAAACTTTACCAACCTTGAGAAATGTGCCTCGTATTCACCACTTGTAATACTTCCTTGTCTGATGTTCTGTAGCTGTCTTATTTTCTCAGTCGGGAAGGTAGGTGGGTAGTACTTAAGATGAAATTCATCAATCAAATCCTTCCAAGTCAATATTGCGTCCCTCCTTTTATCTTCCACTCCACGCCACCAGAGCTCTACATCACCTTTAAGAAAATAAACTGCGTGATTGATTTTTCTTTCCTCAAACAGCTCCATCATATGGAACACTTTCTCTAACTGTCTCATCCATTCATCTACCACTGCATGGTTTGTAGTTCTGTTGAACTCAGTACCTCCAAGCTTCTTAACCAGCTCATAGGATCTCATCAGCTCCTTGCTGCTCAAGGTAGAAGCTTGCCCCTCCATCTTATACTTTTCCCTGGTCTCAAGAAACATCATATACATCCTTGATGCCTCATCCACATCTTCTCCACCACCTGGACCCATCACCTGAGGATCAAATCCAATATGTCTCTCAACTTGGTGCTCATGACCACGCCTCTTCCTTCCATCTGCAATAGTATAACATAACACTTCATGTTAGAAAATTTCAGTTAGAAGGAAAACACCTAAGTCCTTATCCTATTGGTATATTATCGTCCCCTAACCTTGACTTAGAGTAACTACGTACTCAACCTATGCTCTGATACCAAAGTACTTGTGACGCCCGCATCCCACAATTTCCACTAATCATGAGATGTGGGCATGAGATTGTGGACTTAACGTAATACAAAATCACCCTTAACTTTTTCTTTACTTAGTGACTTAGAATTAACTTAAAGGAAAACCCTAATAGCTTGAATAATATCAGATCATAATAAAACTGCGGAAGCAACTTACCATTAACCTTACTTGGAAGAAAAAAAACAAACTTACACGACATATTACATTGTTCATGCAGAAAGTATAACATAATAGATAACTGTAATCTAAACTACATATTACATTACATTCTCTCTCTACCACACCACATGCCCAAGGAATGAGGGGAAAGGACTAAGAGACCTATATCTAACTACGAACTACCTTCTAAGAACTTGGGTGATATGATCCTTCAGCTTCCTCGTACTGACACTGGCCTGAAAAATGTTTCAGTAGGTTGGTGAGTTACTGGATTAGTGAATAGAATTTCACCCAACCATCACAGATAACTCATTTTATGATTATTAATTGGAATAAAATACAAGATAATACTATACTAAGTAGATCTAAGCAATTAATTTAAACGACAGGAGATGTCAACATTTCATTAAGATAACAATTGCTGCAAAATTGTGGATACGATTAAACAACAGAGAATACTAAAATTTCATTTAAAATACAACGACTGTGAAACTAACTCATATCTTTCTTAACTCTTTAACTTATAAGTAACTCTGTGAACCTATATTAACATATTTTATCTTATGCCCTGATCATATGCATTGTACTCTACATATGAAGACTCGTAGCAAACTACGATCCCACCGTACAAGACTTAGCTGACACCCAAAGATAGTTAATACTGACTAATCTCCTAGTCTACAATAAGGAAAACCGGCTCTCTGGCCTCATCACTCCTATTGTACCGTAAACTGGACTCCTCCTCTAACCTGAGCTCATAGGCAGAGAGTCAAGCCACCTATTGGATTTTCAATACTCTAGTGCCACCAGGACTTCTGGTTGATGTTGGATACTAAAAACTATAATTTAAGGATACTTCCGCTAGGGCTTCGTCCCACGTACCACCTGTTGGTACGTTATGAACCCCATATATTGGACGCACTGCCAGGGTAGGTCATTTCATCCCTAAGGCGCATACCTCTCATAGGGATTCTACGGTGTCAGGGCCCTTAAATCTATTATTTTATTATTCTTGGAAAGCTCTTACTACATTTTACCTTTCTCTTACTTATACTTGACTCTGGTATCTCTAGGGTACCACATCTATTTAATTAAATTTTATAATACAACATGTATATCATTCTAAACTTTGCACAGTAGTATATTTTAAACATTGTAATTTACTGATAAATCAACATTATTATACTTGCAGGCAGACTGACATTCTTAAATAAATAGATTACATGCCCACTTGACATTTATATACTAAATTCATGCAATTGAACCTCTTAATACACTGATAAAAGTTAATTGCTTGACATATGAGCAATCATCATTAACATATGTAAATTAATTGTATTTTCTTGGAAAATGTGCACATCAACCCAAATCTTGAGTTGTGCATCAAATAACTCAATTAAGAGTTAATTACTTATCATGGCAGAAATTATTAATAAAATTTGAGAATTCCTAATGATATCCTTAAGAAACGTGCCAATCTGTATTAATACTAAATCACACACATTAAATATAATAGGGAGAGTGCAACTAGGTTTCCATTGACATTTTCATGTCATCATCATTTCTTTGAAATCGCGCATCTAGTAAACTACTAGAATTGTACAAACTGGATTTATTCACAAACTGTATAGCTACTGTAAAACCTAGGTTCTTGTGCGACTGTATTCCACTCTTAATCTGAGAAATTTAGGGTTTAATCAATCATACGGTTCCAGTAACCCAAATCTTACAAATCAGTTAATAAAATAAATCACACAAAATGTGAAGAAGCAAAACATGACATAATAGTCAGGCGACACAAATATGGCTCGGCACCTGGGTAACTACTGTTCTCCGCGAATAAACACAAATCGAACCAAAATCATCTGTTTCATGGAGTTAATACTTGCTTTGGGGAGTGAGATTCTACTCACATTGGGTCGAGGTGACAGAAAATCAACCAAAAATCCATCCAGAGCCTATTTCCTGGCATCACTGGGTCGTCTCCAACCTCTAAATAGTCTTATATTTGGACCTGCTTCACAACAGCTTGAAGAGGGGGCTGGGCTAGCTACTAGCTGTGGCTATTGACTGTGAATTTGAGCAGGGACCTCAAGGACAGAGCTTGACGACATTTCTTAGTGTTGTAGCTCGTGCCCTAGCAATCCATGGCCATTATTGTAGCTGTTGTTGTCTTGCTAGATGGGGCACTACCCTAGGTGGTCATCGTTGTTTGTGGCTGAGGTTGCATGCTTGGACCTCAAGACCACCGGACTCAAGGGTAGCGTTTCATGATGCTTGCTCACCCAAATCGCCCTCTGGCCGGTGACGTAGCTGTAGTTGTTACTGTTGGCCATGCTACAACTGGGATGCCACCCTTGTAGGCCGAGAGACATGTTAGGGAAAGAAAGAGGAAGGAAGGAAGGAGGTAGAGGAAGAGAGGAGGTCGGCCAACTGGAAACGGAGCTAGGGCTCGAAACTACCCCTTCTATTTCTCCTCTACTACGGCTGATCGGCCTGGTTTGGGTGCTACTTAAGTGATGCTCTATTTGTTCATGTGAAAGGGGAATATGGGATAAGGGAGAAAGGGGAAAGGGAAATAAATTATAGCCAATTAATGGAAAAATTGTAGAATTGGTCCAAGGAAAATAAAAATGCCACAACTTTTGCCTCGTAAGTCCAATTTGTATGATTTCTTTTGCAAATTTTCAAGCACAAGATCCACTACCTTATCAAAGCAAGAAATCAAGATAATTAGACTATAAAACTAGATCAAAGCACTAATTGCATATGTGAGTACTTAACTCAACTTAATCAACATGATTATGCACTAATCGTTGTGCTTACTGATTAATCATGGAGTGGGTCATAACAATTATATTCCCATTTGGGCTAAGATAAATTCTATTCCCATTTGGGCTAAGATAAATTATATTCCCATTTGGGATAAGATAAATTTAAATGTAGACTAAGTTCACCAAAAAAAATTATATTCCCATTTGGGCTAGGATAAATTTAAATGTAGACTATGGCTTCCGCAACACTTGCTCCACCTTGCTCATCTTTGTCCTTCTATGAGGGATTTTACTTCTGGTCAAATCCTGCATATCAGTATGTCAGATCTCTTATCTGGTATCATATACCAAAATTTAATAAGTAACTAAATTTATCTTATGTTGTTTATACCTGAAGTGGAGGCCTTAGTGCCATCCTTCTTCTTCTTTAGTTCCTCTAACCAGAGTGGGCAATTTCTCTTCCAATGTCCAGGCTGGTGACAATCGCCTCTTTGTTTCTTTAATCCACCTTTTTCCTTGAGATCTAAAGACTTGGGCTTCTATCTAGCTTTAGAACCTTTCTTAGACTTGCCTTTGCCTTTAGATCATCATCATAGACTTGGTCTTGTCTTTCTTCATTTATGTCTCAGCTGTCCTCAACATGTCCAACAACTCTATCAATGGCTTGTTAAAGTTGTTCATGTTGTAGTTCACGAAAAACTGATTATATGAATCTGATAGGGACTGTAGAATCACCTTAGTGGCCACTCTTGTCCCAAAGGGAATCCCAGTCTAGATAGGTTCTCCACATACCCAATGAGCTTGAATACATGAGGACCTACTGGGTCTCCTTCTTCCATGTTATACTTGAACAGTGCCTTGGAGACATCATATCTCTCCTTTCATTCCTAATCTTGGTACATGTTCTTGAGATGTGTGACCATCTCAATCACCCCCATGTTATCATGTTGCCTTTGCAACTCATGGTTCATGGAATATAACATCGACACTTAACATCCATGATGTCCTCATTATTCTTCTTATATGCACCCTTGTTAGGCCCTTGGAGCATTTTGAGCTAGTTCCTCTAGTTCTGGCATTTCTAGGACATAGAGCTTGCACTCCTGTGTGAGAATAATTCTCAGGATCCTGAACCAGTCGTGGAAGTTGTTCCCAATAAGTTTTTCCTTCTTAAGGACCAATCATAGAGAAAAGTGATTACTTGTTGTTGCCATTTGGTTCTACAAAAGAATTTAAAATTTAGTCAAGAACTCATTTTTACTTGATTTGATTTGATTAAAATTTGGGTGATAATAATTAGGAATGTAATAATTATCATTCTCATTATTTTGTTCAAATTGATAACCCTCAAGAATCAATTCGGAAAATTGCAGCAAACAATTTTCTAATGCGCCAAGATCCATATTTCGTCCATAACTTGATCATCTAGGTAGGCCATCATGCCATTTACATCACATTCAACTCTTGGATAGATGACATACACAACTCCTTGCCATGGTCATCTGCATGCTCCTGGGCTTGGGCTCTCTAAGTCATCAGTTAAGCCTGACCCAATAGCCAATTCGATAGATACACACCATGCTTTATGCACATTTACATATCTACCATCACACTTCTACGAAATAGATGGTGCACCATGCGTTGTGCAAATACACACTTGGTCGATCAAGATTTTCATGTGTATTGATATTGGAAAGCATCTTAGACTTAATATGTTTGATTGAAGTATATATATTACATATATATAAATATATTGTATCCAATCACCACATATATAGTATATATCATATACATGCTATATCCCACAACATAAATATGAAATATAAAACAGAAGGGATGGTTATGGCCATGTCTACTTGTAATTCCTTGTAGCCACAAGGAATTACTACCACCTAGGTCAATCATCACATCACATGTATGAACCTATTGTTATTGTAGATATGTGCTTTCCAATCTGGGTAGATCGGTTCAACCCTTGAACCAGTCGTCTCACCTATTAGCCGGTTAGCTAGTCCTCTAGACGGTCGACTCGTCTCATGAAATGGTCGTCTCTCCCAATTATGAACATCTTCAATGTCATTGCAAGAAATGAAACTATCCTATTGCTACTTGATTACTTGAATAAGAGAAACCTCGAGTTACATTTGAGGGGAGAAAAGGTAGGAAGGCTTTAAATTTACATTTAGATGAGGGAGGTAGAGGCTCAGTACACAAATCGAGATAAACAAGAATCAAACCATCCAACCACACACATATATAGGGTTTAGGCCATAACCATGCTACACATCCACCAACAAAACAGCTTTTAGGGAGACACGTATAAATTGCATACATATGAGAGAGGTTTAAATATTCACATCATATGCAATAAATAAATGATAAAACCAAAAATTTGATCATATCGATTATCCTAAATGATAGTAAACTGACATGGCTCTGATACCAATGTTGGGAAATACGGACATAGAGTGTAGTAGTGGAAACAAAAAAATTATCTATTTATATTCCCATAACAACAAGATCGCGTCAATTACTATGAAATATGAAGGATGGTTTTAATAAGTTATACCTAGTCATGGAGCAAGTCCAGTGATAAAACTCTCTTCTTTGCAATTGGTGACTAGTTGCTCTTGGATGGTGGTTGTGCAGCTCCTGATCTTCACCACGAACAACTATCTGGGAAACCTCTACAGTGACTTTGTTAGTCTTGCCACGAACTGCAGGTTGACTTTGCCCTCTGAATAGTAGCTAAAGGACTCCTACCTCTAGAGTAGTCCACATTGACCAACTAGAACTCATGTCGTTCACCAAGAACGGACAGGAAGGAGTTGTCCCTCCCATTAGTGCACTAGTCACCAACCTACTTTCCTACCAACAATGATCACCAATTGTTTCTCTCTCGTAGTTATTCCTCCTTATCAAGTAGGACTTGCTTGGGCTCTCTTGGTTACCAAAACAAGAGAGGACAACCGTTGTTAGAGGAATTGGTTCTCATTTGGTTGTGTTGTATCTTGGGAAGCCCCTAGTACCCCTCATTTTATAGATAGGGTGTAGGCTAGGGTTCCCAGTCTGTACATGATTGTGTGGGAGTGGAAGGGACTGAAAGAACTTGAACTTTTGCAACTTGAAAGATGTGAAATGGTCATCTGGCACACCCAGATAATCATCTGGTGTGTGAGATGGTAATTTCACACTTTCAAATGGTTGTTTTCCAGTTTACCAATTGGATACGAATTTAGCAATTTTGATTCCAATTAATATCACATATTAATTTACTTGCACACCAAGAAAAGTAAAAATGAATCTATTTGGGAAACATCCCAAACCTTCATTCGATCCAACTAGGCCATCTCACCCAGGCAAGACACCCATCTCTCTCACCCATACACCTGTCAAGTGAGTCGAGATGAGTGGTTGGTTCAATCATATTGAACCAATTGGTTTAAGGGAAGAACTTAGCCAATTCAAACTCTAATTAGATTGGCCACCGAAATGTCCATCTCAATACTTGAGACGCCCATCTGGCATGCCAAAATAGTCATCTCACTTAGTGAGATGGTCGTTTGGTAGACCAGTCAGCCAATCAGTTGATTTGTTACGTTAATTGAATATCTAAACACTTTAGTAATCAATCCAATTGTCATTCAAGATCAAAATCCTCTTATAGATGAGTTCCTATGTGTGGGACCCTATAGGTCCCATGTCACATTGGTAGTGAATGTCCATAACTAGCTTATGACATCACAAGCAAAGAGTGGTTCCTAGTCGCACATTAGTGCTACCCAAGTGAAAGGAAAGTTGGAGAACAACTTCAACCTACAATTTATGTAAGGTGTTGTAGTGATTGTATAATTCCTTTGTCACTAATATCCATGATGAACTCAAGGCATGGAAGGTCATCCTCCCAACGTCCAATCCATGTTCTTTGAACCAAGAGTAGATTATTTGGGATAATGTGACCTCAATATCATATATTGATTCACATGTGCATGCACAAGCATTTCTCGGTCTCACTTATCAAGTGACCAGGATATCATACTCCAGTAGGATAGACAAATTCCATATTTATCACTCATAGTCTATCCCCATGTGTCAAAGTCAACCAATCATCACCGTTATAACAACCCATTTTTTCATGACTGCATTTAATGATGTCAAAGAGTACCCAAAGACATGTGACAAGTGTAGTGATTTCAGGTCTAAGAATCACAATCACCACCTTCACTATGAGAGATGACTATGACCACCACAACCATGTGTCACTCTCAAAGTGGGTTTTTCCGATACACTATTCTCTAACATGTATTGTGTGCTTAGTTTGACATAACCATATCACGCTAATGAGATTTAGTCATCAACCAACTCACACTCTAATCTTATGTGTTATTGTTGTCTGTCAACCTTCCACAATAACAACTAATCAAGGACATAATGAGAATATGTATATGTACTCTTAACATCTGTATGATCTCATCCACAAGGGTAGTAACTTGAATACATACGTCATTGATTAATATAATTCTCTAGACAATCACAATGTTTCTTCATTATCTCATAACTAAATGAAACATAATGAATTGGAATCTTGCCTTTATATATGTTGTTTTTAACAAATCCTTTTAGGTAATTATTCCATGTCAATCATCATCATGCGATTGTCTCTATGGTCATACCTTACCAATAGTTTCATCTATACTCTAGCTTGAGGGGGGGGGGGCGTTAGATGGGCCAAATTGTCTTGGCCCATTAGGATCAAGTTCCACTTCCATGTACTTGTCTCCTTTCATGTATATAGGAGAGGAAGGTGTCATCTATCAATAAGAAACATCACATTAGCTTCCATCATAGTTTCAACAATATATTTTGATATAAGATTGAATCTTATTATTTGAGGAGATGAAATATACATAAAACATCCATTACTGAAATACGATTGAGATATCAAATTTCATATTTAACTAACAATATCAGTAGGCCATATAATAAATCATCATGCGTTGAGGATATATAGTTAGTCAAGAATATAATTATTTCATCCACTCAGGCCTCAACTCACCCTATGGTAATCACTTTTGGTGCAAAAAATGTCCTCATAAAGTTCATATTCTCTAAAATTAATAGGGAAAATAAATTATTTATTGAATCTTAGTGTATGCAAAAGACATTTTCATGATCCTTCTATATGTGTCCTAGTAGGAAATCATCTGGAGAGACATATGGCATCTTTTTTTATTATAACTTTGTTAGAGATATTTGGTCATATTTCTTTTTTGTAATAAATATCTACGATAGGGCATTTTAATGATGTTTTATGCCTCTTCAATATTGATGCTTGCATTGTCATAAATATGTGAGCTAATTCTAGATTGTTTGCATCTTGCATACTTTAAATTTATGGATAAAACACAACCAAAATATTTTTGAGAAGATTCATGATCACAAAACAAAATTATATCTAATTACATATAATTCCTTCTCTATTTGGTTTCAAATATGATCCTAGATGATGATACATAATCCCTCAAAGTGAAGACCACTCCTAAAGACTTATTAAAAACTAATGATTATGATGATGCTGTCACTCAAAGGATCTTATAAATGTTGAAGAAGTAGTCAAGCTGATTTCCCTGCATGGCTACCTCATGGCTCGTTAAGCTTGGTGATGCCTTTGTATTAGCACATGTGTGATGCCACCTTTATGTTTTGCAACTTTCCTAAAATTATGATCACCTTAAATGGGTATATACTATGGGGAAGCCACCCCATTCATCATAAACATATTATTTTTGATGTATTTTACCACCCACTGTCCTCACAATGCATGCCCTTTCCCTATTTCATTTTGTCATCTTATTCTTTGTTAATCTTCCCGACATGTGGTTGTCTATAGGATATCCCACCCCACGTACTAAGAGTACGGTAGGACAATTGTGGAGCTCTATATATAATATATGGACACTTTATATGCATGCACTAAAATTCACTTTTCTTATATAGATATTATAGAGTGTCTTATCAAATAAAAGCATTTCTTTAAAGATAAGTTTAGCCAACATTATGCTTCAATTTCGACCAAGAAAAAAAGGAAAATATTTTCACATCTATATTATAAAAGAAAATTTTTGGATATATTTATATAAACATTTTCTATATGAAAAATAATTATTACATTCTAATCTATATTCTATAAAATATAGAAAATTCTAGGAGGAATTCTATGTAAGCATTTATATTTTTAACTAAATATGAACATTTTTGGAAAGTGTTGCATTGTAACATGCCACTTTTATTAACATAAAACACATAGAGTGGAAGCATAAATTACATTCACATCAAGGGGATGTCACAATTATGGTATTCATTGCATTAAAAAGAGTCTACATAACCATATCATGACTAAATAACATCTCCCATTCACAAATCCTAAATAAGGTTCACTGATACATAAACTAATCTAAACATATTCACACTTAAACATCATATAATTTCTCGTAAGTAGTAAATTAAATCTAAACTAGGTATATCTGGCACCACACTAGGTCTTTTCTTTTGAACTTCCTTGAGTTTGTCCTTTCCCATCAGATGGCTCCACTCCTCCATGCTTGCTCCTTACCTACAAGCATCATGCCCCCTACCATGCATCAAACAAATTTGTAAGTGGATTTGGCATGTGATATTTTGAAGAGAACATGTAAATTAGGAATAAACTTTAAATATTAAAAATTTAAAAAGTACGCAATTTCTTTTAGGTCATTTATTTTATCTTGACCTGTATAAGAATCCTTGAGTTTTCAAATAAGTGCCTCTTCTCTAATGCAATGAAGTGCCTCTTGGGTTGCTCAAAGTGTAACTTCTCTTATGTACCAACTTTCCTCTTAATTTTGTCCAAGAAAAAAAGACCTTATATAAGCTATCTTTTATCAATATCTTTCTATAGAAAACTCTAAACTTTCTATTAGATCTTATTATGTACTCTTAATGTGCATGAGAGATGATAAAATAAATATTGACAATAAACCACACACTCAATTTATAGATCCATTGACTCTTATACTTATGTTCGAAGGGATTGGACCATTTATCATTATTGGAGAAACTCGTAATACTTCTCTTGAGGTTGATGAAACCCTAGTTGTCATGTTCAACCAATAAACATTCATAATAATAATATTCACCTTAGTTTTTAGGGTTTCATGATTCTTTAGTTATTCATATTGGGATTATTTCTTATTTTATTATCTATCCACTGACTATCCATATGTAATTATTTTACATAGATGTATGTTCTACGAATTTTTATATTTTAGACCAGTATAATGTCACCCAAAATCTACATAGGAAAATCCACTTATCCATAGGCTCTACCTAGCTCGAAAAATCATACCTAATCACCTGGTTAGAATCTACTTAAAACAAATGTGCAGCAATTATCTCCAAACATTTTGAAACGTCGGTATCATTTATGAACTATGTGACAACATTACAAGGATCAAAGGGAAAAAAACTAAATGACCACTATCTATCTTCTGTTGTCAATTTATAGAGAGTACACATCTTTTCTAGTTGCTCGAGAACATGAGAAACTCAAAAATCATAACCCAGGTTCATCATTGTTGAGACAAAATCATTTGAGATCGTACCCATCGACTTCATTGAGGCTTCTCGATCTCAGGAATCCTTTTCTTAGAGGTTGGGATGGCTGAAGATACTAGAACAAATAGTTTCCATGGGTATAAGATGGGTGTCACAAGGAAGACATAAAAACACTTCATCACTCATAAAAGCAAGACCAAAGAAAACTTTGTTGGAAAATATTGAGAGCCAAGCATAGCAGGACCGTGAGGAACATCATTAGGTAGGGTAGATTTTCTCTAGGTCTAGAAACATAGAAAAAAGGGGAAAAGAGATACCTGCAAGGCCGGGCAAACTAGAAGGCTGAAGGAGCTTCTCTGAGCCTAAGAAAAATGGGTGGCAACTTTTATTGGAGTCACACCAGCCTCGTCTATTGTTCGTACAAACTGGTTGAGCAACAGTGAGGAGATATCACAGTTAAGAAGAGAAGGAGACGATCAGGGAAATATGGGTATCATTGCATGCTTCTTAATGCCTTAGGACTAGTTTTAGAGGGTTATTTATATTATGGAGGGTTTTGAGATGTACAAGAGGAGAGAGGAGTTTGGTAACCAGAGGAAATAAGGATCCCTCATCGTCTGGGAGTTATAGGGCTTAAAACTATATATGTTAGATGCCACAATGCATGGGATGAGATGGAAAAAGTTTAGCAGAAGTTGCTTGGGTTGGGATTCACTAGAGGGGGGAAACATCATAGACGGAGGACTTTAGGATCTATTCCCACAAGGACAATGGAGTTTAGGTCAATGAGGAGATTCCAAGATCATTTGATGAGTCCAACTCCTAGTCAGATCTTGAGATTTTATGTAAGGTGTGCTGATGGTTGAAATGAAACTGCATGACATGTGAAATCAGGAGAGTTAGGTACTAAAATGAAATGAATAATATCTTTCCTAAATAAATTGAGGATTCTAGTAGTATAAAATAGAAATCAATTATGTAGGTAGGTTGACTATATTGACTATGAGGATTTTAAAAAAATATTTAGTTTCAAATTTTAAGGGTCCCAACTGTAATGCCATATCCCTACTTAATTATAAACATAATTTGGTGGCATAATTAGATTAATTTGAGGCTTAGTCTTGAAATTTAACTCTAATTTGTGATGTCAAACTGGATGAATAAACTATGTTTATAATTTGAATGAAAATAGAACTTTTTTCTCAAGTTGTACACATTCATTTAACTTGTAGACATTTATGTAAATTACCCTTTTTGGGGGGTGAAAATATAATCTTAATACTTGCGTGAGTTTCTCCATAATGTTGTTAAGAATCTTACAAAGTTACTTCTTCTTTGGATGCTTTTGAGGTTTTCTTTGATGGAGTTTATACATAAACTTAGTGATGTAGTAGAGCAGTGTCTTCATCGATCGATGGTATCTCAGTGGCCACTTGCCCTTTGTTGACTGAAGAATCCTCAATTTTCGATGATTTTTTCATGCCCAATGGAACTTCTAGGTACCCAAATAGGGTTTTCATCGACCAATTACGTGGGTGTGTGTGTGAGGGAAGGACTGGAAAAGTCTTAGTGACTAATAAGGTTTGATGGTTAGTGAGCTTTCAGTGATCGACGATTTCACACTAATTGATTGACTTTCAGTGCATGATGGGGTTTTTGGTTCAATATAAACTTTGTGTGTTTGACCGATGGTATTTCTGTGAGTGGGCCGATGAGTTTTTTTGGGTTCTAGCCCACTAAATACCCCTCTCCTCCTCCCCTATCATTTTCATTTTGTGGAGCTTCACTATAGAAGATCCCCATGAGATTTTTTGGAGAGAAGAGGTCAATGAGGGTCCATTGGAGTCGGTGATCATAGGCTTTTGATGGATGCATGTGCTAGAATCAAGGTGCCTTGTACAAATATAGGGTCATTGATTATTTTACTTTCTCCATTTGTGTAAGATTCTTGTTTTTCAACTAGTTTTTTGTGTTGTTCTTCACGCTCTTCTCTCCTACAACTGATTTCCAAGGTGTGACTTGGTGTCTCCCTACTAGAACCCTACATATGTGGATTAAGAGCTCTCTTTTCCTCCTTTCTTGCTCTAGAAAGACTCGTGGGTCAAGAAAGCATTCTTGTATCTTGGGTGGTATGAGCTAAACATTTTCTCATTTATTTTTAAGCTTTTCTCTTATTAGACTTTAGTTTTCTTCTTTTACATGCAATATAACCTTAAATGCATTTTTTTCTTGCTTTAGAAACCCATAGAATGCTAAAAGTCAGACTTCTTAAGTGCTATTTTGATCTAAGAAAGATGATATTACTGACTCTTAAGTTGTACTCAGGTTTTTGATATGTCTCCCTACTATAAAGAAAACAATTCTTTGCATATGTAAAGACTAAAATTCATGGTATAGGTGTAACAACACCAAAAATATTGCCACATACATGATATTATGATGTGTAATGAGCAAAACTCTGACCCATGTGTTATTCATGTCATACGGTGATTATTATAGGATTAAGAGAGAAGGATTTCTCCCCCCTCTCCCAAGCCTATGGCAGAGGTTGAATGCCTGGGAGGGTGGTAAATCAAGGCCGCAACTGGGATTCGAACTCAGGTCCCTTTGGTAGGAGACACCGTGCTTGACTACTTGAGACATTCCTTGTCGGTGATTATTATAAGGTATTTATAAGGTTTCAAATTATTGTTGTTTCACCATGATGATGGTTGAATAAAGCCCTAGTTCATGGCTTGATTCTGTTCATGAAGTTTGGATGTCTAAGTGTTGTTAGAGTAGCATGAAACTATGTTATATGTTTTATATCTTCTTAAGTTGTAAAACCCAAGTTAATTTGTACAATATACATGGTTTTTGTATGGAACTTGATTGATGTGGTAAAATGATATTAATTGACTTAAGTAATCAAGTGTAACCATAAACAAGTAGTTTCATGTGATGGTAAAGCTATTCCATTGTCAGAACTTGTTGGATAGTGAAATGGGGATCCAAAAGGAGCTTGCAGTCATATACTTCTAAGAAAATGTAGGTACATGGAGGATATATCCATGTAATCTTGATCCCAAGATTTTGGAGAGTGGTTGTGATTGATATAATTGAGAGAAATTGTGGTTATAACTCAGATATGAAGGTTTATACACTGGTTTTTTGGTGTCATGGCATGTGTACCCAGGATGGACTAGGTTGTTAGTAGTTGAGATGATATGCAACTATGAATGTTACCTATACTGATCGAGGGGGAGAGATCTTTAGCATTTCAGTTATCATGCATCTTATACGGGGCTGATTTTGACTTAGAATTGGTTAGCCAGTAGTTTGAGTGGTATGTCTCAAATACTCAGAGCTTAATAGAATATGTAATTCTTCAGTGTAGCATAGTTTTCAAGATTACTTGGTGATTCACATTGGATGACAATCCTTGCTATGTTTCTCTTAAATTTTGGGTCATTGATAATGCAGAAAGAGAAATCAACTATACTTGTGACTCAAGCTATACCTAATCTATTATATAAATCACATGGTCTTGCAACTTTATAACACTATCTGTCTTAACTTCTTGAAGTACATAATATTCTTGTAAGAAATAAATGTTATTAGAGGTAATATCATATTTCTAGGATATGGGTCTCACCTCGTGGGTTTCCACATTCTTTGTAGGTGATCGATAGCATGGTTAGAACCTTGATAGCGAGGAGGTGTAGTTTTAAGATCAATAGTGTCATAAGGTTGGTTGGGTTTCCTAGCATCCTAGAGTCATCCTTGTACTCTTGGGTATGGGCAGGGAGCTTTGTACATCATGTATGTTGAGTCAAAAAAATTTATGTGTGTCAAATGTAATGTTTAATTATGTGAACAACATCTTTTGTATACAGGTTATCACTGAGGACATGGAACTCATGTATGGGTACCTACTATGAATATAGATATGAACTTGGACCTTTGTGTAAATGTTTAGCTTTGACATGTTACAAAAATTTTAATTGGGATTTTATTCTATATCTCTTGTTAATTTTTTTAATTAGTGTTTGGTCAGTGTTTTAGTTTTGAGTAATCTTATTTAGCATCATGGGTTGTCACACCAACTTTTAATTATTTTCTTTTTAGGTTAAACATGCATCTAAACATATTATACTTAATGAGAGTTAGTTGGTAATAGTTTGAATTTATTTCATTATTATGTATTAAACTTATATATGTTATCTGACCATATTATGGACATGAATCATGTCGACTTCACTTTACACCCCAAAGTGACACTTTAATCAATCAGGACCATAGATTTGTGTATTTACAATACAAATATCTAATCTTAATTCCAACCTTGTTAAATTTGATGCTACTAACTTTATGTATATAATTGATTTGAAAAAAT
The DNA here is from genome assembly GCA_963693085.1 of Alisma plantago-aquatica. NCBI lineage: Eukaryota > Viridiplantae > Streptophyta > Magnoliopsida > Alismatales > Alismataceae > Alisma > Alisma plantago-aquatica. The sequence goes on along the minus strand of OY856414.1, from coordinate 415,273,182 downwards.
TAAGTCATATATTATCCAATAAATAGAATTGGAGTTTACTTGGGGTTTCTTGTGCATAAAATTTGAATTTTTAAAGTTAGGGTTTAAATTAGGGAATATTCATAAGATTAAAATATAGCGTGTTAAAATTCCACCCGCCATATATGAATTTTTTCCTCAAAATTCCCATGTATTACTCACCTTAGGGGTTTACTAATCTCAGTTTGTAATAAAAATCATGGCATCAGCACTTCCATCTAACTCAAGCTTGGTTTTGAACTAGGTCATACCTTCATTAACTTTGTCCTCTACGTGACCTCAAAGTTTGAGGTTTCTTACGATGAATTGGGTATCTACTATCCACATGCATTATGGTTAGGTGTGTACCTAATTTAGGTATTATATATCAACTCACTTGGTCAAACCTCTAGAACAAGTGGGCCAGACACAAATTCAAAGGTTTGAGAACTAATTATACTACTCATCAAGATCTTAGTAGCATACATGTCTGATACCACATATACTGGAAAGAAGAAGAATATATGCGTAATAAGTATTTTTCTCTTGACATTTCTTCTAAAATTCTCAATTAGTTTACCATCAACAATGAGAATAGGACATGACATGCACTAGCTATATGGAGTTAACACAAAGGGTCCAGTTTATATAATCTCCTCTCCCTAAAACATATGTTCATATATCTCTAAACTTGTATATCTTGTAGGGTTCCTACCTTCTAAGAAAACAAATAGACATTCTAACACCTCGAATTTCTTATCCTTTGTATGTATTTATCTATCATCAAGAGAGGTATGAAATAGATACCTAAGAAATTGTGAGAAAAGCCTAGTAGCCAACTATATTTTTTGCTCTAATACCATTAATGTAACACCCCAATTGTAAAAACATACACAACATTGAGTGGAAGCATAAATTGCATTCACATCAAAGAGTATGTCACAATCATGGTATTCATCACATTAAAACTATTTATTCATATCAAAATGGATTATAAAGAGATAGATGGGAGATGGGAAATAAGTTGTGTTGCCAATCCTTTTTGGATGGCAAATGCAATCCTTCAAAACACTACATTCATATACTTGGGGGTCATAAGGTTACTATGCATAATTTTTTGGACTCTCTTGAGGAGCTCCACCGCCTCAGGCACCAAGAACCCAAAAGTATCAAAATTGAAAGGAATAAAAACATGTTGATTGTCAATATAAGATTTCTCATGCTTGACCACTTTAGCTGACGTAGCTTTCTCGGCAGCATGTCCCCCAATAAAATCAACCCCTTTCAGGACCACCAATGAGAAACTCCTATTAAATCAACACATGCATGTTTCCCTCCAACCCATCCAAATGTTAAAACATATGTTGGTATGAGTGTCGATCTCTCCTCTTATGGATTAGTCAAAAAATTTACAGGTGCTTCTTTATTAGAAGCATCTCCAACGTGTCTAAGTACATCATAAAAAAATCCTGGACATGATCATGTCTATTTTTGAAACATGGGAATTCCCTATAATGAACTGCATACTGCCCAAAAGTGTCTAAGAAGGATTTGAGACATACTGGACATGCCTCATCAGTTAGGAATAGAGGAATCATATGACAATATTTGAGAATTGTATGATACTCTACTGGTGACATATGCAGTCGAATGCCATCAATGGGAATAGAAAGAAGAAAATCTTGAGCATTCTCAGCTTGTAAACATTGAAAAACTATTTTTTGTCTAACAATCATGTCGCACTCAACCTCCATCTCCTTAATAATTTTGCTAAAAAGGGAACTTGCCACAACGTTATGGGCTTTAGGGGGGACGGCTTCCTTGTTATCAAAATATGTAAGGTCCAAAGGTCGAATTGTGACACATCGACAATCTAAAGCATGCTAAAAATTAGAGTCAATATCATGTATCCCATTGTCTCATAAAATATTATCTTGGAGAACCCAAGATCGGGACGTAGATGCCACAAAGGCATATGAAGAAGACTCAGAAGCCAAATATGAACCCAAGCCACCGAGTCTAATGGGAAAGGATGCCACTCGCTGTTGAAGGTCACCAAAAGAAGGACATCCACATACTAAAATACCCTAAATAGACCCATGTATCCCTTTATCAAACCATGTTGTAGCCTGCTCCATGTAGCGGGTTGACATGTTCTTAAGGCAAACATGATCGTGGATGTACCCATACAAGAATTTAATGAAAAAATCTCCCTTTGTGGATCATTCAACTAGAGGAGTATATGCATCAAGTCAATAGCTTTGGTTGCCTCCTCATATTCATATCTTCAATAAAACCTTTATCCCTACTGACATCACCTCCAAGTAACTTCACTCCTATAACATGGCCCCCAATGTCCACAGGAAACAGCCCTTTGCGGATCTTCTGTCCATCACAAGAAGGCCAAAAAAGCTCAAATTTTTGGATATTCAGAACAAGACTCAACTTAGGGCCCCTTCTTTGTATGATGTCAAGCACCTGGGACACCTCCAATGTGTACCCGATGATGATCCCATCATCAGTATACCGTGCATGGAGAAGAAGTTTACTATTATCTCTAAGATCATGATTAAGTGGGTACAATACAAGGTAAAAGAGAATTGGGCCTAGGGGAGAACCTTGTTGCACACCAGTGGCTGACTATATATGATTGTCCCCAATATATAATCTAGCATCTTGAACATAAAGAATATCCACCCATAAAGATATAGATGGACACCCCCTCCTTACTTCAATGAGCAACATAGATGTATCTACCATGTTCAAAGAATTATATATATCCACTATAAACATTAAGAGAGACATGTCTTCATAAAGCTCACTCAAAAGCCTATTGGTACTATGTAAAACTACTTCAGCTCCACCAGATACACTGAATCCAAATTGAAAGTCATTTAGATACTTAGACATGTTGTAACATCCCATGATTTGAGGCCTTGGATAAGATGATCTGAAAAGGAATGATTGGACTACCCATATCACCAAGGTGCACCTCCTTTTCCGGGAGCCCATCACTAAAGAACTCCATAGTTAAGCGTGCTCAGCTTGGAGTAGTACTAGGATGGGTGACCGGTCGGGAAGTTGATCCTGGCTTGCGTGTCAGTGTGGACAAAGTGCGCAGTTAAGGCTAGTGGTGGTTTGTGGGGCCAGTCGTCATTCCTGAAACTTTACTAGGGCCTAGGGCAGTGGTCTTAGACGTTACACATATCTTTTCCAACTCCTATCATGGCAACTTTGGATATTAGCACCTCCGAATAGTTCCCACTATGACAGGACTTATGCCATTGTCAGGCTTAAGTAGTGGCATAAGAGGTGCAGAAGCTACAAACTCAGCCAAACTCAAGGGATACCTTCCACCTAGCCATAAATTAACCACTAGGGTGATAGCATGTAGGAGATCCATGGAAACTGCACACCCCTCTCCATATAGGGTCTCTAAGATGTGTTGATCTCTCAAGCCATCTCTGCCACATGAAGTCCCTTTATAAAATGATTTGATACACAACAATATATGCATCAGCTATAAGAGGATCCTTTGAAATCAATATATCTGGCATGGAAGGAGGTTTCATATACATATGTTTAACCTCTAAAGATGTCATAGTGTCTTCTTCATAAGGATCCACACCTAAAGAGCAAAAAACCTTTACAACTTCTATAAAGTGTCCGTCTAACTCTTTACAAAGACATTCTCTGATATTGGAGTTTTGATTTTTACCCTATTCAAAAGATTTATCCTTCCTTTGACCCAAAGTTCCATGTGAATCAAGGTACATTATATTGTCCACTAACTTGGTGATGTTGTCTGTTCCACCACAAGTAGTGAGTAAACTCCATATATGTTGTTGTTGTAGAGACTTTCTGTTCCCAGATCCGATGTCCCGTCTATTCTTATGCCTGAACACATGTAGTGTGCAACGGGTAAGAAGTAGCAATCTCACCAAAGTAGCTATAGAGCCCGACTCGACGGCCGCTTTGTAAAGTGTTGTCTTTGGTGCTTGATAGATTGCAAGATGACAACTATGAGGAATGTTCTTCACTGTGGTGATAGGTTCTCTAAAAATACAATCTAGAAATATAACATCCATGACCAACCCATTTGTGATACTAGAAAGTTCAACCCAGTTGGAATGGGCTTTAACATGCCAACAATGTTCCCCTAGATCTCCTCGGTGTCATTTGTAACCCAAACAAGACTGTCATCTTGATGGTATACACAAATCAATTCTTGTATCTTCATGCATATTCTATACATCCACCGATCAAGGACCCTTAAGGTTTCTCCTACTATAAGAAATAGGTCATGATCTTTTTAATGGCATCCATTAACACTCTACTATGCTCATTGCTGGAAAGATGTAACCTCTTGAAATGAGAGATCAAGCTTGTAAAATGTTTTCTTCCTTCCTTGTCATTCAGGCAACAATGAAAATTCCAGAATGGAAATTGCAAGCTACCTATCTAGAGTTATGATACACAAGCGATCAACAGTCTCTCTGTTATGTGGTGGCATGGACGTGCAACATTGTGGTTAAGTGGAGGTGCACTTCATTGGAGGAATCTCTCCTTCCAAGTTAGATAGTATTAAAGTGGGCGGGGACAACACGAATAAAAATTCTTATTTTAGACCTTATGGGAAACCCAACAGAGTGTGAGCAGTGTGTTGCTGATGGGGAGAGTTGTGAGGGAAAAGGATGATTGTGGTTGTCCCCGAGGAGGCTGTTTGTAGGTCCCATCACTGGGAGAAACACAACTGAGCACTCACGAACTGCATAAGGATTCCCGATATGGTTCTCATTCGTTACCCTATCTGCATAAGGACAAGCTCAAGGATTGTCTCCTTGATCATGACCGGTCCCATCACCTCAGGATATAAAAGACAACTTTCACTGTCAAGTTCTAACAAGGTTCACTCACACATAAACTAAACTAAACATGCTCTCACTTAAACACCATATACTTTTTCATAAATAGAAAAATAAATCTAAGTTAGGTATAGCTAGCAACCCACCATGTCTTTTCTTATGATGATCCTTGGTCTTGTCCTTGCATGTTAGATGGCTCCACTTCTCTACTCTTGTTCCTTACATACGGGCATTATACCTACTGCCATGCATCAAACAATTTTTAAGTGAAATTGAACATACTATATCTTGAAGAGGACATGTAAATTGAAAATAAATTTTAAATATTAAACACTAAGAAAGATACAGTTGCTTTTAAATCAGTTTATTTATCATAACCTATACAAAAATCCTCAAATTTACATAGAAGTGTCTCTTCTCTTATGCACTAAGGTGTCTATTGGATTTCACTAATGTGTCTCTTATCTATTACACTGAGGTGCCTCTTAATTTTCTCTAAGCAGCCTCTTAGTGAGGATCTTACATAAGTCAATTTTTATCATTATCTAACTTTTAAAAATGCTTAACATGTTCTTATATCTTATTGTTTACTCTTAATATGTTAGACAGACAATACAATAAATATTGATAGTAAATATGGAATTCAATTTGTAGATCGACTAATTCTTATATGTATAAGAAATTGAATAGTAGATAATTCATTCATGTATTTCATTTACATTGTACATAGACATTTTCAAATAATCAATACTAATGTTCAAAGTGCATGGACCACTTACCAAGATTGAAGCAACTCCTAATACTTCTCTTGAGGTTGATGAAACACTTGTAATCCTATTCAACCACTTATCATTCATTAATGATAATCTTCACCTTAGTTTCTCAGGTTATATCGTTCCTTAATTATTCATGGATATCTGTGGTAAACAAGATTCAAAAACATCTTAGGATTATTACTTATTTCATTGTATTTATGATGACTATTTACACATAATTGTCTAAAATTAGGTGAATTTTCTACAAATTTTGGAATTTGAATCAATAGAAAATCGCCAAAACCCACACAAGAAAATCAACTTATTCGTAGTGCTAGAGGGCCCTACTTGGTTGGCCAAATCATGCCCAGACACCTAGTCAAGATATTCTTATCAAAACATGCAAAAAGTATCTCCAAATATTTCAAAAAGTCAACATTGTCCATGAACTACGTGTCAACATCAAAATGATTAGAGACAAAAATGAGAAAATCGCTATCCATCTTCTCCAACAAGTCAAAAAAAAGAACAGAGCTTTTCTAATTGCTTAAGAACTTGAGCAATTCTAAAACCATTACCCAAACTTGTCACTTATGAGAAAACATCATCTAAAACCATACTCATTGACTTCATTAAGGCTTCTCAGTCTCATTCACCCTTTTCCCGAAGGTTGTCAAAGCTACCAAACTAGATAGCCAACATGGAAATAAGATGGATATCACAAGGAAGTTATGAAAATCACTTCATTGCTCACAAAATAAAGACCAGAGAAAACTTTATTGTCAAAAACTGAATCCAAATGTAGTAGGACCACGAGGAACATCATTAGATTCATAGATGTGCTCTAGGTCTGGAAAGATAGAAAAAGGGAAAAAAGAGATACCTAGAAAGGAAGATAGACAAGAAGGTTGGAGGAAATCTTCTTTGCACCTAAGAAATATAGGTGGAAACTTTTATTGAAGTTGCACCAGCCTGGTCTACCATTCAATTGCACTAATCGTGTTGGTATGTATGCCCAAAGAGCCATTCATATGATGATTTTAATGTGGCATAATGTACTTGATTGGATAATAAGAAAGGCAATTCCATATGTTATGTTTCTTCAATTATGAGATGATTATATAACAAGATAGATGTTTAAGAATGATGTTACTTGAAGATGTCTTCGGGTTAAGGACCTGAACAATGAGATCATATGTATGATAAGAGTACATAAATTCTTTTTATGTCCCTAGTCAGATATTATTTTGGAAGCAAAATAGACAGCAATGATACGTAAGACTAGAATGTGTGTTGATTGATGACATAGTTTCATTGGTCATGATTATAGATATCAAGTGAAACACATAGCTACTTGTTAGAGAACAATGTACTGAGCAAACCTTAAATGGCAGTAATAATCAACTCTCAAAGTGACATTAGTGATTGTGGTTCTTATCCCTAAAGTTGCTACACTCATAACAAGTCATTGTATGAACTTTGACACCATCCAACATGACCTTAAATAAGGGTTTCTATGTCGGTGGTGGTTAGGTACATCGTCACACATGGGGATTGACTGTGAGTGATTTAGATGGTATTTGTCCCTCTTACTAGAGTTGATATCCTTTCCACTTGATGAGAAGCACTGAGGAAACACATGGCCATGCTCATGTGAGACAATATTTGATACTAAGCTCATGTGCATCTCAATGGTGTGCTCTAGTTCAAGGAACATAGATTGAGTATTGAGAGGATGGCAATTCTATGCCTCCCTATCAGTCTATATATATAAGATAAAGGAACTATATGAACACAATATTATTGATCATGGATGTAGGTTTAAGTTGATCACCAACTTTGGAATTATTTGGGTAGCAATGATTTGTTTCTAGACACAGCTAATTGCTTATGATGTCATAATTTGGTTATGGACATTCACTACTAATGTATTTAGGACCTATACGTTCACACACATAGGATGGACTTGGTATAGGAGTTTACTCATGGATAAGATTTAATTTGGTTAATAAAAGTTTTTGTGTAATAAACTTAAATAAAATTAGTCGTCTGACTAGAGTGTATAATCGACCGACTGATGTGCCAGTCAATCAATTGGAGTGTCCAGCAATAGACTAGACTACATTTGAAAGTGACAAGTTGGACTAGGTTAAATAAAGATGTGAAATGACCAGTTTGATTGGGTCAACCGATTTATGATATGTGTAACGATGTGCATTAATAATCACATTGAAAGCCAATCTTATTGCACTACTTACCGCACGTCAGTTAATCAATTGGATGGTCTAGTCGATTGATTGTTCACACAGATCAGCCATCAAACCATGAGATCTGACCTTTCATATCCCCTACATTTTGGAAACCTTAGCCCCTTCACCCCAATATAAGAAGGGGTGGACAAGGATCTAGATACACACTTCTCTTTTGACATTTGTGGTAATGTGTAAGAGAGTCTAAACAATCTTATCCAAGAAAGGGAGAGACATCAAGAGGAAAGGAAGTTACGCTAGCACATTGACAAATGAAAGGAAAACTCCTTTTGTTGACTTTAGAAGTATGACATGGAGTTCTCAGTGGTCCATGTGGACTTTATAGAGGCGTGGAAGCCATTGTTTCCATACTAGGAGGACATTGTAAACCACTGTATGTGGGTGTCACACTAAGAGAATGATGTCGAGTTGTCTGTGTGCTACTTGTGAAGGTAGCACATCTCTATGCAAAGATAGTTGTTGGACTTTCTCCACGACAAGGTACATCTTACATTCTCTTTCCTAATACATTGTTGTTTATGCGATCTGCTAGTTAGGGGATATGAGCATAAATTTTTCATTTTCACTAACTACACTTATCTCCATATTTCCCAACATTGATATTTGGGCCACGTCAATTTACAGTGTATCAAAATTTAAGTCAATCTAACTGGATTTTGTTTTATTGATTACTTTATTGCATATGATGCAAACATTTAAATGATTAATGTGCATATCTGATTAAACATCACATACTTTAGGGAATATCTCATAGATCATATATAAATATATATATATATATATATAATTCATATGTATCACTCTAAAAGTGTTTTTTTGGTGGATGTATACATGGTTATGGTCAAAATCCCTTGGATTCTTGTGTGTGGTTGAATGGTTTATTTTGTGTCTTATAAATTTTGTTGCACACTGAGCCTTCCTCTTTCTTTTCTAAATGTATATAATTGTTAACCCTTAATGCTCCCTTGAATGCAATTGAGGTATTCACTTATCACAATGTAATAAATAGATAGGATTAGCATTAGTTTCTATTTTTGGCAAGAGAAGGTGTTTTGTCCAGGCAAGTCAACTGTCTGGAAGTCAAGTCAATCGACCAAAGGATTAGAGAATGCATCAGAACAAAAAGTGCCATCCGAAGGACTGGAGGCCCAACCAAATGAATGGAGGAGTCCAGCCAACTTCGTGAGCTTGGAGCCAGTCAACCAACTGATAGAGACATTTGACCAATAGGAGAACCAACCAATTGACTAGAAGAGTCCACTTAACTAACCAGACTATTTCTAGCACAATTTTTTTTGTCATAGGTTAATGCATGTGATGTTTTACCTTCGGTGGATAGCAGTTCTTTGTGGCACCAAAGAATTTTATTAGTATGGCCATATCCATCACTCATATTTTTTGATTGCATGTTTTGTTTGTGGATATAGTGTGTATTTCATACATGTTACAAATATGTGATGATTATATATGTATATGTATATGTATTTATATATAAAATACCTAAATCAATATTAAGTGGTAGATGCTTTCAATAGGAAAAAACCATGAAAAGCTTGATCAACCAACCATGGTACACTATCTATATCGTGGAAGTGTGATGGTAGATATGTGGGTCTTCTAGAGCAAGGAGCATTTCTATCTTGTTGTCTTTTAGGTCAAACTTAACTAGGTTAGCTTAATAGGATTAAGTGCCTAGAAGCATACATATAGAATATGATAAGGAGTTGTGCATACCATCTATCCAAGAATTGCATTGGATGCAATTGGAAAGTGGTTCCTACCTTAATTATTGATTCTAGATGCTAATGTTGGTTGGGAAATACTCAATGTATTTTGGATCTTTGCTCACTAGAAGATTGTACGTTATAATCTTTTGAATTGATGGTGAGGGTCATCGATCTAAACAAAATAGTGAGAGTGATTATTAACGAAAGGCCTAATTAATATCATCAACATTTTCAAATCAAGTCAAAAGTGTTTTGACATATGCACATTTTCTATTATACAAAAAATGGCAAACACCAATATCAATTCATTACAATCAGTACTTGAGAAGGAAAAATGAAATGGGTACAACTTCCATGATTAGTTTAGGACTTTGATAATCATTCTCTATGATGAGTATAATCTCTATGTCATGGATACACCAGTTCTAGAGGAAATTTCTCCCAATGTGCATGGGGTTGAAGCAGATGCTTATTGGTAAAATGCAATGATGTCGATGAAATCAAAATCCCCATGATATGCTCTATTAACTATGAGTTCTAGAAGAAACATGAAGACATGGAAGTTCTTGAGATGGAAACACATCTTAAGAACAAGATAATTGAGCATGTGTAAAACCTAGAGACACATGGTTTCCTTTAGGCCAAGAGCTGGCCACCGATATGATTATGCAATAGTTACCTTAATCATATAGCTAGTTTATCAAGTGTTATTACATGAACAACTTGGACAAACTACTTCCTAAATGGCTTGGCATGTTGAAAAATTCTGAAGCAAAAACGAAGAAGGACAAACCTAAATTTGTGATGGTGATCAACAAAAGGGGGTCCAAAGGTGAAGGAAAGCCAAAAAAAAGTTTTGAGACTAACCTGAAGCCTAAGTGTTCTGCACTCAAGATGAAGAGAAGGGTAAGTGTAAAAGGAATTTGTCCTTTTCAATTAAAGAAACTTTGGAAGATGAAGCAAGGGATAGGGATCTCTAAATTAGGTACATACGTTATTGAGATTAACTTTTCTACTTCTTCATATTGGGTATTAGATACCAGATGTGGGTCTCACGTTTGCTTAAATGTGCAAGATCTAAAGAGAAGTATACCTTTAAAGAAAGGTGAGCTTGAATTGCATGTTGCTAATCGAGTAAGAGTTGTTGTCAGAGCAATTGGAACATATGAGTTATCTTTGTCCAGTCGTCTTGTAACCGAGTTAGAGAGATATGATTGTGTACCTACCATTGATAGAAACATCATTTTTGTATCTTATTTGTACAAGAGTGGATTCAAATTTCTTATAAAGAACAGTCAATGTTCTATTAGTAAAGATGGGATATTTTACGGCAGTGTCCCAAATTCTTTTGGTCTATACATATTAGATATAGAGACAATAGTATAAAACATAAATACAAAAAGGCTAAAACTCAATAACTCAAACAAGACATACCTTGGCATTTTTGTTTAGAGAACATAAAAAAAGAAACACATTTGTAGACTCCATGAAGATGGATATCTAGACTCTTTTGATTTTTAATCAATAGACACATGTGTGTCTTGCTTATTGTGAAAGATGACAAAATATCTTTTTATTGGAAATAGTGAAAGAGAGGTGATTTGTTGGGAATCGTACATACATATGTATGTTGACCTTTAGAAAAAGTTCTAGAGGTGGTTACCATTGCTTCATTACCTTTACTGATGACCTCAATAGGTATGGCTATGTCTACTTGATGAAACACTAGTCATAATCCATTCAAAAGTTCAAGGGTTTCATGAATGAAGTACATAACCAATTTGGTAAATAATTAAAGCACATCAATCTGATCAAGGTGTAGAATACTTAAGACAAGAGTTTAAGGACCTTATGTGAGACTGTGGTACTGTATCACAATGGATTCCAGTTGGTATACCACAACATAATGGTGTATCAGAAAGAAGGAATCACACCTTGTTGGACATGGCACAATCTATGATGAGTTTAGATGATCTTTTCACTTTCTTATGGTGACATGCTTTACAAACTACGTTGTTTACATTAAACTGGTGTACCATCTAAATTGCTTCAAAAGACACCATATGACATATGCCAAGGAAAACGACCCAATGTATCTTTTATGAAGATCTGGGGATGTGAAGCTTATGTGAGAAAACAATTTCCTAAAAAGCTTGGGCTTAAATCAGATAATGGATATTTTGTTGGGTATCCCAAGGAAACCAAGGGATACTACTTTGACACACCATCTAACAACAAAATTTTTGTTGCTAGGACTATTGTATTCCTAGAAAAAGGAATTTATTTCCAAACAAAAAAGTATGAGAGAAGTAGAAATCAAAGACATTAAAGACCAACAACAAATTATTGATGTTGTAGAGGTACAGAAGGAACAAGGACAATCACAAACTATTATTGAATGACAAGTTCCTCATGTAACACATGAACCTCATAGATCTAGTAGGACACACCTTGAGCCTACAAGATTTGGATCTTGTGACCTAAGAAGGCGATGAGTTGGTCATAAATGATGAGTCAACAACCTACCTAGAAGTGATAAGGGACTAAAATCTAAGAAATGGCTTGAGGCCATGAGATCTAAGATGGACTCCATGAACACCACCAAGGTATGGATCTTGGTGGATCAACCTGAAGGGGTAAAACCCATAGGGTGCAAGTGGGTCTTCAAGAATAAAACCGACATAGATGGTAATGCACAAACCTATAAAAATTGATTGGTTGCAAAGGGTTTGAAAAAAATTCATGGTGTTTCATGATGCATGCCTATTTAGGGATTCATCTTGTATCGTCTTGCACTTCAATCATGCCTAGACATGTTGGATTTCAAGTTATTTCACCTAATGAATGGTTTCCTATCAAATGCACTTATGACAGTCTTTACATGTGTTCAGGTGCTTGGACCATGCCTTGAATGGACGATAGAGAAGGAATATGTTCTAAGTTATTTCATCCATGGAGGAGTGCAAAGAAGGTCCTAGAGCTCCCCCAACCTATCCCTAGTGTCCAAGGATCAAAGTGTAGCAAAGGTGTCCATGGATCTTGAAGTTTAAAGCTCAAAGTGCATATAAATCTTCCAAAACAACAGTGGTGATAAGGAATGACCATCATGCAAATGCAAAAACCACAATAGAATCACAAATTGAGGAGCATCTATGAGAACCTCAGCACCACAGTCGTGCTAGCCAGCATGGCCATGCCGTGGAGCTTCTAGAACGGTCTTGACAGCTACCACAACCATGTTTCCATATATCAGAATGGGTGTGGTTGAAGAGAACAACCCAAAGCCAAGCATCCCACTATCATCATGTGAGCCAACATGGTCATGCCACATATCACCCACCACGGACGTGTAATGCATCACATTTGTGCCACCTAGCCTCCACCACGGTCATGTTGCCCAACATGACTATGTTACCAACCTTCATTTTCCCATTTTCAACCTAACATCTCACCTCCAGCCAACATGATCATTCCCTCCTAGAACAACTCTATTGCTTGTTACTAACCATGATCGTGATACTCCACACAGCCTTACTACTACCCAAACCCTACTATTTTTCTACACACTCCTACCCATTCTACCTTAGTTAACCTAGTGCTTCCCTACCACCAATATATTCATGGGTGGCAGTTGTAGCACGAGGTTAGATATATTTTTACCTCCTTACATTCAATTCTACCTACCTTGAGCATTCAAGGATCTCTAAACTACATCCACCTCATTTACACCTTCCACAGCCTTAAAACCCTAGTTTTCTAGGCTTTTTCCCATCTTTCTCCACCATTCCATGCCATACATCCATCTTGGGAGAAGAAGTGTAAAAACCCCTACCTTTCTTTATGGTTGAACATGCTTTCTTATCATAATTGGATTCTTAAAGCCCAAATCAACCCCTAATATGTGCTTTGACATCATGTGATAAAGTTAAGTTTCAAGTTTAGTCTAGTTTGGACACTATTTGAGCAAGTTTTTCTATATATGTGCTTTTTAAGGGCTTTTATGCAATTTACCCATATCTAGGGTTTTTCCTGTAATTTTTCACATACTTGTTGTGCCCCACATGTTTTCATATAATGTTTGACATAGTTATTCCTTGGAGTTCCTTGTTGTATGTTGGTTTAGTAGTGACATCTAACCTAGGGTTTCCTCACCTAGATGCCCTAACTCGATGGTTTGCCCCTTTGGATGTTGGGATTCAATGATCCACCTCTAGGAGGTGGGATCTGATGGTTCTCTTGAGTGGATTGAATGTCAATGGTTTTTCTTTGAGGATCCTAGGTCAATGGTTTACCATGTGAGGTGCAACAACTGATGGTGACACTAGGGTTTGTTTTGTTGCCAAGTGAAGGTGAGATCTGATGGGCCACCTATTGTTGGAGGTCGATGGTTTCTCTAGGGTTGACATCTGATGGTCTCCCTAGTATTTAGATTTTATATTTGACCTATTTTTGCATGGACCATATGTTTTGACCTTGGACACATGGCATGCATGGCTTGACACCTCTACCTTCCTTTCTCTTTCACCCCAAGCTTTATATACATATCTCTTTCCATGTAAATGAGCTCCTTAGACATCATCTCTTCTTTCTTGCTTCTTGGATCTCATCCCTCTTTCTTGGTGAAAACAAGGAGCTCAAGGAAGAAGAATCCTAACTGATATTGCTTCCATGTGCACCTAGGGTTTGGATCTACCCTCTTTTTGGTCAGTTGGAGCTTCCTTGCCTTGTTTCTTGACCTAAGCAAGTAGGATCTCCTCTCTTCCTTCGTTTTCCTTACTTCCCTACCTTCTCTCTCTTACTTCTTTGTTAGATCCATGGTTTTCTTGGTGGATCATGTGCTAGAGGTTGAAGAACACTTCCTTCTTGCTTCTTTGACCTTGGTTTTGCCTATTCTTGGAGAAAGGAGTTAGCTTGGATGTGTGGAGTGCTCAATCTAGTATTTCTTCTCTCTCGCTCTTTGAGCTACCTTTCTGTTTGGACCTTCATCTTCTTCTTTGAGGCAAATTATATAACTTTGTCCATGTTTATTGCTTACTATTAACTTGCACATACAAGATCTTGTTCTAAAACGTAGTAGTAAATAGAAAGATGTTATCATTACCTAGGGTTTGAGCGTGTATGGTTGTTATTGAGTAGATAATCTTCCTTGATGTAATTCTAGACCTGGTGCACTTTTCTTCCTTGGAATTGGAGACCCTAGACCTTGCATGTCTATGAATTGATGGTGCTTTTGATGTGACAAATTATGGCTCTTCCTTAGGGTTTTGAACTAATTTTTCTCCCTTGTGTTGAAACTCAATGGTTTGGCTTTTGTGTCAACTGATGGCTTAGACTTAGAGCTATTTTGATGGACCTTCTTGTCTTAAGAAATGATGGTCATGTTTCCTTTATCAACCGATGATATTGGTACTCTCTTCAAGTGTCTTCAATCAATGGTTTTCCTCCCTCTATCAAATGGTGGTTTTACTTGATGTTTTAGGTATTTATACCAACATGTTGTTGACAAATGATGGTTCAATTGGTTCCATAATTTGGTGGTTCACAACCAATGGACCCACTAGGTTATGATTTGATGGCCTCTCTTCTTGTCAACAAATGATGGTCTCTCTGGTTTTTCACAATGAAAATTTTCATAGTGTCAACATCCAATGGTGGTTTCGACATAAATAAATGTTGGTCTCTTTGATGTCAACAAACGATGGTACTTCTAGTGTTGACATCTGATGGCCTTTCTAGGTCAAGATTTGATGTCTCTTCTAGGTCATGATTTGATTGTTTTCCCATGTGTATGATTCAAAGGTTGTTCTTGTATTGAATCTATTGGTCTTTTCTATACAACATCCAATGGTTTTAGTTTGATGATGCAACCCAAATGTTATTCTTTGGTTATCTATATGCCTATGTTTGTGCATGGTGTGTGATCTGATGGTTTGAGATAAAGCATGGCCTTTGATGATTTTACCTTGTCTTGATGTAACCATCATCCAATGGAGGTTATAGGGCTAGGGTTTATGCTTTCACCTAAGTAAGTGTATGAACCAATGGTTAGTTGAATGTTTATTTGTAACATTAGCTCAATCTACTTTGTTGAACCTAACCCTAATGCAATTACATGTTGTTGGTTAATCATACTTAGCTTCCTTTTTTGTGGATATGATGAAGGAATACTCTCTTAATGTTAGCAACTCTACTCTGTTTCCATATGAACATATTAGCTCTTTGATGCAATGTTATGTTGAACCTATGTATCACAAGTATGGTGATGGTTTGTTGAACCTTCTATAAGGCGTGGACAAATGATGATGTTCCTGTAGGAAGATATTTGAGTGGTATTAATGACCTTTGGTCATGGTTTGAGCCCTTATGGAGTCATGATCCTCTTCATGATGTGAAAAGAATTGGTATCATGTGATGATGTGATAAGGGATATATACATACATTTTATATCTTCTAAAGTTGTAACATACCCATGTTTTTGTACAACTCTTTTAGGGTTTGTATGTAACTTGATCGATGCAGCCTTAATTCACCCAATTACCATTAACTAATCAAGTTAAACCCTAATCATTTATTGCCCTATGTCGTAGAGCCATTCCAATGTTAGGACTTGCTGGGTAGTGAAACGAGTATTCTAGAAGGGAAGCTTGGAGTCTCATACTATTGAGTATGCGTGAGTGTACGGAGAGTACATACTTGACAACATGATTCCAAATTTGGAGGATGGTTGTGGTCATGCCTTATATTGAGAGCGGTTGAGGACGTATCTCATATACGTGTATAGTGATGTGATTGAGGATATTCGTGGTTGTACATCATATGATAGGGTTTGTATACCCTGGTTACTAGTGTCATGACCCATATACCAAAGGCAGACTAGGTTGTTTGTAGATGGACGATATATGTCATTGTGGTAGACTCGTACTGATCGAGGGTGGTGAGATCTTAGCATTGTGGCTCTACTAGATCTTGTATGGAACTAAATAGCACTTCACAGTAGTTAGTTGGAGTTTGAGTGGTGTACATCAAATTCCCCCAGGCTTAAAAAAAGGTTTAAACCAGTCGTGTAGCAAATCTTGTAGGGTTAAACACTATTCACACTGGTTTGATATCCTTTGCCTTATTTCTTGTAATTCTTAGTTGAAATATAATGCGGTAAGAGAAGACAACTATTTAGAATATGGTAATTTTATCTGATCCTCCCTGTATAATGTTAATCATCCTTGTGGTTGTACTATCTCTTTAATTTTCTTAATTTGTTTAATAATATAACATGCTTTGATCAATAACCATTGTTGAGAGTTATATCTCTCATTGGGACATGGGCCTCACCTGGTGGGTCACCACATGTTTTTAGGTGATTATCAGAAATGTCATATGGTTCATGGAGGTGAGGAAGAACAGTAGGAGCATAAGGTTAGCTAGTAGTTAGTGTGCCCTAGAGATGTCCTTGTACTCTCAGGTATGAGCATGTATATCAACTCGAGTTTTGGCGGTATGTCGAAGTTTGTATATGGCATGTGTATGTGGAACATATATCTTTTGTATACAGTTATGGTTGAGGCCACTGAATAGATATGTAAATACCTGATATGGTATGTACTCTTATACAATTGATGGGCTTATATGTAAAGATTCATGAATATGTTGGTGATTTTAATTCAATTTAGATGATCTCTCTTTTCCTTCTTTGTGATTAATTAGTGATCAGTCATGTTTTGGATTTTGAGTAATCTCATTTAGTTTAGTGAGGTGTAACAAGTCAGGTTGGTATTAGAGCTTTAGTTTCATTGAGTCTATAGGGACATAGGACTTGGGTTTTGTGTTTGTTCTTACACAATCCAACATATCTGATCATATCTTATGCTTATGCAGATATGTTTGGAGAACATGAAGAGCATGTAGAGAGTAGCTTCATCACACTAGGAGGTGGTAGTAGAAGGTCAGTACCTGATGGTGGAGTACATGTGATGGGGCTAGAACAACCCATAGTGCCTCAGTTGGACCATGTAACCATGGAAAATTTAGATTTCTAATCCATGTTTGGATAGCTCATGGCAATGATTACACACTTAGCGAATAGAGCACCAATACCTCAAACTAGGGTAGTTGTCCCTGATGCGGAATATCAAAGTTCTGGGAAGACGTTTGGGAGGTTGAGGCGTGTTCGAGCTATCACATACACGGGTACAATAGACTCGGCTGACGCCGACATGTGGTTAACTGAGCTTGAGAAGGCATTTAAGATCCTAAACATCCTAGAAGAGTATAAGGTGAGGCACACTATTTACCTATTGAAGGGTAGTGATGGGCATTAGTGGGCCATAAAAGAGGAGAAGAGACCAGGTGTCATGGTTAGTTGGGAAGAGTTTTGGTGGGAGTTTGTGAGCAGCTACTTCCCAGAGATGTATCTAGATAACAAGACAGTTGAGATTGAGAAGTTGCACCAAGGCTTGATGTCTATCAACGAGTATGATACAAGGCTTATGGAGCTTCTAAGGTTTGATCCTTATATGGAAGTGATAGATAAGGAGAGGATTCAGAGGTTTGAGAAGGGTTTGAGTATAGATTTGTCAATGACAACATCTGCTTTAGAGAATAGAGAGAGGTTCTCTACCTTTTTGGAGTGAGTAAGGAGGATTGAGAGGTATACTAATGAGAAGCGTGAAACCAGTGCTAAGAAGAGGCTAGCTTAGTTCCAAGGACAATTGTCAGGTTGCTTTAAGTAGTTGAGATTCTCATCACCGTAGTCATAGTAGAGACCAACCTTTTTATATGCCAAGATTAGGAGTGCCATCACATTGGTCCCCAAGCAAGGGTAGAGGTCACAACTTTCCACAAGAAAGAGCACATAGTGTAGTTTCAGTGTCAGTGTCAGTGGCGTGGCTATTTAGGCTGTAGTATGACACAAAAACCTACTACATGTGTGGACAAGTTGGACACTTGAAGTGGTCATGCCCTATGAAGGATGAGAAAGTGATGCAGCAGTAGAGGCAGAGTCATCAGGGTTTGCAACAGTAGTAGTATAGCAGTGGTGGTGGTAGAGGATGTGCTTATGCATCACAAGTGGGTCATCTAGACCAATTGGCAGAGGACGTGGACAACAAAAGGCAACATCCAGATTCTATTCTATGACTCATCTGTATGCAGTGGTCAATCCATGGTTTGTGACAGTGCAGATGGAACTTTTTCATTCTAACTTGTTTGATTCTTCTTTCATATCTATTTTGGTTTATCCGGGTGTGACACACTCTTTTATCACTAGAGAGGTGATAAGTAGTTGTTATATGACTGTTTGTAGTAGATCTGATAGCCTTTTGCTTGAAGCCCCTTTAGTTGCTTACGCTAAGTTGTGGGAAGTGTGTCCATCTTGTGCTCATTCTTTCTCAGTATGCAACATTTAGGTGCATCTTATGCCACTCAACATGCATGGATTTGATGTGATCCTAGGGATGGATACCTTTGAGAAGTATAAGGTTGTTTTGGAATATAGTTATAAGGTGGTGATGTTCTATGATGGAGATGTCTCTTGGACTTTCCAAAGTGATACAAAGATCATTCCTACGTGTTTGGCATTGATTGTGATAGGGAGAAGCTGATGAGACAAGATTGTGAGGCTTTATTGGCACATGTTTTGGATACCAAGAGGAGGATTCCTACTATCCAATATGTACCTATAGTGCATGAGTTTGAGGATGTATTCTAGAGGATTTTCCTAGTGTTGCCCCTCCAAGAGAGATTGATTCTGAGATTGATCTAGTTCCTGTAACACAACCCACAACTCAAGCACATTACAAAATGGCACATGTAGATATGTAGGAGTTGAAGAAATAGTTACAAGAGTTGTTGGAGAAAGGCTTCATCAGACTGGGAACTGCCCCATGGGGTTCTCCCGCATTGTTTTTAAAGAATAAGGATGGTTTCATGAGGCTTTACATAGAATACCGACAGTTTAATAAGTTTATAGTGAAGAACATGTACCCGTTATCATGGATTGATGATCTATTTGATCAGTTGGGAGGTGTTACAATATTCTTCAAGATAGATCTAAGTTATGATATTACTAGTTGAGGATCAAGGCAGATGACATACCTAAGACTACTTTTAGGACTAGGTATGGTCACTATGAAGTTTGTGGTTATGCCTCTTGAGCTAACCAATGCACTGACAAAGTTCATGAATACGATGAACATGGTATTTAGACTACGTATCGATTAGTTTGTAGTCGTGTTTATCGATGATATCTTGATATACTCCAGGTATAGTCAGCAACATGAGCAGCATCTTCACTAGACGTTAGCGTGGTTGAGGCAGCATTGATTGTATGCCAAGTTCTACAAGTGTGAGTTTTGGTTGACTGAGGTGTCTTTTTTGGGTCATGTCATATCTTCTAAGGTTGTTTGTGTAGACCTAAAGAAGGTTGAGTCAGTTCTAGAGTGGGAACATCCCAAGACACTGACTTAGGTTTGAAGTTTCCTAGGTTTGGTTGGCTACTACATGATATTCATTAAAAATTCTAATTTTGTAGTGTTACCCCTAACCAATTTGGCTAGGAAAGGTGTTCCTTTAGTCTGGCATGACAAGTGTCAGCGTTTTTTTCCAGTTATTGAAGGAGAAGTTGATCATTGGTCCACTGTTAGTTCTTCCAGAGCAAGGCAATGGTTACATCATCTTCTGTGATGCTTTGAAAAATGGATTGGGATGTGTGTTGATGCATGACAAGAATGTGATTTCTTTTGCTTCATGAAAGCTTAAGAAACACAAGAAGAACTAACTAACTCATGACTTGGATCTAGTAGTCATTGTTCATGCCCTAATGATTTGGAGACACTATATGTATGTGGAGAAGTGTCATATCTTCATCGACCACAAGAACCTTCAGTAAAGCTTCTCGAAGAAGGAGCTAAACATGAGGTAGAGGAGATGAACTGAGTTGATGAAGGACCATGATTGCACTATAGACTATCATCCAGGAAAGGAAAATGTGGTGACTGATCAGCTAAGATGGAAGTCATTTTTGTCATCAGCTACAAACAAGGAACGATTACACGCTATGGTGTGTCACAAGTGGGATAATGCTAATATTGTTCATCAAATGAATGTATAGTTGGAAGTATCTCTATTGGCATGATTGTTAGAACAATTGCAAGTTAAGCCTACCTTGATGTAGTAGATCAGAGATGCACAAAAGAATGATATAGTGATATAGAATATCTGATCAAAGTTCTATAGCAGGAAGCATGATGGCTTCCATGAGTCAGATGATGGGATAGTTTGTTTCCATAATAGAATAGTCTATTGTAGATGTTGATGGCCTAAGGAAGATGGGTCTTGAAGAGGCTCATTCCTCGATGTACATAAAGCATCATGGTAGTACTACCACAATATGAAGGATGTGTACTGGTGGCCAGGTATGAAGTGTGATGTGGCAGAGTTCATTGCAAAGTTTCCAATTTGTTAATAAGTCAAGGTAGAGCATCAGTGACATTAACACCTTTGCCAATATCATATTGGAAATGGGATCATATTGTTGGGAAATATGGCTATAGAGTAGGTAGTATATAATAAAATTTTAACTACCATATTTCCCATGAACCAGCAGATCACGTCAATAACTATAAGATGGGAATGGTGTTTTTAAGCATATACCTGGTCTTAGAGAAAGTCTAGTGACATCTCCTCTTCATTGTATTTATGCAACTTTCTTCTATTTGCATTGGAACTCGTCAAATTACAGCGCCTCCTGGTCTGCACCATGGACTACAACATCGAACATCGTCGTTTGTAGTAGCTCCTCTCATCATAGATTGTTGGTTGACATTGCACTCCTTAGCGATGGGAAAAGGCCACCTTGCCTCTAGACAAGTCCACATGGACTTCCTAGAACTCTTGTCGTCCTACTAGAACATATAGGAAGGAGTTTTCCCTCCTGCCAGTGTACTAGTCACCAACTTGCTCTCCCACAACAATGATCCACGGTTGTTCTCTCCCATAAGTATCCCTCCCTAGTTGGGTAGGACTTTCTTGGGCTCTCTCATTTACCACAACCAGTCAATTGTCTATGTTGTGCTCTCGGAAGCCCCCAGTACCCCTCTACTTATAGGAGGGGTTTTGGGTCAGGGTTTCCAGTCTATGCGGGAGTGGAAGGGACCGGAAGATCTTGAATTTTCTCAACCTGTGAACACCCAAATGGTCATATAGCAACCCAGATGATCGTATGACACGTGAGATGGTCTTCTCATACTAAAATATGGTCATTTCGCATGTTTCCTAATAGCATACAAAATAGGCAATTCGAATCCAATTAATGCACGACATGACGTCAACACTAATTCCTTGATGCCATCAAATTTACCATGAACTAAGAGATCTTGCTCAAGCGAGCTGGTCATCTCACTCACCTAGATGGGCTTCTAGTGAGCGGAGTCAAGCCAATCAGTTTAACAAATGAACCAGTCAGTTCACACCTCAGTTTGAGAATAACTTAGCCAATTTTAGTTCCAATTAGTCTGATACTCCAAATGCCCATCTCAACCCTTAAGACGACTGTTTGGCACTCCCTACTGCCATCTCACTCTATGATCCAATCATCTAGCAGTGTACCCAGCTAATGTGTTGTGTGAGTTGAATACTTAAACATTTTAGTAACCAATTCAATCATCATTCAAGATTAAACTCCTATCTAGGTCGAGACCTATGTGTTTGACCCTATAGGTACCATACCAACTTATGACATCACAAGCAATGAGTGGTGCCCAGTCACACATCAATGCTATCCAAGTAAATGGAAAGTTAGGGAACAACTTCAACTACAATCTGTGTATGGTGTTACAGTGTTTGTATAATTCCTTTGTCTCTCATATCCATATTTGTGAGAACCCATTACATTAAACGAGTTTACTCAAAACATAAAACACAATCAATCACTAATTAATCACATATCCAAAAATATGGGTAAATTAAAACTAATTTTAACATCAACACCCGCTCAAAAATATTTACATAAGAGCCTAACCTCTTTCTTGTATCCATACTATGCCAAGAATTTGATACAAATTGGTCTATCACCTAAGCCATAACATATATACACATGAGAACAATATTTGTATATGTCACACAAACAAGCATTAACAGGCTGACAAAATTTCAATTCGTTTGAAACACCATATACAAACTTTTCCTTCCTGGACATGAGAGTACAGGGATGACTCTAGGACACACTAGACATCTAATCAACTTTCTCATAGATTCATTACTATAGCTCCTCTTTGCTGCCACATGTTTTTTCGTCACTTCTGATTACCTAAAAAACATGTGGCAAACCACAAGAGTGAGACCCATGTCCCAGTAAGGGATATAACCTCAAACAACACTTATTGATTACAACATTTTAAATAGTAGATAACTAAGTAGTTGGAGTATTTAATAATCAATTGAATAGATTGAACATTTCAAGTATGCTAAACAGATTAAGCAAATCATCTTAGCAACAAGTATGAACATAAATATATATAGATAACAAATAAATCCATTTCTTTGGATAGATATCTACTCAAATATCATCAAATTGCATCCAATAACAATCATTATCATTAATCTGACTATCATCATATTCCTTGCCAATAGTACAAGCAATCTAGTAGCATAAGCATCCCTGACATCATGAATATGTCTAGTAACATAATATGGCTATCAATATTGTCATCTCAAATAAAGGGAACAGATCTATACCATAAGTAGAACTAACATCATAGCGCAATGAACTACATCATCCATGCTTAACAGTTTAAGCATTTCTAATTACATAGGCATGGTTAGCAATATTAATCATGGCTAGCAGCAGCATCTTAACCATCAGTGTTAGTATATTTGACATCATAAGAATGTTTACAACATGAGAATAACTACAACATAATCATATCTATTATCTCTTATTGTACTATACATGATCTCAGTGAAAAGAAAGAAAACAAGGGTTATCATCCAATATGAAGCGTTGTGTATAACCCTAAACAGATATACTACACGACTGTCTTACATCTTTTATTATGCCCTGAGGAATTTGAGGATACCACTCAAAATCCAATTGACCACAACTAAGTCAAAATCAGTGCCATACAAGATCTAGGAAGAGTCAGACTCCTAAGATCTTCTCTACCCCCAGTCACTACGGGTCCGCCACAGCGACACATATGGTCAAGCTACTAATAGCCTATGTCCGTCCTTGGTACAGGTCACGACACTAGTGAAAGGAGGTGGGTACGCATACCCTACCATCCGAGGTACAACCGTAGTTGTCCTCCAATCTCATCACATATATAATCACATCAGATGTATGAGGCATGGCCATAGCCATCCTCCACAACCTGCATTGTGGATGACAAGGATATATCCTCAACATACCACCCCCACATACTCAACAGTATGCGCTCTGAGTTTTCCTTAGGAATACTCATTTCACCATATGGCAAATTTTGACACTCAGATGGATCTATTACTCAGGGCACTACATGATTAGAGTTTCACTTGATTAGTTATGCCAATTTGGTGAATTAAGGATGCATCAAATAAGTGGACATACAAACCCTAATTCACTTCTAACAAGCATATATATATCACAACTTCAAAAGATATAAAAAGTTTGAAACAAAATTTCTCATCTCATCATCACATGGTACTATTCACTTGCCATTCATGAGGCTAGAGTAGTCATCATACTATCACAATATATTAATCCTTTTCACAATATCACAGGGTATCAACCCTTATCAACAAGAGAGAATTACACCTCAATTAGGGTTCAACCATGCCCAAATGTCATTAAGACCATCATACTATCACAGGATATAGATCCTTTTCAAAATATCGTAGGGTATCAACCCTTATCAACACAAGAGGACTACACCTCATTCAGGGCTTAACCATGCCCAAAGGTCATCAAGGCCATCATACTATTCCCTATAAGATCATCATAATCATTCCATGCCTTATAGCAAGTCTCAACAACATCACTTACATAGAATACACCAGATCAGCACAATATTGCATTAATGAGCTAGGAGATATTCATAAACAATCATATCAGGGTTATATTAACATTAAGAACATTCCTTTATTACATCAACATGCAAGGAATCTAGATATGACTAACCCTCATCATATTCATAATGCACATGTTTAGCATAAGAAAGTATCAACCATGTGTCTATTATAACCACCAATTAACATATTAAGGTTATGATCATATTAAGGAGGTTATTTCACCATCATTCCATAATATAAGAATGTTAAACGTGAATACTCATCTTTATCTATTTGCATTAGAGTTAGGTTCAACAAGATAAATTATATTAATGTTACTAATTAGCACTTATACCCAAATCATAACTCACGGCATCCCCATTGCATCATGGATATATAAAGTGAAGCATCACCATCACATTCCATACTATTCTCAAGTATGAACCCACACATAAATCAAGGTGTATCCATCGGGTTATAGCATACTAGGGTTTCAACAATAGTAACAGAGTACTCCATGATTGTATTAGTCATTTAAGGACTATTCATACCAAATTACTATCATTTAGTTCTATTAAAGCTAGGTATAACAAGATATACCTAATTAGGGTTACATATCAACACAATATGGTTATCATACCTTCTATCCATATGAGTGAATAGGTAACCCTCCATTCATTCCATCATCATTCAACCCATATCACTATACCATAATGTCACCCAAAACCATTGGATGTTTAGAAGGTAAGACCATTGGTTGATGACATAAGTAAACACCTTGGATAAAACACATATGAAGTCCTTGATTTGTTCCCTATAAATAGTCACCATCTAACCCTAGATATCCCTTGATTAACAACATAAAAAAGTTCCATTGAGAGTAGGGTAAAACCCACAATTGACTGTTCATTTAAAATAAGCCATCCATTGTCAACAAATAAGCTCCTTAAGTTGATCATATAAAGGAAACCATATAAATCACATTATTAGGACCAACATATTACATTATCCATCATTCTACTTTATTGAAGGAATAAGCATTATATCTTGACCATTAGGTCAAGTTCATATGTTAAAACCATCAATTATAGTATAGGTCTGACCATTGCATCAAGTGGCCAAGAAACCATTGGTCTAAGGCTTAATTGATGCTACAACTATATGATTAACTCACCATAGGTTGTGGAGACCTGATCCACCATCATTACTGACCATTAAGTCACCATAGGTTGTTATATCAGCAATATATTCAGTAATCAACAACAAATATTAAGCTAATGTGATCATTGATTGATAACATCAGTAGGGTACTTAATGGTTGATCGTTAAACTTCTAATTGATCCAAAACCTGACCTAAGGGGGTGACCATAGGTTGTCATCATCATATGACACCTTTGATACCGACCATGAGTTGTCATGAAGACAACACCATAGGGTTGTTTTATTGGTACCATCATCGGGTCATGGGTTTATAGAAGAAATCAACTTTAAACCCTAAAATTGACCATTGGATGATAGGTGCTTAGCACCATAGGTTGTCAAACCAACCTAATCCAAGCCATATTATACCTTAGGAATACCTTACATGTGATCAAAGGTTCATATAGAACTGAAATCAGAATAGGGAACATTATAAAAATCAAAATCCAAATCAAGCATAGCTTTTTAGTGCATGGATCATCATTTTCAAGCAAGAACATGAGCTAGCAAGCTTAGGGTAAGCAATAAACGTGGAGAAAGTTATAAAACTTGCCTCTAATGAGAAGATGAAATCCCAAATAGAAAAAAACTCAAGCAGGTAGGATATTAAATCCAATCATAAGTTGTGAACTCGTCCATCTAGCACCTTTCTTCATCAAATGAGCAAACCCTAAGCATAAGGAGCAAGGAAGGTAGGGTTTTAGAGCTTTAGAGAAATTTCTACCATGGAAAAGCAAGGTTCCGACGTGGAGAAATGTAGGACGAAGGATAAAAAAGAAATAAATGGAGGAAAGAAGTTAATACTTACACATTTAGGTCAATATCATGAGGAGGAAGCTTTTTAAACCCAAAAAGGAAATCAACTACAACCCTAGATTCTTTTTCCAAGAAGAACCCCTCTTTATTCTTCCTTAGATAGGTAATTCATAGCAGCATAGAGGGAGAACGAAGTTCAGAGAAGTAGGGAAGTAGTGGAGAGCAAATGGATCATTTTGGTTCTTAGGGATAAGGATATGTAACTTTAAGATAAAGAAAAAGAAAAGGTTGAAGTTCTAGTATCTATCCAAGTGTCCATGGCCTTACATTATTAAGAATATACAAGAACACACACACACAAGCAGCTCTCGCATCGTCTATATATACCTGTTTAGGTTTCCTTTGTTGAATTTCCCAGCCAATCACATAATTCATTAGTTGATAGCTACTAAAGGTAGCTCATCCATGAAGGGGTAAACCCTAAAATACCCTTGGAGAAAACACCTTCAAACCAAGGTTTAACTAGGAGCCCCATGGCTAAAAATATCAATAATAACAATATAATATCTATGGAACATAATTTATGTGACAAATTGCAAAGAAAACCCCTCAATTGGGTAAATTGTAGAAAAGTCCAAAATGTGCATACAATTGGATAACTTGCTCAAATAGTGTCAAAATTGGACCAAATTTGAAACTTAAGCTTGTATTATGATTTCAAAGCATATCAGAAGGTTATATTTGTATTATAAGAATTAAATTATGATAGTTAATCTTACTCAACTCATTAAGCAAGTTTTGGGGCCTTACAACTATGAACCCCTAATAGGGATTTCGCCCCCAAAATCCAAGGTAAACAAAGATGGGTACTTCATTTGCACCTCATCTGTTACAACCCCAACTTTTGGGTTCATTTGGTGAGAAATGTAATTTCTCATATTAAAGATATTTGAACAAATAATGATATAATTTGTTTTGAATAAATGGATTTCGTTTACAATAGCCTTGATGATAGTTTTGTGGGCTTTATTGGCTATTGGGCCCAATAATAAGGAAAAGACAAAAGGAATTCCATTATTAATATGAAATGGAGAAAAGAAAGATGAAAAACCTCTAGAAGATAAAAGTATATAATCCAAAGATGGATTTCGTGCCTCTTGGGTTCCTTGGGTCCCAAGGAGTCCAAAGTTGCAATGATAATGCAAAAAGAAAAGAAAAGATCAATTAAGTATTTATTTATTAAGAAAGAAACTGGAAAAAATGAAAAATATGGGAAATAAGTGAAAAGAGGCATAATTGAGTTATCCTTGGTGGAATTTCGTATCCCAAGGATTCCTAATGATAAAAGGAATACCAATGAGGAAAATAAAAGAGAAATCCTCAAAAAGAGATATTTTAATAAGAAATAAACAAGAAAATGTGAAGTAATGGAAATAGATGCATATAGAAGGATAATAAGTATCCTTAATGAGGAATTTTGAAATCTTAGAGTTTATTGGGGTCCAAGGAGCCCCAATGGAGAAAAAGAAAGAGAAAATACCAATAATAGAAAATAAGAAGATAATATGATGATTAATGAATGAATTTTGTGTTATTATTAAAAAGGTGGTATTTTATATTAAAAGAAAACATGATTTCATGACAAATAATTAAAAGGCAAGTACTAAGAGGATTAAGGAGGTGATTTTCGAAATTCTAACATCTCAATAAAAATGAACCTCAAAAGGTTATTTAAGAGAGAGAAAGAGACTCACTTCTCATTGAAGGAATAGGATTCCTAATAGTAGATGACTTGTTTCCTCTTAGAGGGGCACCTTAGGGTGAGGATATCCTCCCCCATAAAAGCAGTAGACCCCTTAGCCTTGAGTCTAGAGAATCCCACATTTCTTTCTTTTCTTCTTATTCCTCGTTTTGTCCATAAACCCTAACCGAGAAGTGTGGCATGACCAGGAAGCAACGGGGAGCCAACGACGGGTTTTGATGGTAGCCGGTTGTACCACAGTGCCAAGGATCATCATAGCCATCAAGGCAGTGCCCTGGAGTGTACACAACAGTATCCGCCAGGCTACAGTGACAGCTACAAAAGCATGGTCGACGAGCGAGGAACCGGCCACCTTGGCCAAGAACACAGGATGCCCCGTGTACACCAGAGCATGGAGGAGGTAGGGCATCAACTTCCGGTGTGTTTCGAGTCCTGACCTGGGAGGGAGAGCTGCGCCAAGGGCCGCCCTCGGTGGCCGCTGCTGCTGATCCGAAGTTGAAGACAACCTATCGATCGATGGATAAAAGTACCCCTCTAGGGAACAAAGGGCGGGCAACTTATGCGAGGGTAAAAGTGTAAATTCATTATGTTTCCCAAGCGGCCTACAACGTTGCATGGAAGGCGCATATGTGGCAGCCCCTCATTGGCCTAAAGTAAGTCATTCTTGCAAAATTCATATCTAGTTAACCGTAGCTCAGATGGGTACAAATAATATATGTATTTTGCTCAGAAAAATGACAGGAATTCATTAAAAATGGTTTTAGAGGATAATTCCTCTTGCAATTCGAAAAGTAATGTAAATTATTAACTTTAATGAGTTAATGATTAAAGAAACTCTATTTTGTGATGATTAATGTAATTAGTAGAGTTTAATGGATAATTAAAGTTGATATTAACCTGTTAATTGTAAAAAGGTACATTAAGTACAAAAAGGATGAACTTTGCACATAATTAGTTTAATTTAGAGTTTTCTGTGCATAAATATGCGTTAATGGGCCTTGAAACCCTAATATTAGAAAATGTGAATCTTAATGGATTTAATGGTTTGATTTCATGATTAAAGTTAAGATAAGATAATTCTAAGCTATTTCGAGCATAAAAGTTCCTAGTTGTGGATAAATGCCATTAATGTAGTAATTAGGGTTTTCTAATGGATAAAGGTAGAATTAATGGCAAATCAAGTTCATATGTGAAATAGACCATAATGAACTTTGAGTTGATGATAAATGAGCATAATGATCTTGTCATGGATTAAAAGGATAAAAATAGTAGCTTTAATGTAAAGGAGGCTTAATGGACTTAAGTGTACCTTTAAATCGAAATTGGGGTTATATGTTGTTAAAAAATAACCTTAGTAACTTTCATGACGAATAGAGGAGATAATTAGGGTTTGTGAGTAATTGAATAAAATTAGGGTTTAAAATAGTAAAAGATGAAGTGAAACCCTAATGGCAATGGAAACCCTAAAAGTGGACTAGAAACCCTAGGAAGCGAGCTAGGTTTAATAGATCTTGATGGCATGATCAATAATAGGAAATTGTATGTGTATTTTAAGATCTTATTATGTGTGCTTGCTTGCTTGGATTTCTTACTTGCATGGATTATTCTATCAGCACTGACAGGTATGTGGTTACGATTATGAATAATCGCTTTAGTTTCACGGCGATTCCCGAATGTTTTATTGGTTGCTTGAAAATAACTGTTGGATGTCTGTTTATTTCATGCAACTATAAAGTGATTATGATTATCACTATAATATATATATATATATATATATATATATATATATATATATATATATATATATATATATATATATATATATATATATAACTGGCTTAGATCTGGGTCCTCCTCTGAGGCTTTGAAAAGGCTAAAAAGGGGTAACCTAGAGCAAGGTCTAGGTTATCATGAGTTAGAAATTAGGCTACCCACATGTAGTGCCATGAGACTCTTTAGCATGCCATGAGTTAAGGAGTGGGCTACCTACGGGTAGTGCCATGTGACTCAACCCTAGAAACTGGTTCACCTATTAGGTGGGATCATGAGGGGTTAATGGGGATCTACCATAAGGAAGGTAGCATCCAGCTCCACTGCAGGGATAGCACAGAGGATAGGGTACGCATGGATCGCGTAGTTATATTTAAAATGTAAAGTTGATTGTTAAACTATAATTGACTGCAATACCTTGTTATGGATAATTACATGATTATTGTTTTCCCCCTCATACCAGCTTTATGCTGACCGACGTTTTGTTTGTCGGCATTTTAGGTACAAGCCAAAAGGAAAAATAGTTAATCGTCATATTGTGAAATACATGAATTAAAATATGAGGATTAGTTAGAGTAAATTTCATATGTGGATAGAAGTTTAGAGATCCAAGTTTTCAAAAGGTATGCAAATTTTTTATTTATTTACCATATTTCAGTATAGCTGGTAGAATTTAATAATTGTTATTGATTATTTGTCGAACCTTTGATCCGGAAAATGGGATAATGGCTTTGACCTCTTGGTCTCCCTTAATTGGGGGTTACTGGGAGGCAGGGTTGTTACATTTGGTATCAGAGCCAAGGTTCCTCACTTAATCTTAAATAATTATTAAATTTTACAAATTATGTAGAACGCAAGGGAGTTATTAGAGGATTTTCTAAAAGACAGAGGTGTCTAGAAAAGGATCACGTCTGGGGGCTATCAAGATTTTCCTCTGCATCGCTAGTCGGAATATGAGGACTCCCAGATTAGTGTGACTACCTAGCCAATGTCTCAGGATTTGACTCAAAATCAGATACCTTTAGGACTCTCTCATCTTGTTCATCCCTTCTCAACTCAAATGTTGTTAAGCTTTATAAGGATTAGGGTTTTCTCTCTTTTCCTCACCCTCTTGAGGTATGGGTAAGGTTGATAAGATTTATAGAATCCTCCACCAAATTAATAAAAAGCATGTAAATAAGATGTCATGGATGTAAGCTTAATAGATTAAGCGTAAAGGAATAGATACATGCTTAGGTCGTATGACATAAGTTGTCATGCCCTCAGGAGAAACATGAGGCTAGACCTTCTTATCAGGAGGATAAGTAATGAGAGTTCGTCTTGGAGGTAGAGATCTCCATTACAAGTAGAGACATGGCTCATCATCTGAGGATGGTGTTAACCCTAACCCTAAGTGAGGGTTAGAGAGATAGATGACATGATGAGTTAGAGGTCTTAGTAGACCAGGTGTTTGGATGGACATGCCTTGGATGTCATATGAGACATGAGAGGTTGGATGACCGAGTACCTTTGGTGACCCAACCCTGGGAAGGGTCGTGCATGTTAGAGCGAAGGATAGCTCCTTCTTTGATAAGCTTAGAGAAGAACCTGTGTAAACCCCATGAGCTTATATGAGCATGGCATAGTAGGCACCCAGAATATGTCATTAGTGCGAGAAGAAGGTTGAAACCCTAACCGGGAGAGTATGATGGATAACTTGTAAGCTAAGCATAAAGAGCTATGGATAATCTTGAGCAAACATAAGCTGAACATAGGCTTCACCCACGTAGGGGTATGCTTGTGAGCTTGATCCATCTTCATGAAGAGAGGACCTCTAGTAGTGAGGTTGTTTGTAGGGTTAGCTCTAGAGAGAGAGCAGGAACCATGCAAGAAGGTCAAAAGCCTAGACTCTGAGAAATGAGGAAAAGTGGGAAGTTGAGAATGATGCAACCTAAGTGGATGTTTGTGGTTGCCTCATACTTGATCCCTGGAGGCTGATGATGTCTTGGATGCCTTGAGAGGAACCAAACCCTAGAGAGAGGATGAGTCATCCGTTACCTATGTACCTTTGGTATAGATGAGAGGAAGAGTTCCTTAGACCTGAAGAGGTTTAGAAGCAGGTTGTGAGGCCTTGTACCTTGTTGGTGGTCCTTGAGGAGGACTCCACTCTGAAGTGTTTCTCAAGTAGAAGAATGACAAGAGGTGCATGTCATGCCTTGTACATGTTTGGATCATAGTTAAGAGGTCAAGATGACAGTGGACATTAGAGAAGTGAACCTAGGGTTCCTAGGCCTAAGAGGGGAAGTGGTGTACCTGATGCTCATGACAAGGTTTGAGTTCTATAAATTTGAGCATGGTACGCCTCATGATTGGAGGAAAGGGAAACCCCCTTAAGTTTATGGTATGCTTGATGAACCCCTCACAGCGAAGTTGATGACATGGGAAGGTATGATCTTAATCCAGCATTGAGGAAAGAGAATAAGTATGACCTAACATGGTTTAGTAGGTGGTTTGCTTGTATCTTGGTAGTTGCTGGGTTGAGCATGCTCATGTAAACCCTAGACCTAAGGGCATTTGTGACCTTGTTGTCATGAGGTAGTTCCTCCCATCTTGGGAGAGAGACCCTCTTGTAGGGTGTATACTAGTCTTGGTGGTTTTTAAGTAACCTAAAGAGGTCTCATAGGATCTTGAGAAGCTAAGTGAAAAGTACATGGTATGAGAATGAACCTATAGACCCATAGATAACTATCTCTAAGTGCATGCAGATGTTTTACCATGGAGGTAACCCGGTATGGGGCCTGACCAAGGTAGGCAGGTTGCCATGACTCTATGAAAGAATGGAAGTCAACCCATGAGTGTAGACAGAGAGATGGTGAAGGCTTGGGTAAGGTTCCAAGATGACATGTACTATAATAGAATCCTAAGTCTATCCTAGGGTCAGGTAGGGATAAGACCGATGGAAGTAGGAGTTGCCTAATTCCCTAGTTGCAAATGACTATAGGGTCAGGGGGTAACAACTATCATTGTCTGAGGGCCATGGGTTAGAAGATTGATCACCTTCATGAACTCATGGGGCCCAAAGGGCAGGTGAGTAGGGCACTCTCTGGATGCAAGAGGGGAGAAGGATGACCCCAAAACTGTCGACACCCTATAAACCTAGAGGAGATGACCAAGGATTGTGTGTGGACCCAAGTAGGTTCGAGGCCAGTTTTCCATGGAAGTGGCTTTGATATCAAGATGATTGTGATGTAGAGGCATAAGCTGCACGTTTCAACTTAGACTTAAAAGTGTATTGGCAAGGTGGGATGTACCATCTCTACTCTTGGAATAGGAAGAACTTTGTATTTGGACTACAGCCAAATGCTTATTCCCTCTTGTTATGGGAGTGAGAGATAGGACAATATGCATGCCATACACTAAGGATAAAAGATTATGTGAGTTGGAACGTTGCTATGAGGTATGAGGACAGAGATGATAACATGCCCTTGTGGAGTGAATGATACATGGATGGTTTACAAATAAGGTAGTAATCCTATGAGGATGTTTTATCATGAGTTATGAGTCATACAAGGTTGAGTTTGAAAAACCAAGAGAATAAGCTCAGAGTTTTCTTGATGAAGATAGACCTAAAGATGAGATGAGATAAATGCACAGAGGTGCATGTCTAACATCTAAGGATGAGAAGTGGTAATGGATGCTTTGGATGAGATGCAACTCCTAGTTTAGCTAGAGGCTAGAAGAGGTTGTTAGGTTAACCCTAAAAGATAAGTTTGGCTAACACCCAGATGTAACAATAATGGTTGATCAAGTTAATGGTTGTTTGGTTAGCCAGCTTAGGCCTTGATGTAATCTCATTTTCTAACCCTAACATTACTAGGGTTCCTCTCTAGCCCATTCTTCCACTGTATACCTGGCCAGGGTATACGTGAAAGAATAGACAAAGTAGCTTGTACTGGTTGATCCAAGTACTCAGATATCGGGCCGGGATATCCAAATACTCAAATCCCCAAAGCTAACATCAAACATCTCCTATCTGCCACACATAGGACTCTAACTTACTAACTTAATGGTCCTTGACAACTCACCCTAAGCTCTGATACC
Source organism: Alisma plantago-aquatica (assembly GCA_963693085.1). Taxonomy (NCBI): domain Eukaryota; kingdom Viridiplantae; phylum Streptophyta; class Magnoliopsida; order Alismatales; family Alismataceae; genus Alisma; species Alisma plantago-aquatica. Next base: position 415,238,981 of record OY856414.1, on the reverse strand, counting down.
AAGCTGTTAAACCCCGATCTCACAATTTCCTCAAATCATGAGATTAGGGCATAAGATAGGACTTATATGTAACACAAAGAACACCCTTAACTTTTTTTTTCTTTTCTTTAAAACTCTTGTTTCCCCACATTGAAACACATAACATCTTAACAAAGGAATCTGAACATTTCTTTTACTAATCAGACTTCAATAGTAAAGATACATGTATAAACATTCATGATGTCTCTCACACCTTATGAACATAAAACTTGCTAATTAGCATACATATCAAAAGAGGAACAATATTACACATCGTAATTACAACTCTCTCTTATCTCTTACTAAGGACCTAGAGTGACAAGGATCGACTGACTCAACTAATCTTGTACTTAACTCTTGTGGAAGATCTACGTTGATGCTCTGACCATCTTCAAGTCCACGCGGTTAACCCTAAAATGTTTGAGTAGAGGGGTGAGCCTACTCGCTCAGTGAATGAGTACTTCAAGGAAACAGTCTAAGGCACTAATGTGATTACAGATATAACTTTGAATAAACGTTATGAAATTTAACAACAATAAATACTACACTGAGCAGTTCTAAAACAATATAATTGAAATAACAAAGAATGTAAATATTGCATCCAAAGAATAACTACTAGAAGACTATTCTCTAGTCTTCCTTAACTCTTTCATTTATAAGGAACTCTGTGAACCTATATGATCATATTTTAGCTTATGCCCTGATCTATGCAGTGCACTCTACATAGAGACTCGTAGTGCACTACGGCCACACAGTACAAGACTTAGCGACACACCCGGGAAATGCTAAGTCTGATGCCAGCCATGTTCTGCCATAAGACCACAGGCTCTCCGGCCTCAATGCACTACTCTGAGTGCTCTAGACTCCTCCTCTAACCTGAGCACACAGGCGGAGAGTCTCACGGGGTTACCTCCATGACTCCGCACGGATCTTGTTGCAATAACCCCTATTTTCTCCAGTGCCACCGTGACTCCGCACGGATTATTGTTGAACACTGCCTCTCTGTCCTCGTGCCACCATGACTCCGCACGGTTAATGTTGCAACACGAGTTTCACCCCTAAGAAGCAGATCTCTCGAAGGGGTTCTACGGTGTTCAGGGCACCTAAGTCTAACATTAATATTATAGATACATGTAAAACAGAATCATAACTAATTTTACATTTCTCACAAGGCTCACTCGGCCTGCCATATCATATCATATAAAACATCATAGCTCATGTATTCAACATATACCATGTCTCAGTAACATCCCTTTCTAGGGCATGTCATATCTCATCACCTGCAATTTACGAGATATGTATTGAAATATAAGAAGCCCTGCAATATGTAGATATCAACTCAGAGAGAACAAGCATATAAAGTTAAATGCACTAGAAACATACAATTCAACTGTTAAGTATCACCACATCTCATATCGAGATCTTTCATGTCACCATAACATGATTCATTGAACACCCTATCCTTAGGGTTTCATTTGCCTTATTCATTCATCACATGCCAACACCCTACTCTTAGGGTTTCATTCACCTCATTCACCTTTTCATTTACCTCATTCACTTTTCACATGGCTCTCATAAGGATTTCATAGGATATAAGCATTCACTAAATAAAGATTGTTTTCAACAAATCATATACAATCGATATATGTATGAAACCATGGAAATTGAACTAAATTTAGGTTTCCATGCTATTCACTGAGATATCATGAACCAAGGATAAAATTCAAATAAGGTAATCCATGAGGTACATCCTAACCACTTATAAGTTTACTAGTCCTTTTCAATAAGGTTGAAACTCTAGAGATATCTCAATTAGGTTAAACCCTAATTACATCATATGGTATAGATCTGAAAAGAATTCTTTCTAGGATGTGTTGTATACGTTTCTGATGTGAATCTACCATCAAGGAGTCATTCAAACAGAGAAGGAATCCATATCATATCAAATTGCAACAACTTAAATTAAACGGACATTTCAGGGTTTAGAATCACATACCAAGCAATTAGGGATTTGGATGCTATAATCAAATTTCGTGCATTATATTGTTTAAAGGAATAACCCACTCACCCTAATGTGTGAAAAAACCTCAAAACTGTAGCTCAACTCAGGGAATCTCAAACTCATATCAAGTCCCTAGCAAATCTCCCAATTCTTCTTCCATTCAACTCGGAAACCTTGAAAATGAGGGATTATGAAGAAAGGGTGAGAAAAGAGGGAATTTGGACATCATCTTGGATCAAATCAGAGCATGGACGGAATCTTGACATGAGAGAGAAGATTCACCATAAAAGTCTATGCAAAGGATCCAAACTTACTTGATTTCACCATTCCTCGGACCGCAAAACCCTAGGTCAGCAATTCCTCCTCTTTCTCCACTCAAGCCCTAACTCTCCCTCTCTCTCTAGATTTTCGTTTCTCTGGGATGGATGACGAAGAATGAGAGCTGTGTGTGTGTGTGATCGATCATATAAGTCAATTTGAGCTGCTTGGGTCAATTTCATATTGACCCAACACTCAACTTTAATTATATTGGCTGAATATTCAGTTATACAAAAGTTACTGTAATTCGTTTATTTCAGAGATCAAACCTTCTCGAACAATTATGGGAATTTAGAAAGTTTGTTTATAATTGATCTATAAAGCTTCAGTTAAAATTTGAGATCATTTTGAGTTACCAATAAATAATTAAAAATAGAATAGTGCACTGCTATATTGCAGTCTGCAGCAGATTTGGTCGAGTTTGCCCTGCACAGAACTCGACCGACACCCTCACTGTAGAGATCAAAAGTCATCCAAAAATTATGCCAATTTAACAGAGTGTTTAAAACTGTGTTTTCAAGCACAGTTAAAATTTGAGATCAATTGGATATACCAATAAAAAGATAAAATTCAATTACCACACTGCTATATAAATCTGGAAATATAATCGGTTGAGTTTGAAACTCGACCGATAAACAGGTCATAACATTCTTCAAAAATTCTGATATTTTCCAATGTTGTTCAAATTTTATATATCCAAATCATATAAAAATTTGAAGTAAATCAGAGTTACACATAAAATACTAAAAATCATTTAGTGAGACATTCTACTTATCAAATTCTGTATTCATGTATCATCAAAACCCTATTTTGGGCCGATTAGGGTTTATGCTTCTCAAACCCTAATTCTCAAGACAAAAGAACATTTAGAATTCTTATCATAGTTAAAACATCTTAATTATTTTATCGTCATCTATTAGATTTCAAGAATGATTATTCCAATTAATCTTTGCAATTGTCTAGGTAAACCCTAGTTTACCAGTTAAGCTCAGATGGGGTCGTAACAACTCTTCCCCCCTCAGAATGTTTCGTCCTCGAAACATAAACCCACAAGAAAGATACATTCAAGGTTATTCTAAGCTTCTAAAGCCTTCCATGTCATTATATTCTTGTATTTCATACCTTAATGTAGTTTTCAACATTAGATCTTTTAATTCTTTACTAAATCACAACATATTTCAAATAGTTCTCAATGATATCAAGAAAATTCTTTATGCCACAGTCAAACATAGAATGCAAAGATAAACCACCACGCTTTCGCTGCACAACTCTGATACTCTGATACAACTATCTCAACTTATGCGGCTCAGAAAGTTCTATTGTTCTGTATCACCTTTAAGTGACAAAAGCGAGTTCACCATGTTGTTTTAAACTTTAATAAAGTGCTATTCAAATAGCAAAACAGTCTTGAATTAAAAGACTAGATTCAACAATCAATTGCACAATACTACTCTTGGCATCCCCATTGGGTCATGGATGCATGAGGTGAAGCATTACCACCTCATTCCATACTATCCTGTTTCGATCATGGGACCTGTGGGTTATGGGCCCACACACAATTCAAAGTGTAACCATCATATTATATCATTTTAGGGTTTCAACAATAGTAATAAAGTAATCCACAATTGTATCAGTCATTCAAGCATTAATCATACTCAATTACCATCACTCAGTTATATTAGAGCTAGGTATAACAAGCTACACCTCATTAGGGTTACTTGTCCAGACAATCTGATTATCATCCCTTTCTATTAATATGAGTGGATAAGTATGACTACCTTGTTCAGGGTATCTCTCCATGTGTTCTGACATCATCCAAATCGTATCACCATATCACAAATACACAATAGTAAGATGCATATCAGGTATGAATTACTACAACTATCATACACCTTTAATTTAACATATAGCTTACACAAATACCCTAAAATGATATGTAGAACCAACTTTCATACATTAATATGCCTTCAACAAATCATACATGTAAAAACAAATTCACATATTACGCAAAGCTAGTGTTTTCCCATATCTCTCTGCTCATTCATTACTTCTTTACTTTTTGCTACCTATCCTTTTCATATGATTATATACAATAAACATCATTAACATTGAAGTATTTAAGATAGGAATAGATTATTCATCATTCTTGCTATCACACAAGAATTTTATTTCTTATCACACTTCATCATATAGTTTGTCACTATTACATTCGCTAGATGACCCCACCAAGGTAGTTATGCACCATATATGATTCATTTTCTCTTATCATTTCATTCCCACCTTGCTCTCATTAAGGAATATATGAAAGAGAAGATGATTTTAAGACTGGGAATACTTGTATTCAAACATTCCCTTAATACATTCTCGTATGTAGATTTGATTAGTTATCAACAGAGATATTTGATTAATTAGCACTTTCTTGAATCTCACAACCTCTTTATTTATAACTTTTCCATCATATTTCAAACCCTTTCTTACGTTTCATAGTCCTCTTACCATATACTACTCTTTAACCCGTCATCTTTAATTCTAAATTTTTCTCTTATGACCATGTTTCTTATTCATATGTATGGTCATGTATACCATGTTGCACATATTTCCTCCTTTATCTTTATACTATTGTGAAGTTAACGTTCTAAATTAATAGTCCTTCTATTAGTTTTTTCCTCATGTTGAATACATTACATATTCTTCATTTTTAAATCAAGTGGATCATGCATGGGTCAAACATAGTTTCTCTTTCAATCAAGTTTTTCTCTCCTGAATACAGTCTACCTTTGTATGACTTATTCATTCGTTAAACTACACCTATGTTCTTTTCTTAGAAACTAGTTTGTTGTTCTAGTCTTATGAATTACATGTTCATACGATCCTCTTCACTTTTACTCTTTTGAAGACTCTTTACTTCTATGGACCTATTGAATGCTCAACCCTATTCTTCTACTTAGCCTTTGCTTTAGAGTTCATAAAAGCATTATACTCTATTCTATGATTCATTCTTCATGATTGATTCTTGCTATCTTGAACCATACATACATTTCACATATCTTTTCTATATTTCATATGTATAGTTCATATAATATTAATCAATAAACTGATTATGAACTTCATATCATGTTCTATTATTCCCAATTAAGGGTTTCTCATATGAGGCCCCAAAATTGAACCTCAGATACCAATTTCTACTGATTCTTAGTTGTTCCGATCTTGCCCATATGTTTCAACATCTTACTGTATGTACATTCTTACTCTGATGTGGGTCTAATTATCCAGAGTCTATTCTTATTATACTATTAATAGGAGTCATTAGATCCCAGTAACGCATCCTGCCAGCCGGACCAGGACAAACCTGAAGTCCTGAAGCCAAGAAATACAAGGGATTACTCAACTCCTATTCATCTCAGAAGTGAGGAAGAAAACTTATCCACTAACAAAAGCTCATTCAAAGGTCAATTCTAGTCTACTTGTTACAAAGAATGAAATCAATAAATGCTACAACTTCATAGTGTACAACAGATATTAAAGACCCATATTTCAAAGTATTGAATATTTCAATTCAAACATATAAGAGCATTTCTATACATTTCCAACAAAAACAACATTATGAAATGTAAGTTCTATCTCCTTTTACATTTATGCTCTTAATTCTTGTTTCTTTTCTCGTTTTCTAACCCTAACATTTCTAGGGTTCATCTCTAGCCCATTCTTCCACTGTATACCTGGCCAGGGTATACGTGAAAGAATAGATAGAGTAGCTTGTACTGGTTGATCCAACTACTCAGATATCGGGCCAGGATATCCAAATACTCAAATCCCCAAAGCTAACATCAAACATCTCCTATCTGCCACACATAGGACTCTAACTTACTAACTTAATGGTCCTTGACAACTCACCCTAAGCTCTGATACCAAGCTGTTAAACCCCGATCTCACAATTTCCTCAAATCAAGAGATTAGGGCATAAGATAGGACTTATATGTAACACAAAGAACACCCTTAACTTTTTTTTTCTTTTCTTTAAAACTCTTGTTTCCCCACATTGAACCACATAACATCTTAACAAAGGAATCTGAACATTTCTTTTACTAATCAGACTTCAATAGTAAAGATACATGTATAAACATTCATGATGTCTCTCACACCTTATGCACATAAAACTTGCTAATTAGCATACATATCAAAAGAGGAACAATATTACACATCGTAATTACAACTCTCTCTCTCTTATCTCTTACTAAGGACCTAGAGTGACAAGGACCGACTGACTCAACTAATCTTGTACTTAACTCTTGTGGAAGATCTACGCTGATGCTCTGACCATCTTCAAGTCCACGCGGTTAACCCTAAAATGTTTGAGTAGAGGGGTGAGCCTACTCGCTCAGTGAATGAGTACTTCAAGGAAACAGTCTAAGGCACTAATGTGTTTACAGATATAACTTTGAATAAACGTTATGAAATTTAACAACAATAAATACTACACTGAGCAGTTTATAAAACAATATAATTGAAATAACAAAGAATGTAAATATTGCATCTAAAGAATAACTACTAGAAGACTATGCTCTAGTCTTCCTTCACTCTTTCATTTATAAGGAACTCTGTGAACCTATATGATCATATTTTACCTTATGCCCTGATCTATGCAGTGTACTCTGCATAGAGACTCGCAGTGCACTACGGCCACACCGTACAAGACTTAGCGACACACCCGGGAAATGCTAAGTCTGACGCCAGTCCTATTCTGCCACATGACCACAGGCTCTCCAGCCTCAATGCACTACTCTGAGTGCTCTAGACTCCTCCTCTAACCTGAGCACACAGGCGGAGAGTCTCACGGGGTTACCTCCATGACTCCGCACGGATCTTGTTGCAATAACCCCTATTTTATCCAGTGCCACCGTGACTCCGCACGGATTATTGTTGAACACTGCCTCTCTGTCCTCGTGCCACCATGACTCCGCACAGTTAATGTTGCAACACGAGTTTCACCCCTAAGAAGCAGATCTCTCGACGGGGTTCTACGGTGTTCAGGGCACCTAAGTCTAACATTAATATTATAGATACATGTAAAACATAATCATAACTAATTTTACATTTCTCACAAGGCTCACTCGGCCTGCCATATCATATCATATAAAACATCATAGCTCATGTATTCAACATATACCATGTCTCAGTAACATCCCTTTCTAGGGCATGTCATATCTCATCACCTGCAATTTATGAGATATGTATTGAAATATAAGAAGCCCTGCAGTATGTAGATATCAACTCAGAGAGAACAAGCATATAAAGTTAAATGCACTAGAAACATACAATTCAACAGTTAAGTATCACCACATCTCATATCGAGATCTTTCATGTCACCATAACATGATTCATTGAACACCCTATCCTTAGGGTTTCATTTGCCTTATTCATTCATCCCATGCCAACACCCTACTCTTAGGGTTTCATTCACCTTTTCATTTACCTCATTCACTTGTCACATGGCTCTCATAAGGATTTCATAGTATATAAGCATTCACTAAATAAAGATTGTTTTCAACAAATCATATACAATCGATATATGTATGAAACCATGGAAATTGAACTAAATTTAGGTTTCCATGCTATTCATTGAGATATCATGCACCAAGGATAAAATTCAAATAAGGTAATCCATGAGGTACATCCTAACCACTTATAAGTTTACGACTCCTTTTCAATAAGGTTGAAACTCTAGAGATATCTCAATTAGGTTAAACCCTAATTACATCATATGGTATAGATCTAAAAAGCATTATTTCTAGGATGTGTTGTATACGTTTCTAATGTGAATCTGCCATCAAGGAGTCATTCAAACAGAGAAGGAATCCATATCATATCAAATTGCAACAACTTAAATTAAACGGACATTTCAGGGTTTAGAATCACATACCAAGCAATTAGGGATTTGGATGCTATAATCAAATTTCGTGCATTATACTGTTTAAAGGAAGAACCCACTCACCCTAAGGTGTGAAAACACCTCAAAACTGAAGCTCAACTCAGGGAATCTCGAACTCATATCAAGTCCCTAGCAAATCTCCCAATTCTTCTTCCATTCAACTCGGAAACCTTGAAAATGAGGGATTATGAAGAAAGGGTGAGAAAAGAGGGAATTTCGACATCATCTTGGATCAAATCAGAGCATGGACGGAATCTTGACATGAGAGAGAAGATTCACCATAAAAGTCTATGCGAAGGATCCAAACTTACTTGATTTCACCATTCCTCGGACCGCAAAACCCTAGGTCAGCAATTCCTCCTCTTTCTCCACTCAAGCCCTAACTCTCCCTCTCTCTCTAGATTTTCGATTCTCTGGGATGGATGACGAAGAATGAGAGCTGTGTGTGTGTGTGGTCGATCATATAAATCAATTTGAGCTGCTTGGGTCAATTGCATATTGACCCAACACTCAACTTTAATTATATTGGCTGAATATTCAGTTATACAAAAGTTACTGTAATTTGTTTATTTCAGAGATCAAACCTTCACCAATAATTATGGGAATTTATCACTTTGTTTATAATTTATCTATAAAGCTTCAGTTAAAATTTAACATCATTCGGTGTTACCAATAAATAACTAAAAATAGAACAGTGCACTGCTATATTGCAGTCTGCAGAAGATTCGGTCGAGTTTGCCCTGTACAGAACTCGACCGACACCCTCACTGTAGAGATCAAAAGTCATCCAAAAATTATTCTAATCTAACAAAGTGTCTAAAACTGTGTTTTTCAAGCACAGTTAAAATTTGAGATCAATTAGATATACCAATAAAAAGATAAAATTCAATTACCACACTGCTATATAAATCTAGAAATATGATCAGTCGAGTTTGAAACTCGACCGATAAACAGGTCAGAACATTCTTCAAAAATTCTGATATTTTCCAATGTTGTTCAAATATTATATATCCAAATCATATACAAATTTGAAGTAAATCAGAGTTACAAATAAAATACTAAAAATCATTTAGTGAGACATTCTACTTATCAAATTCTGTATTCATGTATCATCAAAACCCTATTTTGGGCCGATTAGGGTTTATGCTTCTCAAACCCTAATTCTCAAGACAAAAAACATTTAGAATTCTTATCATAGTTAAAACATCCTAATTGTGTTATCGTCATTAATTAGATTTCAAGAATGATTATTCCAATTACTCTTTGCAATTGTCTAGGTAAACCCTAGTTTACCAGTTAAGCTCAGATGGGGTCGTAACAACTCTTCCCCCCTTAGAATGTTTCGTCCTCGAAACATAAACCCACAAGAAAGATACATTCAAGGTTATTCTAAGCTTCTAAAGCCTTCCATGTCATTGAATTCTTGTATTTCATACCTGGATGTAGTTTTCAACATTAGATCTTTTAATTCTTTACTAAATCACAACATATTTCAAATAGTTCTCAATGATATCAAGAAAATTCTTTATGCCACAGTCAAACATAGAATGCAAAGATAAACCACCTCGCTTTCACTGTGCAACTCTGATACTCTGATACAAATATCTCAACTTATGCGGCTCAGAAAGTTCTATTGTTCTGTATCACCTTTAAGTGACAAAAGCGAGTTCACCATGCTGTTTTAAACTTTAATAAAGTGCTATTCAAATAGCAAAATAGTCTTGAATTAAAAGACTAGATTCAAGAATCAATTGCACAATACTACTCTTGGCATCCCCATTGGGTCATCAAATGCATGAGGTGAAGCATTACCACCTCATTCCATACTATCCTGTTTCGATCCTGGGACCTGTGGGTTATGGGCCCACACACAATTCAAAGTGTAACCATCGTATTATATCATTTTAGGGTTTCAACAACAGTAATAAAGTAATCCACAATTGTATCAGTCATTCAAGCATTACTCATACTCAATTACCATCACTCAGTTATATTAGAGCTAGGTATAACAAGCTACACCTCATTAGGGTTACTTGTCCAGACAATCTGATTATCATCCCTTTCTATTAATATGAGTGGATAAGTATGACTACCTTGTTCAGGGTATCTCTCCATGTGTTCTGACATCATCCAAACCGTATCACCATATCACAAATACAAAATAGTAAGATGCATATCAGGTATGAATTACTACAACTATCATACACCTTTAATTTAACATATAGCTTACACAAATACCCTGAAATGATATGTAGAACCAACTTTCATACCTTAATATGCCTTCAACAAATCATACATGTAAAAACAAATTCACATATTACGCAAAGCTAGTGTTTTCCCATATCTCTCTGCTCATTCATTACTTCTTTACTTTTTGCTACCTATCATTTTCATATGATTATATACAATAAACATCATTAACATTGAAGTATTTAAGATAGGAATAGATTATTCATCATTCTTGCTATCACACAAGAATTTTATTTCTTATCACACTTCATCATATAGTATGTCACTATTACATTTGCTAGATGACCCCACCAAGGTAGTTATGCACCATATATGATTCATTTTCTCTTATCATTTCATTCCCACCTTGCTCTCATTAAGGAATATATGAAAGAGAAGATGATTTTAAGACTTGGAATACTTGTATTCAAACATTCCCTTAATACATTCTCGTATGTAGATTTACTTAGTTATCAACAGAGATATTTGATTAATTAGCACTTGCTTGAATCTCACAACCTCTTTATTTATATCTTTTCCATCATATTTCAAACCCTTTCTTACGTTTCATAGTCCTCTTACCATATACTACTCTTTAACCCGTCATCTTTAATTCTAAATTTTTCTCTTATGACCATGTTGCTTATTCATATGTATGGTCATGTATACCATGTTGCACATATTTCCTCCTTTATCTTTATACTATTGTGAAGTTAACGTTCTAAATTAATAGTCCTTTTATTAGTTTTTTCCTCATGTTGAATACATTACATATTCTTCATTTTTAAATCAAGTGGATCATGCATGGGTCAAACATAGTTTCTCTTTCAATCAAGTTTTTCTCTCCTGAATACAGTCTACCTTTGTATGACTTATTCATTCGTTAAACTACACCTATGTTCTTTGCTTAGAAACTAGTTTGTTGTTCTATTCTTATGAATTACATGTTCATACGATCCTCTTCCCTTTTACTCTTTTGAAGACTCTTTACTTCTATGGACCTATTGAATGCTCAACCCTATTCTTCTACTTAGCCTTTGCTTTAGAGTTCATAAAAGCATTATACTCTATTCTATGATTCATTCTTCATGATTGATTCTTGCTATCTTGAACCATACATACATTTCACATATCTTTTCTATATTTCATATGTATAGTTCATATAATATTAATCAATAAACTGATTATGAACTTCATATCATGTTCTATTATTCCCAATTAAGGGTTTCTCATATGAGGCCCCAAAATTGAACCTCAGATACCAATTTCTACTGATTCTTAGTTGTTCCGATCTTACCCATATGTTTCAACATCTTACTATATGTACATTCTTACTCTGATGTGGGTCTAATTATCCAGAGTCTATTTTTATTATACTATTAATAGGAGTCATTAGATCCCAGTAACGCATCCTGCCAGCCGGACCAGGCCAAACCTGAAGTCCTGAAGCAAAGAACTACAAGGGATTACTCAACTCCTATTCATCTCATAAGTGTGGAGGAAAACTTATCCACTAACAAAAGCTCATTCAAAGGTCAATTCTAGTCTACTTGTTACAAAGAATGAAATCAATAAATGCTACAACTGCATAGTGTACAACAGATATTAAAGACCCATATTTCAAAGTATTGAATATTTCAATTCAAACATATAAGAGCATTTCTATACATTTCCAACAAAAACAACATTATGAAATGTAAGTTCTATCTCCTTTTACATTTATGCTCTTAATTCTTGTTTCTTTTCTCGTTTTCTAACCCTAACATTTCTAGGGTTCCTCTCAAGCCCATTCTTCCACTGTATACCTGGCCAGGGTATACGTGAAAGAATAGACAGAGTAGCTTGTACTGGTTGATCCAAGTACTCAGATATTGGGCCAGGATATCCAAATACTCAAATCCCCAAAGCTAACATCAAACATCTCCTATCTGCCACACATAGGACTCTAACTTACTAACTTAATGGTCCTTGACAACTCACCCTATGCTCTGATACCAAGCTGTTAAACCCCGATCTCACAATTTCCTCAAATCATGAGATTAGGGCATAAGATAGGACTTATATGTAACAAAAAGAACACCCTTAAATTTTTTTTTCTTTTCTTTAAAACTCTTGTTTCCCCACATTGAACCACATAACATCTTAACAAAGGAATCTGAACATTTCTTTTACTAATCAGACTTCAATAGTAAAGATACATGTATAAACATTCATGATGTCTCTCACACCTTATGCACATAAAACTTGCTAATTAGCATACATATCAAAAGAGGAACAATATTACACATCGTAATTACAACTCTCTCTCTTATCTCTTACTAAGGACCTAGAGTGACAAGGACCGACTGACTCAACTAATCTTGTACTTAACTCTTGTGGAAGATCTAAGCTGAGGCTCTGACCATCTTCAAGTCCACGCAGTTAACCCTAAAATGTTTGAGTAGAGGGGTGAGCCTACTTGCTCAGTGAATGAGTACATCAAGGAAACAGTCTAAGGCACTAATGTGATTACAGATATAACTTTGAATAAACGTTATGAAATTTAACAACAATAAATACTACATTGAGCAGTTATAAAACAATATAATTGAAATAACAAAGAATGTAAATATTGCATCCAAAGAATAACTACTAGAAGACTATGCTCTAGTCTTCCTTAACACTTTCATTTATAAGGAACTCCGTGAACGTATATGATCATATTTTAGCTTATGCCCTGATCTATGCAGTGTACTCTGCATAGAGACTCGCAGTGCACTACGGCCACACCGTACAAGACTTAGCGACACACCCGGGAAATGCTAAGTCTGACGCCAGCCCTGTTCTGCCACAGGACCACAGGCTCTCCAGCCTCAATGCACTACTCCGAGTGCTCTAGACTCCTCCTCTAACCTGAGCACATAGGTGGAGAGTCTCACGGGGTTACCTCCATGACTCTGCACGGATCTTATTGCAATAACCCCTATTTTCTCCAGTGCCACCGTGACTCTGCACGGATTATTGTTGAACACTGCCTCTCTGTCCTCGTGCCACCATGACTCTGCACGGTTAATGTTGCAACACGAGTTTCACCCCTAAGAAGCAGATCTCTCGAAGGGGTTCTACGGTGTTCCGGGCACCTAAGTCTAACATTAATATTATAGATACATGTAAAACAGAATCATAACTCATTTTACATTTCTCACAAGGCTCACACGGCCTGCCATATCATATCATATAAAACATCATAGCTCATGTATTCAACATATACCTTGTCTCAGTAACATCCCTTTCTAGGGCATGTCATATCTCATCACCTGCAATTTACGAGATATGTATTGAAATATAAGAAGCCCTGCAATATGTAGATATCAACTCAGAGAGAACAAGCATATAAAGTTAAATGCACTAGAAACATACAATTCAACAGTTAAGTATCACCACATCTCATATCGAGATCTTTCATGTCACCATAACATGATTCATTGAACACCCTATCCTTAGGGTTTCATTTGCCTTATTCATTCATCACATGCCAACACCCTACTCTTAGGGTTTCATTCGTCTCAGTCACCTTTTCATTTACCTCATTCACTTGTCACATGGCTCTCATAAGGATTTCATAGGATATAAGCATTCACTAAATAAAGATTGTTTTCAACAAATCATATACAATCGATATATGTATGAAACCATGGAAATTGAACTAAATTTAGGTTTCCATGCTATTCACTGAGATATCATGCACCAAGGATAAAATTAAAATAAGGTAATCCATGAGGTACATCCTAACCACTTATAAGTTTACTAGTCCTTTTCAATAAGGTTGAAACTCTAGAGATATCTCAATTAGGTTAAACCCTAATTACATCATATGGTATAGATCTGAAAAGCATTCTTTCTAGGATGTGTTGTATACGTTTCTGATGTGAATCTACCATCAAGGAGTCATTCAAACAGACAAGGAATCTGAAAAACACTAGAGGGGGGGTGAATAGAGTTTTTAAATAATTTTAACAATTTATTGAACTCAAACAACCACAATTGAAAATTGGAAGAAGGAGACAGGTGTTTAGAGTGGTTCCAACTTTAGCAACTACTAAAGTTGTCAGTCCACTACCCGGTTGCTTACCCAACTGGGATTTTGAAAGTATTTATTTTATTACCTTCTCAAGGATTTATACAAAATACAATACTTTCCTTTACACCCTTTGAACAGCCTTCACTTGAAGTAGGTGCACCAACTTTGAGGTAGCCTTCTTGAAGTAACTCCAAGCTCCCCCTTGAAGTAGCCTTCCTCTCTAGAAGTAACCTCCCGTTGCACCAGCCTTCTGAAGTAGCTCAAAGTCACCTTCTTCACCAAGAAGATCTCCACCCTCTCCAATCAGCAGCCTCCAACCTAGGAGTAGCAAGGAGAGTACAAACGGTAATAGAGAACAAGAAAGGAAAAAAGGAAATTACAACTTATCCTTTGTAGCCCAAGGCTTGATTTGCCTAGATCAAGCGTGTAGATCTCCTAACCAAGTATATGGACTTGTGATTGCAGTGGGTAGGAGATACTAGCCTATAGGACACGAATTGTGAGCTATGGAAGGAAGTGGCCAATTGTCACAATGCTCAAATTGCTCACAAACAGATTGCTCAAAGTATGCTCATGGATTTCTCAAGTGTAACAAGTGAGTTTGAGTGTCCTATGGCTTGTCCTATTTATAGGAATGGCCTAAGGATGCTTAAGGACGTTCTAGACAACTTCTAGGGGTTTCTAAGTGCTTAACTAGCCGTTAGGTACAAGTTTGTTGCTTTAACAACGGCTAATTAATTAATTCTGCAGTTGCTGTCAGAGACCATCTCGGTCGAGGAATGGTCGACCGAGACACCTACTCGGTCAAACTTTTGTCAACCGACAGGCTCTCTGGAACAAGTGATTTGCAACGTCTATCTCCAACTGCCAACTACCTTGTCAGTTGTGTCTAACGGCTACTTTGGATCTTTCTCGGTCGAGAAGATTGTGGACCGAGAGTGTCTCGGTCGAGGAGTTTGTCGACCGAGATTGATCCTGTTTCAATGTTTCAATTTAGGCACTAATTATATGTATGAGTGTGCACATGTGATCCTATTCGAAGGGAATGACTTATCTAAATGTGGTGTTTAGCTAGGGAGAATCTAACGCTTGATTTACATGAAATCTAAGTACTTGTACATTATATATTTGTACAAGTTTTTACAAGGAGATTACATTTCTTGAAAATACAAACATATAAGCATATGGATTTCCCTAATTGCTTTTTTCATCCTCCTTGTTCCTGCACACTCAAGTAGCTCGTTAGATCAATAAGAATGAAATGTTTGTCATAATCAAAACAAAGGGATTTATAGATGTCCATTTAGCCAACAATCTCCCCCTTTTTGAAGATGACAAACATTTCCTAAAATATAAATAAAGAAAATATAAAACATATGAGTTTCATACTTGAAGATTACCTTTTGTAGCCATTCTTGTTTTGCAAGTAAGTGCTTGGCCTTTTTCATTATGAAACTCAGTTATTATAGTTTTGATCTTTATTTTATTTTGATATTCTTTTCTCCCCCTTTGTCATTTCAAAAAGATATCCATGTTGAATTTTTGATATTACTTCTCCCCCTTAATTTTATACAATGCTCCCCTTTAGATAGATATCCCAAGGTATAAGTGCTTTGCAATAGATGTCAATTTAGCCATAACTTTAACTTTTAGGTATTTGCAAAGATTTTCATCCTTTTTGATTTATTTGTATTTATTACTCCCCTTATTTTGTATGCTCTACAATAGTCTTATAATCCAAATTCAAATGGTGCCAAAAAGATATCCATTATAAAGATAACCAATTTCATTACAAGCATGAAAAGATAGCCAAACATGTAAAGATAACCCATTTATTACAATTTTGCAAAGATTTCATTACAGCTAATAAAACTCCAAATCTCACTGGAAAGACTTAAGAATTACATCAACATCAGGGTCTTTCCCAAGAAAAGGCTCAGCACCATAATACTGGACCAAAGTTTGCCACTCCAGAGCACCTGTCTTGGTTAAGGCATATGCCTCCAAGAAGGTTGGAACATGATCAAATCGGAAATGAGCAGCAATATCTTGTAGTTGCATTGATGAAAACTGAGTATGCGTGAGATCTGTAGATGGTGGAGGTGGAGGTTGATAGTAGTTGTAAGATGGGTTATATGGATTGAGCATGCCAGTATTTAAAGAATAAGGATATTCATATGGTTGGTTTGGAGAAAGAGTTTGCATTCTTTGGTTTAGATAAGTCATGGCATGATGGTTATAATCTAGTTGTTTACTAAGATGATATTGTGACCCAGCAACATAGGTTAGAGTGTTTTGGATGGGATCATAGGGTAGGCTGGTAGGAGGAGGTGGAGGTGGAATATCTTGGGTAGATGTCTCTCCTTCTACCCTAGCCCTCTTATGACCGAAATCAATTCCCATTTTTTCTACAGTATTCTTACTTATTTTTTGTGGTCTACGCTCCCATGTATATCCCATATCCTCAATTTGGGTCTTAAGAAAATGTTGAGTAATTTGGCATACAAGATCAGCATATGGAGGATTTCCAGAAAACTCAAGCATGTTTTTAAGAATGATGCGGATAAAATTTGTGGGAATACGTTGGATAATGGCATATATTAGACACATACAAAAAATAGGAACTTCAGACTTATTTGCTCTAGGATGTATGTTTGTTGAAACAATAAGGTTTATAATCCTAGCAGCTGGTTTGAGATTGATAACATAGTATGTGCCCCTATCTTCGTGACAGGTTGTATTGGATTGAAAAATGGTCCTTTTGATGTCAGTAAGACTAACGGTATGGTTATCTTGGGAAAATTGATTAAGTGGGTTTCCAGAGGTAAGGTCAAGGGTGTCTTGATATTCATCTATGTCAATATTTAGCATGTCAAGAATATCCCCTTCAGTAAATCGAAAGCTATGCCCATTGACCATAGTATAGAAGAAGATGGTTTCATTTTCAGAGTGGGAGATGAGGTTAGCATAGAATTCATTCACTACCTTGATGGAATAGGAAGGGAAAGAAGGGTTGATGAATTCTTTTAACTTTTGCACCTCGAAAAGGTCCTCCAAGTCGACGATGTTGAGGAAGTCCATAACTTCAACTGGTCATCGTGGGAGAGGAGATTTGGAGGAGAGCCGTAGATAGAGACCACCAGCATCTCCGTCGACGAAGGCAATGTCGTTGATGATCGTCAATGGTGGAGTAGCCTCCCTGTGTTTCCTGCCAGCGACCTTCTTCTTTCCACAAGCAGAGGATGATGCCATTGTGTTGCTTGAAGGTGGAGAAGAAGCAAGGAAGTCTTGGGGATGAAGATGCTAAAGATTTGCACAAGAATTCACTAGAGAGAGCCTATGGAAACAAGAATATGAAAGTGTGAAGAAGTGACCCATTTTTGGTCCTTTTATAGCAATCCAGTGACCGGGTCGGTCGACAATTTGTCGACCGAGCGTCCGCAACGGTCATATTCCAGACGCGCTACTTCGGCTGTCCAACGGTCGACTTGCAACGGTCGGTCGTTAATGGTAACGGTCAGATTGCAACGGTCATATCCCAATGGCTCTTTCTCGGTCGAGCAATTGTCGACCGACACTGTCTCGGTCGAATAATTGTCGACCGAAAGTGTGTCTGATGTTCGGTTTGTCTAGATTCTGTCGGTCGAGAGAGATGGGTAGACCGAGAGGTTTTCGGTCGAAGATTCGTCGACCGACAGACTTACTGGGTACGAATTTTTAAGCTGATTTTTAATGCAAATGATAGACTGATTTTATAGAGCATATATATATTTTCTAAGGGAGTAATATTTTGTTTTATTATTGACAATATTAGGATAACTTTGTGATCATAAATTGATTTTGCTTTTAATCACAATAAAATGATATTCAAATAGTTATTGTGTCAAACTTATTTTAGGTCGATTTTGACTACGACCATAGCGCCCCTTGGTCAAATTTCATTTTAACCAAGAGGTAGATTTGCAGATTTTTCAAATTGAACATTATGAAGTATAATATCTGCATAAGTTTTGATTAAATATCAAGTTGAAGCATAATACTTAATATGAAAACATTTGTCCTTTAAAATATAGGCTTTGCTATAGTAATATGAATATCAAATTTCACGTTGTTTAGTATCCTCATAAGATTCTTTACTAAAGGCACACTAAATATCTCAAGTCTTTTAAAGATACTAATTGAGAGATTTTATCTTATGTGTTGCAAGCATAACATATTACCAATAAAGCATTTGCTTGCCTATATATATATATCATCACGGATCCATGCAGACAATTATCTATCCAAGCTAATCACAGTACCAAATGGTGAAAGCATATCCATGATGTAATAACAGAACAATAACAGTAAATAATCACCTGATTTTAATCACATGATTTCTATATGGATAGACCAGAAAATAAGGAAATCATGTGAATAATGATAAAAATTTTCTTTTCATTAAACTAAGCATAATTTCAGTTTAAACTTAAATCATTTAGGGAATAAACTAATATTAATTTAAATTTGTAGGGATGATTTCCAAAATAAATATCCAATCATTAATCATGAAAAGATAGCAAAAGAATTCAGCAATTTTGCAACAGACTGGAAATCAGTGACATGCTCGGTCGATAATTGCTCGACCGACAGTATCTCGGTCGACAGTCTCTCGACCGACAGTATTCCTGAAACTATTAATTGCTTCCAAATAAAACATAACTATGCAAGTTAAATATTTAGATACTTAAATTTATTTGTTCTCCCATTATGTTGAGTTGAGATAGACGTAGAATTATGCAACTAAGGTTCTTGGTCATATCTCAACTTAATTGCATATATTTAGTTTGAAGGTCTTGGAACCCAAACTAACTCGACATCTTTTCTCTTATAAGGACATGAAAAGGAATAATGACCAAGGCGCAAACAATAATGACAGCATATCGAGTCAACCTCATATCTTTTTCTATGGTTGTGTTCAGTGTTGTTCTTGGGTGATGATGTTCCTTTAGGTACATATATATTTTGATGTGTTTGTGACTTTCTCCAACTAGGTTGTTGATAGGATTTCCCTTTAGGCTTGTAACCTAGTCCTCTTCTCCCGATTTGATGATAGGGATTATCTAAGATTTTATCAAGAATGCCATTATTATTCAAATTACTAACTTTTTGTTGTAACTTGGCAATCTCTTCCATTCTCTTCTTGATATCTAGTTTTGCTTGATCTAGATTAGATGACAATGAATTTCTTTCTTTGACAATAGAATCATAATCTAGATGGTGGCATAAAATGGGTTGTTTTTGAAGATCATTCACTTGACTTTGCAAATTATTCTTCTCTAAAGAAAGTAGATTACAATTTGCCTCTATAGATTTTATCTCAATATCATGATCTTCAATGATCTTTTTAAGATCTTCGTTTTCAGATGTAATAACAAGAAGCTTAGCAAGTAATTCATCATTTTCATTATTAGATTTCTTTAATTTCTTCTTGCATTCAACATATTTAATATGTGTTTCTTCAAGGCTAGCAACTAGTTCTTCTTTAGATAAATCAAAAAGACTTACCTCTTCTTCTTCTTCCTCGCTAGTTGTAGCAATGAGACAATCTTTGTTCTCATCTTCCTTCTTTGATCTCCATGGGCATCTAGTTGTTGTGTGGCTTGTTCCTAAGCACCAATTGCAACATGTTGTAGTTTTGTCCAAGCAGCACCTTTTGTTGTGATTGTAATCACCATTACCCTCCATTCTTCAAGACCTGGTTAGGGTTCCTTGAAGCCTGCTCTGATACCAATTGAAAAACACTAGAGGGGGGGTGAATAGAGTTTTTAAATAATTTTAACAATTTATTGAACTCAAACAACCACAATTGAAAATTGGAAGAAGGAGACATGTGTTTAGAGTGGTTCCAACTTTAGCAACTACTAAAGTTGTCAGTCCACTACCCGGTTGCTTACCCAACCAGGATTTTGAAAGTATTTATTTTATTACCTTATCAAGGATTTATACAAAATACAATACTTTCCTTTACACCCTTTGAACAACCTTCACTTGAAGTAGGTGCACCAACTTTGAGGTAGCCTTCTTGAAGTAACTCCAAGCTCCCCCTTGAAGTAGCCTTCCTCTCTAGAAGTAACCTCCCGTTGCACCAGCCTTCTGAAGTAGCTCAAAGTCACCTTCTTCACCAAGAAGATCTCCACCCTCTCCAATCAGCAGCCTCCAACCTAGGAGTAGCAAGGAGAGTACAAACGGTAATAGAGAACAAGAAAGGAAAAAAGGAAATTACAACTTATCCTTTATAGCCCAAGGCTTGATTTGCCTAGATCAAGCGTGTAGATCTCCTAACCAAGTGTATGGACTTGTGATTGTAGTGGGTAGGAGATACTAGCCTATAGGACACGAATTTTGAGCTAAGGAAGGAAGTAGCCAATTGTCACAATGCTCAAATTGCTCACAAACAGATTGCTTAAAGTATGCTCAAGGATTTCTCAAGTGTAACAAGTGAGTTTGAGTGTCCTATGACTTGTCCTATTTATAGGAATGGCCTAAGGATGCTTAAGGACGTTCTAGACAACTTCTAGGGGTTTCTAAGTGCTTAACTAGCCGTTAGGTACAAGTTTGTTGCTTTAACAACGGCTAATTAATTAATTCTGCAGTTGCTGTCAGAGATCATCTCGGTCGAGGAATGGTCGACCGAGACACCTACTCGGTCAAACTTTTGTCGACCGACAGGCTCTCTGGAACAAGTGATTTGCAACGCCTATCTCCAACTGCCAACTACCTTGTCAGTTGTGTCTAACGGCTACTTTGGATCTTTCTCGGTCGAGAAGATTGTCGACCGAGAGTGTCTCGGTCGAGGAGTTTGTCGACCGAGATTGATCATGTTTCAATGTTTCAATTTAGGCACTAATTATATGTATGAGTGTGCACATGTGATCCTATTCGAAGGGAATGACTTATCTAAATGTGGTGTTTAGCTAGGGAGAATCTAACACTTGATTTACATGAAATCTAAGTACTTTTACATTATATATTTGTACAAGTTTTTACAAGGCGATTACATTTCATGAAAATACAAACATATAATCATATGGATTTCCCTAATTGCTTTTGTCATCCTCCTTGTAACTACACACTCAAGTAGCTCGTTAGATCAATAAGAATGAAATGTTTGTCATAATCAAAACAAAGGGATTTATAGATGTTCATTTAGCCAACAGAATCCATATCATATCAAATTGCAACAACTTAAATTAAACGAACATTTCAGGGTTTAGAATCACATACCAAGCAATTAGGGATTTGGATGCTATAATCAAATTTCGTGCATTATATTGTTTAAAGGAAGAACCCACTCACCCTAAGGTGTGAAAACACCTCAAAACTGTAGCTCAACTCAGGGAATCTCGAACTCATATCAAGTCCCTAGCAAATCTCCCAATTCTTCTTCCATTCAACTCGGAAACCTTGAAAATGAGGGATTATGAAGAAAGGGTGAGAAAAGAGGGAATTTCGACATCATCTTGTATCAAATCAGAGCATGGACGGAATCTTGACATGAGAGAGAAGATTCATCATAAAAGTCTATGCAAAGGATCCAAACTTACTTGATTTCACCATTCCTCGGACCGCAAAACCCTAGGTCAGCAATTCCTCCTGTTTCTCCACTCAAGCCCTAACTCTCCCTCTCTCTCTAGATTTTTGATTCTCTGGGATGGATGATGAAGAATGAGAGCTTTGTGTGTGTGTGGTCGATCATATAAGTCAATTTGAGCTGCTTGGGTCAATTGCATATTGACCCAACACTCAACTTTAATTATATTGGCTGAATATTCAGTTATACAAAAGTTATTGTAATTCGTTTATTTAAGAGATCAAACCTTATCCAACTATTATGGGAATTTATCAAGTTGTTTATAATTTATCTATAAAGCTTCAGTTAAAATTTGAGATCATTTGGAGTTACCAATAAATAATTAAAAATAGAACAGTGCACTGCTATATTGCAGTCTGCAGCAGATTCGGTCGAGTTTGCCCTGCACAGAACTCGACCGACACCCTCACTGTAGAGATCAAAAGTCATCCAAAAATTATGCCAATTTAATAGAGTGTCTAAAACTATATTTTTCAAGCACAGTTAAATTTTTAGATCAATTGGATATACCAATAAAAAGATAAAATTCAATTACCACACTGCTATATAAATCTGGAAATATGATCGGTCGCGTTTGAAACTCGACCGATAAACAGGTCAGAACATTCTTCAAAAATTCTGATATTTTCCAATGTTGTTCAAATTTTATATATCCAAATCATATACAAATTTGAAGTAAATCATAGTTACACATAAAATACTAAAAATCATTTAGTGAGACATTCTACTTATCAAATTATGTTATCATGTATCATCAAAACCCTATTTTGGGCCGATTAGGGTTTATGCTTCTCAAACCCTAATTCTCAAGACAAAAGAACATTTAGAATTCTTATCATAGTTAAAACATCCTAATTGTGTTATCATCATTAATTAGATTTCAAGAATGATTATTCCAATTAATCTTTGCAATTGTCTAGGTGAACCCTAGTTTACCAGTTAAGCTCAGATGGGGTCGTAACAGAATGGGAGTTCATCACTATGGATGTTGTGGTTAGTCTCCCCTAGACCAAGGAAGGTCAAGATACAATAAGGGTTATGGTAGATCGCCTTACTTAAATGACATAAGAGATAAATAGTATTGTCAAGGGATAGATCCATTTGAACTACATATGAGAGAGATGGTTCAACTACACCATGATACGAGTTCAAAAGTTCTTAAGTATAACCTAAAGATACACTTCCATAAGGTGGAAGTAGGTACATGAAGAACTCGGTGTTAGCACAGTATCACCCTAACTAATGGTAAGTATGATCCAGACTAGAGGGCCTGATGAGAGCATGTGTGCTCGTTCAGGGTGATACATAGAGATAGTTCTTGTCCTTTGTAAGATGTGATGATAACCACCATAATCAGTATCGAGTTGTAAAGAAGCTCTACAAAGGAGATTGCGTCGGTCACCACTTCATTAAGATGATATTGATGAAGGGACATCATGAAGGTCTAGAAAGGACCATAGTGTGTGCAGATGAAGTCACTTTGATCATGCAATGGCTGAAATGAGCCCAGAGATGACATGAGTTGTAAGTCGATGCAAGGTAGACTGGCATGTAGTTCACTGTGGGGGAATATGTGGAAAAAAAATCCGACCCCTCTAAGTTATAGCTAAGAGAGCTAAGTTCCCAATGCATGGGTTCTTTTGACATGGTTTGGTGGAGAAGGTTAAGTTTGCCCTTACCCCTCAGGATAATGTGATGTGTGATGAGTTTCATGTGTCCAATTTAGAGCACTATGTGAGGTACCCAGACCATGTGCAGAGCAATGAACCTAGTGAGCCCCAAGGGAGGCTGAAATAACCTGAGTCACCTATGAGGACATTTATAGATGCCAAGGTGAAAGAACTCAGAGAAAGGAATATGTGATGATAAAGGTTCTTTGGAAGCGCCATGGATAGGGCAAAGCCACATAGGGGCCAATGATGGACATGAAAAAAAAATCTTATCCTGATTGTTGTTTGCTTGATGGAATTTTGTGGACAAAATTCCTATAAAAGGGGAAGGATGTTACAACCCCAACTTTTGGGTTCATTTGGTGAGAAATGTAATTTCTCATATTAAATATATTTGAACAAATAATGATATAATTTGTTTTGAATAAATGGATTTCGTTTACAATAGCCTTAATGATTGTTTTGTGGGCTTTATTGGCTATTGGGCCCAATAATAAGGAAAAGACAAAAGGAATTCCATTATTAATATGAAATGGAGAAAAGAAAGATGTAGAAACCTCTAGAAGACAAAAGTATATAATCGAAAGATGGATTTCATGCCTCTTGGGTTCCTTGGGTCCCAAGGAGTCCAAAGTTGCAAAGATTATGCAAAAAGAAAAGAAAGGATCAATTAAGTATTTCTTTATTAAGAAAGAAATTGAAAATAATGAAAAATATGGGAAATAAGTGAAAAGAGGTATAATTGAGTTATCCTTGGTGGAATTTCGTATCCCAAGGATTCCTAATGATAAAAGGAATACCAATGAGGAAAATAAAAGAGAAATAAAGAGAAATCCTCAAAAAGAAATATTTTAATAAGAAATAAACAAGATAATGTGAAGTAATGGAAATAGATGCATCTAGAAGGATAATAAGTATCCTTAATGAGGAATTTCGAAATCTTAGAGTTTCTTGGGGTCCAAGGATCCCCAATGGAGAAAAAGAAAGAGAAAATACCAATAATAGAAAATAAGAAGATAATATGATGATTAATGAATGAATTTTGTGTTATTATTAAAAAGGTGGTATTTTGTATTAAAAGAAAACATGATTTCGTGATAAATAATTAAAAGGCAAGTACTAAGAGGATTAAGGAGGTGATTTTTGAAATTATAACATATTAAGAATAATGAACCTGAAAAGGTTATTTAGGAGAGAGAGAGAGACTTGCTTCTCATTGAAGGAATATGATTCCTAATAGGAGCGGACTTGTTTCCTCTTAGAGGGGCACCTTAGGGCGAGGATATCCTCCCCCATAAAAGGGGTAGACCCCTTAGCCTCGAGTCCAGAGAATCCCACATTTCTTTCTTTTCTTGTTCTTCCTCATTTTGTCCATAAACCCTAACCGAGCAGTGTGGCACGACCAGGAAGCAACGGGGAGCCAACGACGGGTTTTGATGGTAGCCTGTTGTACAACGGTGCCAAGGATCATCATAGCCATCGAGGTAGTGCCGTGGAGTGTACACAACAGCAGCCGCCAGGCTGTAGTGACGGCTGCAAAAGCATGGACGATGAGCGAGGAACCGACCACCTTGTCCAAGAATTAGGGACGACTCATGTGTTCCAGAGCATGGCGGAGGCAGGGCGTCAACTTCCAGTGTGTTTCGAATCCTGACCTGGGAGGGAGAGTCATGCCAAGGGCCGCCGAGACTGCTGATCTGAGGTTGAAGACAACCTATTGATCGATGGACAAAAGTACCCCTCTGGGGAACAAAGGGCGGGCAACTTACGTGAGGGTAAAAGTGCAAATTTGTTATGTTTCCCAAGCGGCCTATAACATTGCATGGAAGGCGCCTATGTGGCAGCCCCTCATTGGCCTAAAGTAAGTCATTTTTGCAAAATTCATATCTAGTTAACCGTAGCTCTTGATGGGTACAAATAATATATGTATTTTTCTCAGAAAAATGAGAGGAATTCATTAAAAATGGTTTTAGAGGCTAATTCCTCTTACAATTCGAAAAGTAGTGTAAATTATCAACTTTAATGAGTTAATGATTAAAGAAACTCTATTTTGTGATGATTAATGTAATTAGTAAAGTTTAATGGATGATTAAAGTTGATATTAACCTGTTAATTGTAAAAAGTTATATTAAGCACAAAAAGGATGAACTTTGCACATAATTAGTTTAATTTAGAGTTTTCTGTGCATAAATATGTGTTAATGGGCCTTGAAATCCTAATATTAGAAAATGTGACTCTTAATGGTTTTAATGGTTCGATTTCATGATTAAAGTTAAGATAAGATAATTCTAAGCTATTTCGAGCATAAAAGTTCCTAGTTGTGGATAAATGCCCTTAATGTAGTAATTAGGGTTTTCTAATGGATAAAGGTAGAACTAATGGCAAATCAAGTTCATATGCGAAGTAGACTATAATGAACTTTGAGTTGATGATAAATGAGCCTAATGATCTTGTCATGGATTAAAAGGATAAAAATAGTAGCTTTAATGTAAAGGAGGCTTAATGGACTTAAGTGTGCCTTTAAATCAAAATTGGGGTTATATGTTGTTAAAAGATAACCTTAGTAACTTTCATGATGAATAGAGGAGATAATTAGGGTTTGTGAGTAATTGAATAAAATTTGGGTTTAAAATAGTAAAAGATGAAGTGAAACCCTAATGGAAATAGAAACCCTAAAATTGGACTAGAAACCCTAGGAAGAGAGCTAGGTTTAATAGATCTTGATGGCATGATCAATAATAGGAAATTGTATGCATATTTCAGGATCTTATTATGTGTGCTTGCTTGCTTGGATTTCTTACTTGCATGGATTATTTTATCAGCACTGACAGGTATGTGGTTACGCTTATGAATAATCACTTTAGTTTCACGGTGATTCCCGAACATTTTATTGGTTGCTTGAAAATAATTGTTGGATGCCTATTTATTTCATGCAACTATAAAGTGACTATGATTATCACTATAAATATATATATAACTGTCTTAGATCTGGGTCCTCCTATGAGGCTTTGCAAAGGCTAAAAAGGGGTAACCTAGAGCAAGGTCTAGGTTATTGTGAGTTAGAAATTGGGCTACCCACGTGTAGTGCCATGAGTCTCTTTAGCATGCCATGAGTTAAGGAGAGGGATACCTACAGGTAGTGCCATGTGACTCAACCCTAGAAACTGGTTCACCTATTTGGTGGGATCATGAGGGGTTTAATGGGGATCTACCATAAGGAAGGTAGCATCCAGGTCCACTACAGGGACAGCACAGAGGATAGGGTACGCATGGATCGCGTATTTAAAATGTAAAGTTGATTGTTAAACTGTAATTGACTGCAATACCTTGTTATGGATAATTGCATGATTATTGTTTTCCCCCACATACCAGCTTTATGCTGACTGACGTTTTGTTTGTCGGTGTTTTAGGTACAAGCCAAAAGGATAAACAGGAAATCGTCATATTGTGAAATACATGAATTAAAATACAAGGAGGATTAGTTAGAGTAGATTTCATATGTGGATAGAAGTTTAGAGATCCAAGTTTTCAAAAGGTATGCAAAGTTTTTTCTTACCATATTTTAGTATAGCTGGTAGAATTTAATAATTGTTATTGATTATTTGTCGAACCATTGATTCAGAAAATGGGATAATGGCTCTAACCTCTTGGTCTCCCTTAATTGGGGGTTACTGGGAGGTAGGGTTGTTACATCATCCTATTACCTTCACATGGTTACTTGCATATCATGGTGATTTCACATCATTCATACATATCTCCTCTTGGGTCAGCATAAAAAAACCCCACATAAGAAGATATTTGCAAATATGGAACATAGAAACTTGTTGTGCCACCTGTACAAATCTAATAGTAACTTTCAACTTTAAATTCAAGCTATCATCCTAAAATTATATCTATTGTATCAAAAAACCATCTATCCTCTGTAGTGGTCTTGCCCAACTATCACTGAACCATACACAACATTATAGAATTACTTTTTTTTAAACAACATTTAGAGTGTCATCATCAACTCTCTCTCTCTATAAGGGAGAGGAACACTTGGAATGTTCATTTAATAAACATCTCCAACCTTCACATACTTCCCATATTGTTGATACATCTTGGATACTAGGATTCATTACCTTAGTATCCACCTCATGTTCTATAAGGAACTCACGTCCTTATCTCATCTACTTTTACCAGCATAACAAAATTCAAGACATATAAGAGGAGTCTTCCTAATTATTGGAAGGCTCAAAATCAAACTCATCACAAACTTTATGATCTTAGAACCATAGTCCAAGCAACCTTATGCTATAACAAGTTGTCCACCCTCATGTTTAAAACCAATCCACACATACCAAGTGGCAATGATCCACTTGAAAGTTATGCCCTAGAAATCAAAGGGAAACACACTTCCCAAATTATAACAGTATTGTTCAAGGGTCACTAGGAAAAAGTTAACCAATTCTATTTTCATTGTGCAAGTTACAACTTCTTATGTATCATTTTACCCTTTTCATTTTGGGTTCCTTGCCATTAGCATAGGAGTCATTATGATTAACATATCTCATTACTCCTTCCTTGATGACTATTTATCACACTTGGATATATTTTCTTATTTTATTATGTTTTTCAGCCATTTATCAATAGGTAAATCATCATATTCCACATTTTCTTCATTAAACATGGATCATCTACCTTAATTTCTTTCAAATGCCATGCATATTTTACATTAAAACTTTCTTACAAACATAGGTTGGTTTGAGATTAACTCAGATTCCACCTCATTCCTTTTCCATTGTTCTCATTTATCTTCTCATTTTATACTTATCATTGGAGTTCTCTCCATCTTATGTGGATTTCATACCTTGAGTCACTTTATAAGCTTAGACTTATATGTGTTTTACTTTATTATCTTCTTGAATCACATCTTCAAGAACTCCTCTTTTCCTTATTTGTATTCAGATTTAGATTTCACAGTGTTGTATCTTTCTCTTATAGTTTCCATACATTCAACTTTTGATAGATAATGATGCAATTCTCATCTTCTTTAAGGTAGGATTGAGATATTCACACCATGATTTCTTATTCATTATGCTCTTTAGATTGTCTCAAAATGACTACTTGATCAGAGTAATCAGAAAGATAACAATCTAAGAGTTCCATACTTACCTTTCTTCAATAATTGAATACCTGGCCAGGGCACCCAAGTATTGAGATCAGGTAGTATGCACCATATTTTTATGTCATATTCCTAATTTTGACCTCATCCTAGTCCTAAGTCCTAGTGTCCCTATAGAATTGATGAACCTAAAGCTCTGATACCAACTTGTGAGAACCCATTACACTAAACGAGATTTCTCAAAACATAAAACACAATCAATCACTAATTAATCACATACCCAAAAATATGGGTAAATTAAAATTGATTTCAACATCAACACCCGCTCAAAAACATTATCATAAGAGACCAACATCTTTCTTATATCCATACTATGCAAAGAATTTGATAAAAATTGGTCCACCTTAGACACAACATATATACACATGAGAACAATATTCATATATGTCACACAAATAAGCATTAACATGCTGAAAAAATTTTGATTCGTTTGAAACACCATATACAAAGTTTTCCTTCCCAGACTTGACAGTACAGGGACGACTCTAGGACACACTAGACATCTAATCAACTTTCTCAAAGATTCATTACTATAGCTCCTCTTTGCTACCACATGTTTGTTTTTTTCACTTTTGATTACCTAAAAAAATGTGGCGAACCACAAGGGTGAGACCCATGTCCCAGAAAGAGATATAACCTTCCACAACGCTTATCGATTACAACATTTTAAATAGTAGATAACTAAGCAGTTGGAGTATTTATTAATCAATTGAACAGATTGAACAGTTCAAGTATACTAAACAGATTAAGCAAATCATCTTAGCAACAAGTATGATCATCAATTCATATATAGATAACAAATACATCCATTTATTTGGATAGATATCTACTCAAATATCATCAAATTGCATCTAATAACAATAATTATCATTAATCTGACTATCATCATATTCCTTGCTAAAAGTACAAGCAATATAGTAGCATAAGCATCCCTAACATCATGAATATGTCTAGTAACATAATATGGCTATCAATATTGACATCTCAAATAAAGGGTATAGATTTACACCATAAGTAGAACTAACATCATAACACAATGAACTACATTATCCATGATTAGCAGTTTAAGCATTTCTAATTACATAGGCATGGCTAGCAATATTAAACATGGCTAGCAGCAACATCTTAACCATCAATGTTAGTATATTTGACATCATAAGCATGTTTACAACATGAGCATAACTACATCATAATCATATATATTATCTCTTATTGTACTATACATGATCTTAGTGAAAAGAAAGTAAACAAGGGTTATCATCCAATATGAAGCATTTTGTATAACCCTAAACAGATATGCTACACCACTGTCTTACATATTTTATTATGCCCTGAGGAATTTGAGGATACCACTCAAAATCCAACTAACCACCGCTAAGTCAAAATCAGTGTCATACAAAATCTAGGAAGAGCAAAACTCCTAAGATCTTCTCCGTCCCCAGTCAGTACGGGTCCACCATAGGGACACATAAGGTCAATCTGCTAACAGCCTAATCCGTCCTTGGTACAAGTCACAACACTAGTGAAAGGAGGTGGGTATGCATACCCTACCATATGAGGTACAACCGCAGTTGTCCTCCAATCTCATCAATATATAATCACAACAAATGTATGAGGCACGACCATAGTCATCCTCTACAACCTGCATTGTGGATGACAAGGATATATCCTCAACTTACCACCCCCACATACTCAACAGTATGAGCTTTGAGTTTCCCTTAGGAATACTCATTTCACCATCTGGAAAATTCTGACACTCAGATGGATCTATGACACAGGGAACTACATGATTAGAGTTTTACTTGATTATTTATGCCAATTGGGTGAATTAAGGTTGCATCAAACAAGTGTACATAAAAACCCTAATTCACTTCTAACAAGCATATAAATATCATAAGTTCAAAAGATATAAAATGTGTGAAACATAATTTCTCATCTCATCATCACATGGTACTATTCATTTGCCATATATGAGGCTACACTAGTCATCATACTATCACAAGATATTAATCCTTTTAACAATATCACAGGGTATCATCCCTTATCAACACAAGAGTATTACACCTCATTCAGGGCTCAACCATGCCCAAAGGTCAATAAGACCATCATACTATCACAAGATATAGATCCTTTTCACAATATCATAGGGTACCAACCCTTATCAACATAACAGGATTACTCCTCATTCAGGGTTCAACCATGCCCACAGGTCATTAAGGCCATTATACTATTCCCTGCAAGATAATCATTATCATTCCATTCCTTATAGCAAGGCTCAACAACATCACTTACATATAATACACCAGATCAGCACAATATTGCATTAATGAGCTAGGAGATATTCATAAACAATCATAGTAGGGTTATATTAACATTAAGAACATTCTTTTATTACATGAACATGCAAGGAATCTATATATGATTAACCCTCATCATATTCATAATGCACATGTTTAGCATAAGAAAGTATCAACCATGTGGCTATGATAACCACCAATTAACATATTAAGGTTATGATCATATTAAGGAGGTTATTTCACCATCATTCCATAATATAAGAATGTTAAACATGAATACTCATCTTTATCTATTTGCATTAGATTTAGATTCAACAAGATAAATTATATTAATGTTACTAATTAGCACTTATACCCAAATCATAACTCACGACATCCCCATTGGATCATGGATATATAAAGTGAAGCATCACCATCACATTCCATACTATTCTCAAGTATGAACCCACACATAAATCAAGGTGTATCCATCGAGTTATAGCATACTAGGGTTTCAACAATAGTAATAGAGTACTCCATGATTGTATTAGTCATTTAAGGACCATTCATACCAAATTACTATCATTTAGTTCTATTAAAGCTAAGTATAACAAGCTATACCTAATTAGGGTTACATATCAACACAATATGGTTATCATCCCTTCTATCCATATGAGTGAATAGGTAAGACTACCTTATTAAGGGTAACCCTCCATTTGTTCCATCATCATTCAACCCATATCACTATACCACAATGTCACCCAGAACCGTTGGATGTTTAGAAGGTAAGACCACTGGTTGTTTACATAAGTAAACACCTTGGATAAACCACCTATGAAGTCCTTGATTTGTTCTCTATAAAGAGTCACCATCTAACCCTAGACATCCCTTTATTAACAACAAAAAAAGTTCCATTAAGAGTAGGGTAAAACCCACAATCGACTGTTCATTTAAAACAAGTCATCCATTATCAACAAGTAAGCTCCTTAAGTTGATCATATAAAGGAAACCATCTAAATCACATTATTAGGACCAACATATTACATTAGCCATCATTCCACTTTATTGAAGTAAAAAACATTAGATCTTGACCATTGGGTCAAGTTCATATGTTAAAACCATCAATTATAGTATAGGTTCGACCATTGCATCAAGTGACCAAGAAACCATTGGTATAAGGCTTAATTGATGCTACAACTATATGATTAACTCACCATAAGTTGTGGAGACCTGATCCACCATCATTAGTGACCATTAAGTCACCATAGGTTGTTAGATCAGCACTATATTCATTAATCAACATCAAATATTAAGCTAATGTCATCATTGATGGATAATATCAGTAGGGTACTTAATGGTTGATCATTAAACTTCTAATTGATCCAAAACCTGACCTAAGGGGGTTACCATAGGTTATCATCATCATATAACACCTTTTATCCTAACCATCTGTTGTCATGAAGACAACACCATAGGGTTGTTGCAATGGTACCATCATCGGGTCATGGGTTTATAGAAGAAATCAGCTTTAACCCCTAAAATTAACCATTGGTTGATAGGTTCTTCGCACCATAGTTTGTCAAACCAACCTGATCCAAGTCATATTATATCTTAGGAATAACGTACATGTGTTCACAGGTTCATATAGAATTGAAATCAGAACAGGGAACATTATAAAAATCGAAATCTAAGTCAAGCATAGCTTTTTAGTGCATGGATCATCATTTTCAAGAAAGAACATGAGCTATCAAGCTTAGGGTAAGAAATAAACGTGGAGCAAGTTATAAAACTTGCCTCTAATGAGAATATTAAATCCCAAATAGAAGAAAACTCGCATAGATAGGGTAGGAAATCCAATCAAAAGTTGTGAACTCGTCCATCTAGCACCTTTTTCATCAAATGAGCAAACTCTAAGCATAAGGAGCTAGAAAGATAGGGTTTTAGAGATTTAGAGTAATTTCTACCATGGAACTGCAAGGTTCTGACCTGGAGAAAGGTAGGAGGAAGGATAACAAAGAAATAAATAGAGGAAAGAAAATTATACTTACACTTTTATGTCAAGATCACTAGGAGGAAGCTTTTTAAACCCAAAAAGGAAATCAATTGTAACCCTAGACTCTTTTTCTAAGAAGATCCCCTCTTTCTTCTTCCTTAGATAGGAAATTCGCATCAGCATAGAGGGAGAACAAATTTCATAGAAGGAAGGAAGCGGTGGAGAGAAAATGGCTCGTTTTGGTGCTTAGGGATAAGTATATGTAACTTTAAGATAAAGAAAAAGAAAAGGTTGAAATTCTAGTATCTATTCAAGTGTCCATGGCCTTTTTTTTTAAATTAAGCCAGGGGTCGCTATTATTCATCCCACACCCCTCTGGTGGGATAAAATCAGCAAAAAGAGTACAACTCCCGCTCTTATAACTCGGGTATCTTCCCAAATAAAACCCACTAGAAACAACTGAACAAAACAGGACCACCCAAAGTCAAGCATCAGTCACCTCACTCTCGACTGCAATGTAGGGAATCTTCCTTTTTTCCAATCTAGCCATACCAAGAATTCTATTAGGAATCCTATTCGAATCCGTAGTAACGACCAGATTGGAAGATCCACGTCCAAGCTTTCCAATCTCTCGTGGTATGGAATTGATCAGCTTGTGCACATATCCACCCGATATGCTAGCCATATCCAGCTCCTCTCTAAGCTCATGCACATACGTTCTAGCCCTCCATGGAATGGAAGCATTATTCTAGAGAAAGTTATAGATATTTTTATCATCCACTTCCATAGAAGAAATATGAAGCATATGATCTCCTGCCAACTTCAGCCCAATGATGCACACCTGAATGTATGCCATCTTATAATCTGCCTTTTTGAGCCAAGCGCGGAATATCAAACAAATATCTGCATTGTGATTCCGGACTATACCTACTTCCCACCTTCTTTTGTTACCTTCCTCGTCCAAGTTAGTTCCAATCGTCACATTTAGCTTGAGATTGAACATGTCTAGATTTGTCCACCTGATAAGACGAACCTTCCTCATCTTAAACCTAGGCTCGTTGATGCTTGCCACCATCATCCTGGAGAGAAGGGTTGGATTAGATGTAAGAGGGAAAGTCTTTCTCTTAATCATCTTGTTCACATGGTCTATAAGATTGTTCCATTCATGCTCCACACTTCTCTTATTATCAGCATACCGAGATGAACATCTCATTCTCCATATAGATACTGGAATATGACCAGCCATGAATCCGGCAACCCAATCAGTAACCTCATAAGAGAGACCGTCCACACATAAACTAATCAGGGACTGAACTTCAGAAGGCGGTTCCTTATCCATCAACACATCAAACTTGTTCCAAAAGAACCTTGCGAGCTGTCCTTGAAAGAACAAGTGCTTCATGTCTTCCTCCTTCGGTTCATCACAACAGTTGCACCTCGAAGCAAGTGGTATACAACATTTGATGCGTACATTATCATCAGTCGGAATGGCTGCCCTGGCAATCTTCCATATGAGAGCGCTGGCCTTTGGGGAATCCATCCTCCAAACCTTGCCCAGATCATCAGGTCCTTCCTGTTGCACGGTTCGCAGCATCACTTTGGCCGATTTCATAGAGAATCTGCCATTCTCTTCCACATCCCAGCTCAACTGGTCATCCATATCCGATATCCACACGTCCGCCTATTTGATGAGGTCCATCCCATTGCCGTCAATCAATTGGCTCAGGGAACTCCAATCCCATCCATGGTCATCAATCCAAAAATCCTTAACAAGGAAGGGGTGTCTTTTATCACTTGCATAAATAGCATGGTCTGCGATCCTCTCGTCGCACCACCAGTCATCCCAAAAAGAAATATCGCCTCTACCAATCGCCCATTTGCAATGCCTATAAATTTTTGGGAAGGTGGTCCATACTTTTTTCCAGAAGGGGGAAGGAGAGCAGCTCAGTTTCAAGTATCCAGGATACCAGGCCGAATGACCAGGGGCATGATTCGAATACTTCACCCTACAGAACTCTGCCCAGAGGGAGTTTTTGGACATGATTTCCCAGCAAGCTTTTGCAGCAAAGGCTTCATTTATATTTTGTAGCTGTGGAAGACCAAGACCACCCTTATCAACCGGCGTAGCCACACGATGCCATCCAAGTCAAGATTTCCTGCGTATCTCATCTCTGCCAGCCCATAGAAAAGAAGATATCTTATTCTCAATCCGATATATAATACCAGCTGGTAACCCAACTGCTGCCGTTGCATGAATCGTAACTGACGAGAGGACATGTGCTATCAACAGGCGCCGTCCAGCAAAGGATAACAGTCTGGCCTTCCATGACGCAATCTTGGAATTAATCTTCTTGATAAGGAAGTCATAATAAGCTAGCTTGTGTCTCCCTTTATATATCGGTATCCCCAGGTATAGGAAGGAGTTTGCTACATGTTCAATTCCAAACTTCATAGCTATCTCATGTGACCGTGAGAGGTCCGATCCCCCTAAAACGCATACCGACTTGTTACGGTTCACCCTTTGACCCGTTGCTTTCTCATATGTGTCAAGCGTGTTCAAAACCTCCTGAATAGAGTTGTTGTCGGCTTCTAAAAGAACCAGAAGGTCATCAGCATATAGGAGCATAAGAGGTGCCACCGCAGGTCCTCTCGTCTTGAATCTGGATATAGAGTGTGCGTCTGCCAATCTATCAAATCTCCGACAGAGGACTTCTTCAAAGATAATAAATAAGAACGGGGAGATAGCATTTCCTTGCTTGAGACCTCTAGCAAACGGAAAGAAACCTGCCATGTGTTCACCAATGGGGACTGTAGCCCATGAGTGTACAAAAAAACTGAGACAAATCTCTACAACCTCCAGAAGCAGACCAAAAGCAAGAAGGATTCTCCTGAGCACCTTCCAATCAACCCTATCGTATGCCCTAGACATGTCAATCTTTAACATCACATTTGGAGCCACCTGGCCTTGATTGATATCGTGCATGAGCTCTTTGGCAAGCCGAATATGATGTGTGATATCGGTACCTTTCAGAAACACACCTTGAGATTTGGAGATAAGAGAGGGCATCAATGGCGCCAGCATGTTATTCAAGGTTCTTGCAAGGATTTGGAGGGCCAAATTTTCAATGGAAATCGGTCGGAAATCAGAAGGGACTTGTTTGGGATTATCACATTTAGGAATCATAAGAATGCGGCAGCAGAAAAGGGCCCTATGGCAGGTCTGACCTCTAAAAAAAGCTTCATCCATGGCAAGAAAATCCGCTCCAATAACTGTCCAGGCTTCTTTATAAAACGGGAAGGTAAAACCATCAGGACCCGGGGCTGTTGATGAGTCCATTTCTTTGATCGTCATAACAATCTCATCCATGCTAGGAACCGCCAATATACCAAAGATGTCTTCATCCGAACAAACACTCGGGATGTCTTCTAGCATCCCATCAAGCATCGTGTCATTAGTATGCACCTCTTCATTGAAAAACTTCTCAAAATGGTCAGCTGCCTCCCTCGCCATCTCCTCAGGATCGGACACCACCGAACCATCGGGCAAAGATAGAGAACTGATTCTTCTATGACGACGTCTAGACTTCACCACCACGTGGTAGAAAGGAGTATTTCTTTCCCCGTCATGCAACCAGCTAATCCTGGCCTTTTCTTTCCAATTGGCTTCCTCCAAATCCCTCAAGTGTTGAAGCTCCAATTCCGCAATCCTCAGATTCATCTCGTTCGCAGCCGTGGGATTTTCGTCGAATGCAATCTAAGTAGTGGAAATAATATCCTCCAGATCTTTAATTTTCTGACTAG
The DNA here is from genome assembly GCA_963693085.1 of Alisma plantago-aquatica. Taxonomy (NCBI): domain Eukaryota; kingdom Viridiplantae; phylum Streptophyta; class Magnoliopsida; order Alismatales; family Alismataceae; genus Alisma; species Alisma plantago-aquatica. Next base: position 415,201,888 of record OY856414.1, on the reverse strand, counting down.
CATCACCGAGAACATCTCTACTCCACTTCTTCAAGGCAACTCTAACTCTCTTCATCTTGCAGTAGAAAATATAGGAAGGGTGCCCAACCACATGAGTGTCCCACGCTTGTTCAATTATCCTCAAGCAATCATCATGTTTTAACCAACTCGACTGGAACGTGAAGTACTTTCTACTCTTTCTATTGTCATCACCATTCCCAGGAATCGTGAGAATCGGGCAATGATCTGATACTCTAGATCTAGTAAGGTACAGAGATTGGAAAGAAGGTCTATCAGCTAGCCATGCATCATTCAAAAAGGCTCAATCAAGACGCTCCCAAATAGTCAGAGTAAGGATTTGCTTGTTCACCCAGGTGAACCCGCTACCATCAAAGGGAACCTCATTGAGGCGAGCATCAGCGATAAGGGCATTAAAATCAAACAAGTCCTGGAATCTTGGAGGGTCACCGCCTCTCTTCTCATGTGAGTTTCTGATCACGTTGAAGTCACCAGCTATCAACCATCTATCATCACCAATAACTCTGGATAAAGAGAGGATCTCATTCCACAATTCTTTACGATCATTACAGTCGCAGCTTGCGTATACAGTAGTGACAAAGAAAGTCGTTCCATTTCCCTGCTCGAGTTTGATGGTAACATGCTGCTTATGCTTCCTGAGGACCATCGGATTCAAATTCTCCTCCGCATAGAACCATATTTTACCTGCCTCACCAACATTGTCTATCACCCAGTCCAGTCGGACGACATCTAACAGCTCCACTGCAAGATTTGCATGAAGGAAAGGTTCAAAAAGGCAGACAATCCCAGGTCTGTACTGGCTACAATGTCTACTCAAGACTCTTCGTGTAGGGTTATTCGTAGCTCCTCTAATGTTCCAAAAGATAGATTTTCAATCCATTAATAACACAGTTGTACCGCTGCATCAAGAGTGCACCCCCAACCAAAGTCAGCTCAACTGCTATATCTCCACTAATCATCGTCAAAGAAATCCTCAAAAAATTCATCTTCACCCATGGGTGGTCTTCTTCTGTAGGAATCCCTTCTCTCCACTGATCTGTGCGTGAAAGGATGATGTTCTTCTCGCCTAGAGGCTGATCTACCACTGACCCTACTATGTCTGCCTCGAACAGAAAAATGTTCAACATTTCTCTCAAAGAAGTCCTCTAGTCTCATCTGCGGTAGGTGTCTTCTGCATCCATCTTCATCCACAATCATTCTTCTCGGTTAGTGCACAGGTCTCATCTACTACTGCCTAGTCGGAGACGGGTCTCTTGGCATCTCTTTAGATGGGCAAGCCACCAGTGTAAGAGGTTCAGGAGCCTTCTCTCGTATAGAAAGTGCATCACGAGGAATACCAGATTCTAATCCAACCTCAGTCATGTTGAAGGAGTTTGTACCAATCAGCCCTCTCGCTATCATAAAGAGTTGAACATCCGTTCTTCTGTGACCATATGTAACTGAAATAAACTGAGGCACATCATTACTGAAAGTTTCGACCAAGATGAGTAGGCCCGAAACATCATCAGCCTCTCTCTGCCAGTCAGATATATGTATGAGATTTCCAAACGGGCTAATAAGGGTGTTCATGGAGTCATCATCTCTACATACTAAGGGCATGCTCGATAGCCAGAACCAGAAACATTCTTTACGGTGGTGTTGTTCTCCATCTTGCATGTGCCTGATCGTGAGCCTGTGCCTACAACCAGCTGGTACTCCCTTCTCGACCATATCCCATGCCTCATTCGCACAAGAGAAGAACGCAATAGCTTTCCTCGCTGCAAACCTATATAGGTCGGCAGCGCTGGGCCACAAGCCCTTCAGGAACACAAACATCTCCGACCAGGAGGCCTCACTGGGCCAGGAGACCTCGATAGCTCTCATAAGGGCATCCAGCTTCATCTTCCTCATATCAGTATCCAGTCCAATGTCCACCGCAATCCTTCTGGGCACATGATGTGGCGCGCCCCGAGCCGGGATCCCCATGGGCAGCGGGGGGAACAGAACCCTAGATTGAATATCAGGAGGTCTCTACGACTGCATTCTCTGTAATGGTCTCTATCTGCATCTTACTGCTACATGTCCCGGCCGCCTGCAAAGATAGCAGACCTTGAAGCCTTTGCACTGTGCCTGCCAGTGTCCTTTACCCATGCATCGGAAGCAGGTATCATGTGGGATCCCGAATAGTGGTGTCTTTCTCGGCTGTTGCACCATTGACTCCTTAGCCGGCGGAGAGGGAAGGGACCCTGAAGGTAACCCATCCGTCCTCGTCGCGCCCTGACCATCCGACCCCCTCAACGATTCCCTTTGATTCATCGGTACCGTGTGTTCTTCCCCAGTCGTAGACGACGACGGACTGCCCTCTTCCGGTTGCACGATCGACGGCACTGATGGCACAGACTGCTGCTGCGTCGTGCTGCTCTCCTTGTTCGGCACTGGATTCTCCCCCCGTAAAGGTTCAGAAATAGCGACTCCCCCTCTGTCCTGTGCTTCCTCAGTCGAAAGCCTAGGTTCTTCAGCAGAAACCCTAGGGTTATCGTCCGGTCTTCCATGAATCTGACCATCCTCTGATGCAACCCTAGGTGGCGACGGGTTGATATTTCCTTCATCTTCAAGATTGCCCAGCACCATACTCACGTCCGGCAACACTTCCTCCGTTGGGACGGCCGTCACCAACATGGAGTTCCTCCTCTCCGCAACGGCCTTTTGCACAATCGCACCCCTCAAGCTTTGTCTCGTCACCCTTCGTAGAAACGGTGAAGGCAACATCTTCCTCTCCTGGGCTAACCAGCAAACAAAGGGGGTAGCCCCCGGTAGGCGGGATGCCTAGCCGGGGTGTGTGGGCGGCGGCGCCGCTGATGGCACGCTCACCCTAGAGGTCTATCCCGATCGCCCCATACTTTAATCAGCTATCCCACCGCTCTTTGATTGAGTAGTGTCCACGGCCTTACATTATTAAGAATATACCAGCACACACACACACAAGAAGCTCCCCCACCATCTATATGTACCTTCTTAGCTTTTCTTTGTCAAATTTCCCAGCCAATCACATAATTCATTAGTTGATAGCTACTAAAGGTAGTTCATCCATGAAGGGGTAAACCCTATAATACCCTTGGAGAAAACACCTTCAAACCAAGGTTTAACTAGGAGCCCCATGGATAAAAATATGAAAGAATGATAATATAACATCTAAGTAACATAATGTACATGACAAATTGCAAACAAAACCCCTCAATTGGGTCAATTGTAGAAAAGTCTAAAATGTGCATAAAATTGCATAACTTGCTCAAATAGTGTCCAAATTGGACCAAATTTGAAACTTAAGCTTGTCTGTTGATTTTAAAGAATATCACAAGGTTATATTAGGTTTATAAGAATCAATTATGATAATTAAGTTTATTTCACACATTAAGAAAGTTTAGGGGCCTTACAACTATAAACCCCTAGCAGGGATTTTGCCCCCAAAATCTAAGGTAAACAAAGATGGGTACTTCCTTTGCACCTCATCCTATTACCTTCACATGGTTACTTGTATATCATGGTGATTTTACATCATTCATACATATCTCCTCTTGGGTCAGCAAAAAAAAAACCCCACATAAGAAGATATTTGCAAATATGGAACATAGAAACTTGTTGTGCCACCTGTACAAATATAATAGTAACTTTCAACTTTAAATTCAAGCTATCATCCTAAAATTATATCTATTGTATCAAAAAACCATCTATCCTCTGTAGTGGTCTTGCCCAACTATCACTGAACCATACACAACATTATAGAATTACTTTTTTTTAAACAACATTTAGAGTGTCATCATCAACTCTCTCTCTCTATAAGGGAGAGGAACACTTGGAATGTTCATTTAATAAACATCTCCAACCTTCACATACTTCCCATATTGTTGATACATCTTGGATACTAGGATTCATTACCTTAGTATCCACCTCATGTTCTATAAGGAACTCACGTCCTTATCTCATCTACTTTTACCTGCATAACAAATTTCAAGACATATAAGAGGAGTCTTCCTAATTATTGGAAGGCTCAAAATCAAACTCATCACAAACTTTATGATCTTAGAACCATAGTCCAAGCAACCTTATGCTATAACAAGTTGTCCATCCTCATGTTTACAACCAATCCACACATACCAAGTGGCAATGATCCACTTGAAAGCTATTCCCTAGAAAGGAAAGACGCAAAGGGAAACACACTTCCCACATCATAGCAGTATTGTTCAAGGGTCACTAGGAAAAAGGTAACCAATTCTATTTTCATTATGCAAATTACAGCTTCTTATGTATCATTTTACCCTTTTCATTTTGGGTTCCTAGCCATTAGCATAGGAATCATTATGATTAGCATATCTCATTACTCCTTCCTTAATGACTATTTATCACACTTGGATATGTTTTCTTATTTTATTATGTTTTTCAGCCACTTATCAATAGGTAAATCATCATATTCCACATTTTCTTCATTTAACATGGATCATTTGCCTTAATTTCATTCAAACGCCATGCATATTTTACATTAACACTTTCTTATAGAAATAGGTTGGTCTGAGATTAACTTAGGTTCCACCTTATTCCTTTGCCATTGTTCTCATTTATCTTCTCATTTTATACTTATCATCGGAGTTCTCTCCATCTTATTTGGATTTCATACCATGAATCACTTTATAAGCATAGACTTATCTATCTTTTACTTTATTATCTTCTTGAATCACATCTTTAAGAACTCCTCTTTTCCTTTTTTGTATTTAGATTTAGATTTCATGGTGTTGTATCTTTCTCTTATAGTTTCCAAACACTCAAGTTTTGATAGATAATGATGCAATTCTCATCTTCTTAAGGTAGGATTGAGATATTCACACCATGATTTCTTATTCGTTATTCTCTTTAGATTGTCTCAAAATGACTACTTGATCAGAGTAATCAGAAAGATAATAATCTAAGAGTTCCATACTTACCTTCCTTCAATATTTGAATACCTGGCCAGGGCACCCATGTATTGAGATTAGGTAGTATGAACCATATTTTTATGTCATATTCCTAACTTTCGCCTCATCCTAGTCCTAAGTCCTAGTGTCCCTATAGACTCGATGAACCTAAAGCTCTGATACCAACTTGTGAGAACCCATTACACTAAATGAGATTACTCAAAACATAAAACACAATCAATCACTAATTAATCACATACCCAAAAATATGGGTAAATTAAAACCGGTTTCAAAATCAACACCCTCTCAAAAACATTTTCATAAGAGCCCAACATCTTTCTTGTATCCATACTATGCCAATAATTTGATACAAATTGGTCTATCGCCTTAGTCACAACATATATACATAGGAGAACAATATTCATATATGTCACACTTGACAAATAAGCATTAACATGCTGACAAAATTTTGATTCATTTGAAACACCATATACAAACTTTTCCTTCCCAGACCTGAGAGTACAGGGACGACTCTAGGACACACTAGACATCTAATAAACTTTCTCAAAAATTCATTACTATAGCTCCTCTTTGTTGGCACATGTTTGTTTTCGTCACTTCTGATTACCTAAAAAAATGTGGCGAACCACAAGAGTGAGACCCATGTCCCAGTAAGAGATATAAACTCCAAAAATGCTTATTGATTACAACATTTTAAATAGTAGATAATTAAGCAGTCGGAGTATTTAATAATCAATTGAACATATTGAACAGTTCAAGTATACTAAATAGATTAAGAAAATAATCTTAGCAACAAGTATGATCATCAATTCATATATAGATAACAAAAAAAACCATTAATTTGGATAAATATCTACTCAAATATCATCAAATTGCATCTAATAACAATCATTATCATTAATCTGACTATCATCATATTCCTTGCTAATAGTACAAGCAATCTAGTAGCATAAGCATCCCTGACATCATGAATATTTCTACTAACATAACATAGCTATCAATATTGGCATCTAAAATAAATGGAACAGATCTATACCATAAGTAGAACTAACATCATAACACAATGGACTACATTAGCCATGATTAGCAGTTTAAGCATTTATAATTACATAGGCATGGCTAGCAATATTAAACATGGCTAGCAGCAGCATCTTAACCATCAATGTTAGTATAGTTGACATCATAAGCATGTTTACAACATGAGAATAACTACAACATAATCATATCTATTATCTCTTATTGTACTGTACATGATCTCAGTGAAAAGAAAGCAAACAAGGGTTATCATCCAATATATAGTGTTGTGTATAACCCAAAACAGATATGCTACACATCTATCTTACATCTTTTATTATGCCCTGAGGAATTTGAGGATACCACTCAAAATCCAACAGACCACTACTAAGTTGAAATCAGTGCCATATAAGATCTAGGAAGAGCTGGACTCCAAAGATCTTCTCTGCCCCCGGTCAGTATGGGTCCGCCACAGCGACACATAAGGTCAAGCTACTAACAGCCTAGTCCGTCCTTGGTACAGGTCACAACACTAGTGAAAGGAGGTGGGTATGCATACCCTACCATCCGAGGTACAACCATAGTTGTCCTCCAATCTCATCACATATATAACCATGTCAGTTGAATGAGGCATGAACATATCCATCCTCCACAACCTACATTGTGGATGACAAGGATATATTCTCAACTTGCCACCCCCACATACTTAATAGTATGCGCTCCGAGTTTCCCTTAGGAATACTCATTTCACCATCTGGCAAGTTCTAATACTCAGATAGATCTATGGCATAGGGCACTACATGATTAGAGTTTCACTTGATTAGTTATGCCAATTAGGTGAATTAAGGTTGCATCAAATAAGTGGACATACAAACCCTAATTCACTTTTAATAAGCATATAAATATCACAACTTCAAAAGATATAAAATGTGTGAAACATAATTTCTCATATCATCATCACATGGTACTATTCACTTGCCTTTCAAGAGGCTACACTAGTCATCATACTATCACAAGATATTAATCTTTTTCACAATATCACAGGGTATCAACCCTTATCAACACAAGACAATTACACCTCATTCAGGGCTCAGCCATGCCCAAAGGTGATTTAGACCATCATACTATCACATGATATAGATCATTTTCACAATATCAGATGTATCAACCCTTATCAACACAAGAGGACTACACCTCATTCAGGGCTCAACCATGCCAAAAGGTCATCAAGGCCATCATAATATTCCCTGCAAGATCATCATTATCATTACATTCCTTATAGCAATACTCAACAACATCACTTACATATAATACACCAGATCAGCACAATATTACATTAATGAGCTCGGAGATATTCATAAACAATCATAACAGGGTTATATTAACATTAAGAACATTCATTTATGGCATCAACATGCAAGGAATCTAGATATGATTAACCCTCATCATATTCATAATACACATGTTTAGCATAAGAAAGTATCAACCATGTGGCTATGATAACCACCAATTAACATATTAAGGTTATGATCATATTAAGGAGGTTTTTCACCATCATTCCATAATATAATAATGCTAAACATGAATACTCATCTTTATCTATTTGCATTAGAGTTAGGTTTAACAAGATAAATTATATTAATGTTACTAATTAGCACTTATACCCAAATCCTAACTCACGGCATCCCCATTGGATCATGGATACATAAGTTGAAGCATCACCATCACATTCCATACTATTCTCAAGTATGAACCCACACATAAATCAAGGTGTATCCATCGAGTTATAGCATAGTAGGGTTTAAAGAACAGTAACAGAGTACTCCATGATTGTATTAGTCATTCAAGGACTATTCATACCCAATTAAAATCATTTACTTATATTAAAGATAGGTATAACAAGCTATACCTCATTAGGGTTACATATCAACACAAAATGGTTATCATCCCTTTTATCCATATGAGTGAATAGGTAAGATTACCTTATTAAGGGTAACCCTCCATTTGTTCCATCATCATTCAATCCATATCACTATAGCACAATGTCACCCAGAACCATTGGATGTTTAGAAGGTAATACCATTGGTTGTTTACATAAGTAAATACCTTGGATAAACCACCTATGAAGTCCTTGATTTGTACTCTATAAAGTGTCACCATCTAACCCTAGACATCCCTTGATTAACAACACAAAAAGTTCCATTGAGAGTAGGGTAAAACACACAATCGACTGTTCATTTAAAACAAGCCATCCATTGTCAACAAGTAAGCTCCTTAAGTTGATCATATAAAGAAAACCATATAAATCACATTATTAGGACCAACATATTACATTATCCATCATTCCACTTTATTGAAGGAATAAACATTAGATCTTGACCATTGGGTCAAGTTCATATGTTAAAACCATCAATTATAGTATAGGTCCAACCATTGCATCAAGTGACCAAGAAACCATTAGTCTAAGTCTTAATTGATGCTAAAACTATGTGATTAAATCACCATAGGTTGTAGAGACCAGATCCACCATCATTAGTGACCATTAAGTTACCATAGGTTGTTAGATCAGCACTATATTCATTAATCAACATCAAATATTAAGCTAATGTCATCATCGATTGATAACATCAGTAGGGTACTTAATGGTTGATCATTAAACTTCAAATTGATCCAAAACCTGACCTAAGGGGGTGACCATAGGTTGTCATCATCATCTGACACCTTTGGACCCAACCATCATGTAACATCCCTGACCTGGGTTATGCCTTAACCCTAGGAGTTTTGCTTAAGCAAGTTAATTAGATCTTTAATTTTATTTGGTGAAAAGTAGCTAAGGCCCAAGAGGAACTTATGTTTCAATTTTAGTCATGCTTGAATAATGTTGAAGTAATGTTTGCTTATTTTTGGACTAAAGTGCAAATTACCCAAGTTGAGGGGTTAACTTGCAAATGTTACTTGATAAATGTTCCTGATGTGTTGAATCATCATGATAATTAAGATGATGCATAGGAATGGCTTGTGAAAGCCTGAGTACCAAGGAAGAGTTGATAAAGCAATGTTTGTGCATTAAAACCTAGTTTTGGTGTAATGTGCAATTTACCCAAAACCTAGGGTGCAATATGAAAATTATCACTTCAAAATAGTCCCTAATGTTTCTTGGAATCATGTAGATCAAAGAAAAGGAGAAGGGCGTCTCATTTGAATTACTTTGGAGGAGAGAGAATCTTGATATTAAAATAATCAAGATTTAAGCATAATTGAAACCCTGATTCAATTTAATGCAAAAATAAATATATTAATTGAAATGCCCTTCAACCAAAATTGTAATGGTTGAATTCCGATATGTGTGGACGTCCTTGAGATTTTCAAGGACACAAAATATCTCAAGGAGGTGAAATACCCACTCACATTATTATAAGAAAAAGAAATATTCACTCACTTATGGATATTACTATTAAATGGATTAAGGTGCTTAACTTGCTTTTATGTAAATTGTGGATAATTGAGAATAATAAGAGTAAAATAGGATATGCTCTCCCTAAGGAAGGGAAGGGGGGCAAGTGGCAAGGATATGGGGGAGATAATTCCTACTTTCTCTCACCTAATTGAATTTTTAATAAAAATTGCATATAAGCTCATTTATCCATAGAGTAAAGGGGGAATTTCGAATTCACTTCCACCCTTTGCTTGCAAAAAGACCTTGGGAGATTGGGAGAAACAGGATAACGAACCCCAACTTGTTGGTAAGCTTCTTGACTTCCTTTCACCTTGATTCCATGGTGGAAATCGAAAATCAATGCACAATTTCTTCTTATTTCGATCCCCTCTTCAATTCTAACCATTACTTTTCACTCAAAGCTTGAGGACGAGCCATGGGATAGTGAAAGGAGTTGCATCCACCATTGTTGACTTGAGATTTAAGCTTTGGATCTCAATTGGAGGCGGGTTATATAACTTGAACCCCTCTACATTGTTATTCAATTATCAATCTTGCAATTTCGTTGATTCCTTTTTCTTCTCGATTAATTGTTAGTTGAAATTGGTAATTCCATAAAATCAGAAGTACTAAGACCTTCAGGGACGAAGGTAGATGATGATGACATCATCTTGGACTCATTTCCCAAAGAAATTGTATCTCATTCGGTTTCAACAAGTTGCTCATTCGGTTTCAACAAAACCATTTGAAAGCAAACAGTTTCATCAAACCATTTGAAACTAAACGGTTTCAAACCATTTGGAAGAGTTGAACAGGGTTGACCATTTGGAAAAAATGATTCTAATATTGATGATTGATGACCCATCAAATTTTATTGATTAATTACAAAGGGTTCATCAGTTGAAGGTTAATCAATTAGCAAACCCTAACCGGGTTAAGTGCTGAAATTCAATTTGGTTAACTTAGATTTTTGGGTGATTGAGCCCAAACGGTCCCAAGACCGTTTGTAGGTCACCCAAATGGTCTCAAAACCGTTTGGGGGTCACTCCATACCGTTTGGAGGTCTAGGGTTAAGTATGGTTGAGTAATTGAAGGTCCAGAGATACCAAATTGAAATGCAATTAAGTGTTGATTTGATGATCAATCTAATGATCTAAACCCTAATGGAATTTCACAAAATCCAAGGATAGGATGAGGAAAACGGTCTCAAGACCATTTGGAGGTCATCCAAATGACCTCAAGACCGTTTGGGGTCTGGTCATATCAAAAGTTTGATGATGGTTCATTAGTTGCAATGGAATCAATTCCACAATGTTGATCATTGATGGCTATTCGATTCAAAGCCCTAATTGAAGGTTCCTTGAGTTGAAATCCTAGATCAATTGGGTTCAAAACTTTAATTTATGGTCTAATTGAAGGCTGATTCAACAATTCAAGTGATAAATAAATCAAGGACTCAACTGATAATTAGTTCATCCATAGAAATCATGAATCGTGTGAGTGTTGAAAGGACTTTTTGGTCCATTCGGTTTTGAGATGGTTTGGACCAAACGGTCTTAAGACCGTTTGAGCCCAAACGGTCTCAAGACCTTTTGGGTCCAAACGGTCTCAAGACCGTTTGGAGACCCAAAGTTCAATCAGTTTCAATACCTTTCTTGTCCAATCAGTTTCAAGGGCAATTTGTCTAAATGGTTTTCAACCAATTGAATTATGAGAACTAAGACCGTTTACGGTCTAAGTAATCAAATCTTTTAAGGTCCAATATAGTCAATCCAATTGGATACTTAATGAAATTGAAGATTCCATCGGTTAATCCAATTGATCACCTAATTTAATTGAAGGTTCAATTGATCAATTCATTTGGATTCCTCATGTAATTAAAGGTTCAATTGATTAAACCATTTGGAGACTTGATGTACTTAGATGATTAATATCCTTAGTGTGATTAATCATTGATGCATAATGATACAATAATTCAATATATCATGCTAAGCCTAAATGCATGTATTTGAATAAAGAGTAGGCTCAATCTAATCAAGAATTGAGTAGTGGATATCCTAGAGAGGATGAAAGAAAGAGGAATCCATACATGTAGAATAATCATGTAATGGATAAACCTCAATACTTTCAATATGAATAAACTATGAATTTTAGGGAATGATCCATGATAAAGAGATCATGAAACCCTAATCAAGAAGATTGATGAACCTTAACTCTAATTAGGGCAATGCTAGGTATAATCCTAATCTAGAGTAAGGATGTAACCCTAATTAAGGGTGATGACATGTAAAACCCTAATTCAGGGTAATGTGATTCAAAACCCTAATTGGGATGAATAGTAAACCCTAATTGTGGGTTATTGAATGTGAAACCCTAATCTAGAGTAATGTCATATGAAACCCTAAATAAGAATGATATTATTTGGAACCCTGAATAATGATGTGATGTGAGACTCAAATCTAGGGTGATGCCATGTATTGATATATGAAACCCTAGTGATGGTATATTGGCCAATACACTAAAGAAGGGTGTGGCTAATATAATCAAGTAAGATGAGAATGCTACATCCATGACGGGTAAATTTGATAAACCATATGAATGGTAATATTGATACTATAATGAGTAAGGATATAAGGGACAAGATAATGCTTAGATCATTATATGTCTAACTCTATACATGTGTAACAACCCTATACACCTTACAAAGATGAGGACATGAAACTCTTAGGAATTATGTATGCAACACCAAATTATGATGTGGATAACATCCTAAGAGTTTAAATACCTAAAGTGGTCGATAATGATTTATTCTATATCAACAATACCTAACCATTGGATAAGTTCATATCATTAAAGATAGTTGGATAATTCTAATGTGTAACCTATGCACTGCATGATAAAAGTGGTAGGTTAGAGGATGAAGTATTAAGAGGAAAATACCTTAATATAAGATCATTTGATTATCTTAAGTAAGATGGATATGAGGAGAAAAGTGATATATCAAGACATTATAAATATCACATTTAGCAATTCAGGGTTGATATACCTTGATGCATCTCAATCCAACATACTTGGATAAGAAACACATGAAGAATGTGTTATGTAGTTATTACAATAAGATTGTAATGAGTTTGATATACTTTGATAAGTATAGGTTAATATGTCTTGTGAAAGGGGTAAAACCAAACTAATGAGTAATACCATGGTAAGGATAAGAAATGAACTTATACCTTGTATTGATATTCATAAATGATATATGATGAAAGTAATGATCATGAGTAAATACTTATGATAGCATTGAATACTCCTAGAGTTGTGGAACAATATTTTGGGGTTGGACTAATGATGTAAACATGAAACCCTAACTAATGTGAAATGGGAAATCCTAACCCTTAATTGGGTAATGGAATGGAAAATCTTATTTGATAGTAAAACATAATCCTGATAAAGGAATGATGGTGTTACTATTATATCACATGATGTGATAAGTGACTTTTATGACTGTTATTATGTCTATTAGCCATGCATATATCATGAGATAATGAACATAGCCAGATTTGAGCTATGACACTTATATAATAAAAATGTTGATTGGCCTTATGTGCCTTGATGTTGTTGTTTCTTAGTAAAAGTAACAAAATGGGCATAGACTCTATGAGTCATATGAGTAAGTTGTTGCCTAGTGAAAGGTGACAAGACATTTAATAGGCCTTGTGAGCCATATGAGATGCTTGTATAATAAGTATCATGTATACCTCGGTCTGAGGACCTAGAGGTAATAGTTACCTAACAAGTGGAAACAGTCATAGTAATGAATTGAGGGTATGAATACCCAGTTTTGATAAATAAGATAATGATGTTGTTGTGAGATGTGAACTTTCAAGTAATGAGATAAGGGATTAAGATCCCAATGCACTATAAGTTCTGGTAAAGCTATATATAAGAACATACATGTTTCTTTGTAGCAATTATCATAATAATTCCCATTTGAGAACTTGACTGATGCTAAAAGAATATGCTAATGTACTTAATTAATCAAGTGAAATTATATCATGTAGAGCCCTGACCATATATCCATCATTGTCAGCAATAGGTGATGGTGAAACGGGTGCTCCACGGCAAAACCCAGAACGCATATTTTGAATATGTGGGGGCAATGGGTGAATGTATCATGATGTCCTAATGAGGGAATTGAGGAAAGGTAAACATTAAACCTCTCAATCCTTCATTATTGTATCGGGATGGATGTACCACGAATCTCCCGATGATCGGGATAGATGCAGTACACATCTCCCAATAATATTAATGTCGGATCGATGGAGATAAACAAGAAATCTCACGATTGTGAAGAGAGTGCAGCACGCCACTGTAACTCTAATACCGAAGTTTCCAGTATACCTTGGAAAGCTATCTAGTAGAGATACAAGATGTCCTGCATGTTGTCTCGCACTGACCGAGATGTGAGAGGTCTTGGAAGCCGGCTCTTCCTTTGACCTTGTATGGTACCGATTTCGACTTCGCAGTGGTCGGTTGGAGTATGAGTGGTATACCTCATCTCCTCAGGGCATAAGTGTGACTATAAAATGTAATCATCCATATAGCATGTTTGCTTAAGGATAGAATATAGAAATTCATTGGATGATGTTACATTTCTTTTATGCATCTCTAGTTGATAGATGTTATTTATGTCTCTTTATATTTATTGCAAATAGATGGATGAATTATGATTCTATCATGGAAAAATGTAATGCTCTCCTTAGGAAAGGAGATTACATTACTCTATTCATTCAATGATTAATACTATTATTAATATATAAGAACTCATGCTCAGTTTTATTATAATAAAGTGTTCTAACAATGCTTTGGCAGAGAGTTATATCTCCCGCTGGGGAAATTTACAATTGTCTCACCCTCGTGGGATCCAACTTTTTAGGTAAACACAAAAGAAGAAGTAGGAACCCTATAGCTAGAAAAAGCAGCAACAACAATAGGGACAGTAGTGATAACTCAGGTGGAGGCATTGGCTGCCAAGTTTTGTATAGATAGTAGTCCTATGTGTCGTCTCTGTACTCTCAGGTCCTCATAATTTATAGTTAGTGTTTTAATGAACCGATCTGAGATTTTGGCTTGATGCCTCGAGATTCTTATGTTGTCTGTATATAATGTTAATAGTGCAGATGATGTTGTAATCCTCGAGAAGAGATGATAGAAGTTATGTAATTATGAACCATGATGTAAATGTATACTTTGGTTCTTTATGAAAGAGGTTTCCTATGTGTGGATCTCTTTGCAAAAAGTTTTAATTTTTAGTGATTTTTAGTAATCCGCTGCAAATGATTCGCTCTTGCTTAAGGAAATCATGTTTTTATAAGTTGGATGCCACACATCAGTTGTCATGAAGACAACACCATAGGGTTGTTGTAATGGTACCATCATCAGGTCATGGGTTTATAGAAGAAATTTGTTTTAAACCCTAAAATTGACCATTGGTTGATAGGTGCTTAGCACCATAGACTATCAAACCAACCTGATCCAAGTAATATTATACCTTACGAATAGCTTACACATGATCACAGGTTCATCTAGAACTGAAATCAAAATAGGGAACATTATAAAAATCAAAATCCAAGTCAAGCATAGCTTTTTAGTGCATGGATCATCATTTTCAGGCAAGAACATGAGCTAGCAAGCTTAGGGTAAGCAATAAATGTGGAGGAAGTTATAAAACTTGCCTCTAATGAGAAGATGAAATCCCAAACAGAATAAAACTCGAGCAGGTAGCGTAGGAAATCCAATCATAAGTTGTGAACTCGTCCATCTAGCACCTTTCTTCATCAAATGAGCAAACCCTAAGCATAAGAAGCAAGAAAGGTAGGGTTTTAGAGCTTTAGAGCAATTTATACCATGGAAAAGCAAGGTTACAACCTGGAGAAAGGTAGGAGGAAGGATAACAAAGAAATAAACGGAGTAAAGAAGTTAATACTTATAGTTTTAGGTCAAGATCACTAGGAGGAAGCGTTTTAAACCCAAAAAGGAAATCAATTGCAACCCTAGATTCTTTTTCCAAGAAGATCCCCTATTTCTTCTTCCTTAGATAGGAAATTCACAGAAGAAAAGAGGGAGTACTAATTTCAGATAAGGAGGGAAGTGGTGGAAAGAAAATGGCTCATTTTGGTGCTTAGGGATAAGTATATGTAACTTTAAGATAAAGAAAAAGAAAAGGTTGAAGTTCTAGTATCTATCCAAGTGTCCATGGCCTTAAATTATTAAGAATATACAAGAACACACACGCAAGCAGATCACCCACCACCTATATATACTTTCTTAGCTTTCCTTTGTCAAATTTCCCAGCCATGTCATTAGTTGATAGCTACTAAAGGTAGCTCATCCATGAAGGGGTAAACCCAAAAATACCCTTGGAGAAAACACCTTCAAACCATGGTTTAACTAGGAGCCCCATGGCTCAAAATACTCAAAAATGATAATATAACATCTTAGGAACATAATGTATGTGAAAAATTGCAAAAAAATCCCTCAATTGGGTAAATTGTAGAAAAGTCCAAAATGTGCATAAAATTGCGTAACTTGCTCAAACAGTGTCGAAATTGGACCAAATTCGAAACTTAAGCTTGTATTATGATTTCAAAGCATATCATAAGGTTATATTAGGGTTATAAGAATTCAATTAGGATAATTAAGATTACTCAACTCATTAAGAAAGTTTAGGGGCCTTACAATATTAAACTTGAGGCATGGAGTAGTCATCCTATTCAACATTCAATCTTTCTTCTTGAACCAGAGCAGACTGTTTGAGATATATGTAAGCTCAATATCACATATTGACTCACATTTTCATGGCCATTCATTTCTCAGTCTTGCTAATCAAGAGGCCTAGGATATCATACTCCCGTAGGAGGGGAAAATCCCATCTCTATCATTCACGATCAGTCTCCATGTGTCACAGTCTCCAAGTGATCACCTTTATAACAACACATGTTTCAAGATTACATTTGATGATGTCAAAGCATACCAAATGACATGTTATGAGTGTTGTTATTTTAGGTCTAAGAACCACAAACACCACCATCTCTATGAGAGCTGACTATGACTATCATGGTAATGGTTTCCATGTGTCAATCTCATGGTGGGTCTGTCCATTACACTATTCTTCAACATGTATTTGTGTGCTTGGTTTGATATAGCCATATCATGACTAATGAGATTTTTTCATCAACCAACTCACACTTTAATCTTATGTGTCATTTTTGTCTATCAACCTTCCACAATAACAACTGATCCGGGACATAATGAGAATATATATATGTACTCTTAACATCTGTGTGATCTCATTTTCTCATGTAATATCCTTGAGGACATACATCATTGAGTAATATTATTCTCTAGACATTTATAATGTTACATCATTCTATCCTAACTGAATTAAAAATAATAAATTGGAAGCTTGCATTTATTTATTAATCTAATAAATTACAAGTTATGCAATTACAATCATCATATGATTGGCTCTCTGGGCATACATACCAATAGACTCCCACTCTCACTTAGAGTCAATCACCCACGAATTGTATTCCAAGTGATCTAACATGTAATGTCCCCAGACTCTACCATCTTGATACTTAGAAGGCCCGAGAGGACAAATCTGAAAATGTTAGCTAATTGTTTCATAGAGAAATGTGGAAGCATAATATGCATACATGAACGTTCAACTATAGCATACACCATAACATTTCTCAGCATTTAACATGTATATAATTACAACATGAGTTATTACAACATGAATTACAATTACATATTGAAAGAAGATTTACAAGTCTATGAACATGTATGCTAATCAGGATCTACACAATAGGTACAACATGTACAACTTGCTCACATCTTGTACTTTTGTCCCATGCTAGCTCTGAACCTAAAACATATGTGAAACAATGAATCAACACACAAGGTGTCGAGTACATGGGTAGAAAGGTACATATATTTATGGTTTTCATAATTTGAAAAGATTTGCAGAAAGAAAGGAAGAAAATCATAGAAAACATTTCTTCATTAAGAAAAATGCGTCAATTTATTCCTTTTTCTAGATTAATTGAATTACTAAGGTGTACTAGTACCAAAACATATATATTGGGCCCATCCCCATGTACCAAGTACTCTAGGGAAACTCCCCATACACCGTGTGCTCTGGGGAGGTGTATTAGTCAACATAAACCCATTCTCTCATAGGGGGGATAATGAACACCTTAAATAACTAAAAAACATGTACTCATAATTTATGTTTTCATGTGATAAAACAATGAGTACTACATAGCAATACTACATATAATATTTGCAAATACAAGAGAGCATACATACATATCATGATTGCAAGCAAGAAAACCATAGTCATATACCTAAGTAAAACCCACGTACCTAAGTTCAGAGATTTCTAATTTTATGGACCATCTACATCGCTGGTCATCACCTGATTAATAACAACTAATCATCTTTAATATAATGTTCACAATTATTAATGATATTTAGGTGAAAATTAGGGTTTTGACCAAACCTAGGTTTTACTAACCTAGAACATGGGTATGGTATTTTTTTACTGATTAGGAGTTCATTCTAGGGGTTTTTGTATTTTTCTGATGCTTTATCTATTTTCTAGAAATAAAATGAGTTTAGAAGCATCTAATTGGTCATTAATGAGGAAATACCTAATATTTAGAAATAAAACTTAGATCGGTGTCTAAAAATAAATTGAAATCATCATTAGGATTATATGAGAATTTTTCAAGATTTAATATCATATGGATATTATTTATTTCAATTAAAGAACCCTAAAAAGGAGCTTTGTACTCTAAATAAAATATCATCATTCAAAGTGGTTCAAGGGTCTGATCTAGGGGTCTAGTAATAAAGTGTACATTTTTTTGAGTCTAGGGTATTTTAGGGAATTATTGGCCAAGAGAGCTATTCACTAGGAATTTTCTAAGAACTAGTATGTTTGTAAGAATTGAAGGATATTTACCTGAAGGATATTACTAGCACCACTGATTTAATGTGTTTCTATACAGATCATGTGGCCTAGGGAGTGCCACATCATCTCTTCAAAGAGCACCTTTTCCTGGTGGGTTAGGAATAGACCACTGGTTAATGTGATTGGCCCACCAATTCAATAGTCCACTTGGTTGGTCAATTGTAGAGCCGGATGAGCCTCTTTGTCCCCTATTCTCGACTCGTACATGAGCCCTCTTATACTGAGGCACTATAATGCTCGATCTGAGGTGAGTGAAGGTGTGATCTTATGTCTCTCCCTCATAGACCAAGAGTTGAAGAAGCTCAGCTTCCCTCCATCCTTCCTTACCAGCGTCGCATCTCAATGAGTGGCGAAAGGAAGGAAGGGAACTAAAGGATTGCCTAATACTCCTCTATTCGACCGTGGGTGTGATTGCTATAGTATGAGGGATCTGTGAGGACTCCATGGTGGTGAGAACCTCTTGGCCAATGCTAAGGCCTCCATGGTTTCCCGCCCTTCCTCATAGATATGAAGCAATAGGTTAGGAAACTCCAAAACAAATCTGAGGCTTTCCCCTCAAGCCTGCCACTGCAGAGTTGTTGGATCTCACCAGTATGATTCAGGCATCTACCCTAGAACCCCTTTTACCTTAATTATAAGTGGAAGAGGGTTGCGCCAGGTCTATAGAAACTCCAAAGGATCGTAAGAACACAATGAGGAGGCATAAAAGGTCTCCTCTGGGCTCCTTCATCGATGCGGACTAGTGAGAGATGGGGAGTCTCTCATCTAGGCTTCTCACCATGAAAAGAATATCTCTTGGGCTTCTACGAGATCTGGGTTTGTTGACCCCCAGTTATCTTCTCCTGATCAGCCTTCTACATCACCCTATTTCACTAGCTTCATGCTATGAGAAGAGATGGAGAAATAGTGCGGGATTGGGGGTCGATCTCTCTGGTCTCTCCATAGTTTGGCATAGCTGAGGGTCGCTGGCTAGATCCTACCTTCACGGAGAAATGGGTTTGCACAGAAATGGTTGATCGCCCCTAGAATCATGGATATAAGGGGGTGTCGAATTGTTGACCCTTTCTTCGTGTGAGATCTGGAGGTAGGGGACAAGGTTCTCACCACAGGATCCCTCAGTGACAGTCCAGATTAAGCCATGCCACACTTATGAAGGCTGCCCCATATTCCTAATGGTTGCACAACACTTGAATGCCACAGCTTGCTATACATATCAGCAACCATAGTCCTCAATTCATATAATTCAAAATTTATTTGCAATATTAAAACCTAGATAGCTCCTTACAGAGCCATGATTTGACTCTAACTTTGAACCTCAAGATTCATTATAGTGTGTACTGCACCTCAAGTAAATGTTGGGTAACTAAACTTGATTATTTGGTCCTTCAATTAAAAATACTCCATAGGGGTACATGTACAACAATATTGAACTTATACTATAGATTAATTTACTTCTAACATCATCAACACAAGTTCAACCTACATAGCATGGGCCATGATGCATCCTTGGTTTTATTATTCACTCATATGAATCCATGTATACTTCATCTGATACTTATCTTCATATGTTAGCTAAATCGATTACTAACTAGTGGTAATCATCTCCATGTGCATAAATGTCCTTGGATAGATTTTATTGAACCTCTAATGGCATTAGGGTCATATTTGAGACAAAAGGAACCATTTTTGAATAAAAAAATGCCATGCCTTAGGATTGACCAACTAGGAATATCCTTGGACCTCAAATATTATAGTGCTTATAAAAACCCTAAAAATCAGGTTATCACATAACATGTCCATCATGCTTCTACTGTGAAAGTGCCTTCGTCAAGGGTCAGCAATATTGTTCTTAGTTGGTACTCTACAAATCTTTACATCTCCTCATTATACAATCTCTCATATGAGATGAAATTGCCTTTGTAAATCCTTTGAGTGTTGATGCGATCTGGGTTCCTTAGCTTGTTCAATAGCTCTAATGTTGTCATAATATAGCTTGATTGCATTGTTGATGCTTGGAACAACCCCAAGTTCTATTATGAACTTCTTGATCCATACAACCTCCTTTGATGCATTTGATGTAGAAATATACTCGACCTCTGTTGTAGAATCAACAACTGCCTCTTGCTTAAAATCTTCTAGATTAAAGCTCCATTATTTAGGCAAAACATGAATCATAATTATGATTTGTAATAATCTTTTTTAGTCTAGAAGCTTGCATTAGTGTAACCTTTTACCACCAACTCTTCATGTTTTCTGTAGACCAAGAACTGATCCTTACTTCTTCTCAAGTACTTGAGGATGTTCTTCACAGCTGTCTAGTGAGCATCACCTAGATCTGATTGATATCTACTTGTCATTCGCAATGCATATGAGATGTCTAGATGGGTACAGAACACTACGTACATGATTGATCCAATTGCTTAGGTAAATGGAATCAAACTCATGTGTTCCCTTTCTTCACAATAATTAGAACATTGAACTTTAGAGATGACAACACCATGTAGCATGGACAGGTTTCCTCTCTTTGTGTTTTTCATGTTGAACCACTTCAAGACTTTGTCAATGTATGCGCTTTGACTTAGTCCAAGAAGCCTCTTGGATCTATCTTTATAGATCTTTATCCCCAAGATGTAGGATGCTTCTCCCAATTCTTTCATAGAAAACATATTTCCCAGCCATGTATTTACCTTTTGTGAAGTAGGGATGTCATTCCCCATCAATAGTATGTCATCTACATACAATATGAGGAATGTAATATGTTCCCACTAACCTTCTTGGACATATAAGGTTCATCTTCATTTCGAGTAAAGACAAACTCTTTGACTATTTCATCAAAATGAAGATTTCAGCTCCCTGATGCTTGCTTCAATTCATAGATTGACCTTTGTAGCTTACATACCTTATTTGAAAATTTTGGATTTATAAAACCATCAGGTTGTGTCATATACACATACTCAAGAACATTCATGTTAATAATTTGGTTTTAACATCAATCTGCAAAATATCATAGTCATGATAAGCTGCAATGGCAAGCATGATCATGATGGACGTAACCATGTCCACTGGAGAAAAGGTTTCATCATAGTCAACACCTTGAACTTGTCTGAAACCCTTTACAACCAATATGCCTATATAGGTTTTTACATTACCATCCATGTCGGTCTTCTTATTGAAGACCCACTTGCACCCTATGGGTATTGCTCCATCAGGTTGATCCACCAAGGTCCATACCTTGTTGGTGTACATGGATTCCATCTCAGATCTCATGGTTTCAAGCCATTTCTCAGACTCTGGTCCCTCTATAGCATCTTGATATGTTATTGGCTCATCATCTATGACCAATTCATTGCCTTCTTGAGTTACAAGATATCCAAATCTTTTAGGCTCAAGCTGTGTCCTATTAGATCTACAAGGTTCCTATGTTACTTGAGAAATTTAAGACTCTACAACACCTTATGATTCTCTTGGTTACTGATATTCATCTATCGATGTTCTCTTGTTGGTATCAAACCTATTCAAGTTCCACTTTCCTCCCACGGATTCCTTTGGAAATAAAATCCATCTCAAGGAATGTAGCATCCCTGGCAACAAGCACTTTGTTGCCAGGTTGGGAATAAAAATAATATCCTCTTTTTCTTTAGGATATCCAACAAAATAATATTTATCAAAATTAGGACCAAGCTTATCAGAAAACATTCTCTTAACATAAATGTCACATCCTCAAATCCTCATAAAAGACACCTTGGGACATTTCCCATGTCATATATCATATGATATCTTTTGAACTGATTTAGATGGCACTCAGTTTAGGGTATACATAACGGTTTCTAGAGCATGGCCCCAAAAGGTAGTTGAAAGTTTGATTAAACTCGTCATTGGTCGCACCATATCTAGCCATGTGCAATTCTTTCTTTCTGACACACCATTATGCTAAGGTGTTCTAGGTGGATTCCATTGGGATACAATCCCATGAGCTATAAGAAGGTTCTCAAACTCTTGGGTTAAGTATTCTCCACCTCGATCAGAATGATGTGCCTTAATACTTTTACCAAGTTGCTTATGTACTTCATTCATAAACTCCTTGAACATGTCAAGAGTATCTGACTTATGTTTCATTAAATAAACACAACCATACCTACTGAAGTCATCAATGAAGGTAATGAAGTACTGATACCCACCTCTAGCGGTTGTTCTAAAATGTCAACACATGTCAGTATGTATGAGTCCTAATATATCACTAGCCCTCTCATTATTACTAGTGAAAGGGGTTTTAGCCATCTTGCTCAACAAATAAGATTCACATGTCTCTATTGATTCTAGATCAAAAGAGTCTAGATAACCATCTTTATGGAGTCTAAATATATGATTCTCATTTATGTGCCCTAGACGGTAATGCCAAAGGTATGTTTTGTTTGAATTGTTGAGTTGTAGTCTTTTTGTATTTACCTTATAAACATTTTTTCCCTCTGTCATATTTAGCACATGTTCTTCTATAGAGGTTCAGTTACAACCCCAAATTTTGGGTTCATTTGGTGAGAAATATAATTTATCATATTAAAGATATTTGGACAAATAATATAATTTGTTGGGAATAAATGGATTTCGTTTAAGATAGCCTTGTTTTTTGATTTGTGGGCTTTATTGGCTATTAGGCCCAATAACAAGGAAATTCAATTAAGTAATGAATAATTGAATTGTTGAGAAAAGAGAGATGAGGTAGAAACCTCTAGAAGGAAAAGGAATGTAATCCAAGAATGAATTTCGTGCCTCTTAGGTTCCTTGGGTTCCAAGGAGTCTAAAGTTTCATAAAGAGAGCAATAAGAAAAGAAGAGATCAATTAAGTATTTCTTTATTAAAAAAGAAATTAAAAATATTGATGAAATGTGGAAAATAAGTGAAAAGAGGTATAATGGAGTAATTCTTGGTGGAATTTCGTATCCCAAGGATTTTTTATGACAAAAGGGATACCAATGAGGAAAATAAAAGGGAAATAAAGAGAAATCCTCAAAAAGAACTATTTTAATAAGAAATAAACAAGATAATGAGAAATAATGAAGAATAATGCATTTAGATGCATCTAGAAGGATAATGAGTATCCAATAAAAGGATTTCGAGATATTAGAATTTCTTGGGGTCCAAGGAACCCCAATAAAGAGGAAAGAAAGAGAAAATACCAAAATAGCAAAATAAGAAGATAATGTGAGTATACCATTAATGTATTACATGGTATTGCTAAAAAGAAAGAAATTGCTAATAAAGGAAAACTTAATTTCATGCCTAAGGGTTAAAAGTCAAGCAATACAGAGAGTAGGTGAAAGGAATTTTGAATTCCTAATACCTAATGGAAATATATACATGAAGAGAGAGAAAGATACTTCAAAAGTAAGGAAACTCCCTTTCCTATAAGGAGAAACCTTGTTTGCTTTGTGGGCAAGCAATCTAAGGCATGGATACTCCCCTATAAAAGGAGTAGACCCTTTGGGACGAGTTCCAGAGAGATTCCGCATCTCCCACTCTCTTCATCACCTTCTTCTTATTTCTCACACGTGAAACCCTAACTAACATAAAGTTGGGTGTTTTTGGGGCCATGAGGCTACAGGAGAGGGTCTTGAGGGAGCCTTGTTGCTTCCACGACGGCCTGAAGAGCTTGGAGGGTATCCTTTCACCCCTGCTGGTCGTGGCAGTAGCAGCACGGCTGCTTCGGGCGGCCGTGTTGCAGGTCTGCCCAGGCCGTGTTCCTCCTCCGTGGACACTTCTTAGGGCACCTGTAGGTGCGACGGAGGAAGATCAAGCAGATGGAGCGGGATCCGGACGTCGTCAGGGTCTGGGGGAGGAGGAGAATCGCGCTCAAACGGACTTAGGGTAGCCGCGTCACGCTGTCAAGAGGTGGAAGACGACCTAAGGCGGGTTGGACGGATCTACCCCTCCGCGGGGTGAAGAGTTGCTAACTTAAGCGGGGGCATTTCGGACATTTCGAAATGTTTTAAAGCGAGCCGCATCAACGTTGCATGGGTTGGTGACGTGGCGATCTGCTACTGGTCCAAAAAGGTAAATATTTGCTAAATTCATATCTTAAGATTGGTAGCTCTAATGGAAGTGTACAAAATATGAAAATTGATCAGGAGAATGCGTAGAATGCAATAAAAATATATTTGAAGCCTAATTCTTATTGAAATTATAAAAATAGTGTAATTTACCAACTTTAATGTATTAATGCTTAAAGAACCCTATTTCGAGTTGATTATTTATTTAATAGGGTTTAATGAATGATTAAAGTCGATATTAGCCTATTAATGATAAAAAGGAACATTAGGAACAAAAAGGGTGAACTCTACACATAATTAGATAATTTAGAGTTTCTTGTGCATAAATATGCTTTAATGGGCCTTGAAACCCTAATGTTGGTAAGTTTGACTCTTAATGGCTTTAATTGACTAATTTCATGATTAAAGTTGGAATATGCTGAATCTAAGCTATTTCCAATATTAAAGTCCCTAATTTGTGGATAAATAATCTTAATATAGAAATTAGGGTTTTCGATTGAATCAAGGAAAAATTAATAATAAATAGAGTTCATATGGGAATTAGACCATAATGAATTATGGGTTGTTAACCCAAAAGAAATTAAAGGTGATAATTGAGTCTAATGACCTTGAAATAACTTAAAAGGATAAAGAAGGTAGTTTTGGTATAAAAGAGAAATAATCGACTTTAATTGGGTTTATGATGTTGAAATTAGGGTTATTGAACTAAGAGAGCAGTTAATATGATAAAAGTGTTATGGAGACAAAACCCTAATAAAACCCTAATGTGATCTAGAAAGCCTAAGGTGGAATCCAAGTCTAGCTTTAGAATGTTTTGGACAAACTATAACACTTGGATCACATGCATTAATTTCAGGATATGGTTGATTGCTTTTGATTGATTCTTTATTCTTATTGTTTGGACAATCAAGTTGCTCTAGATCAGGTATTTGGTTAATTATGAATAACCACCTTAGTTTCCCGATGATTTTTCGGATGGTTAATCACATTGAATGCAAATTATCAGTTTGGATGTTCATACTTGCAAATTATAAAGTCACTATGATTATCACATTAATAATAGAAGTATGGATTCTCGCACCTACATGCCACCCTGATGGATGATGCCAAAGGTCAGGCCTAGATGGGTAGACCAATGGACACCTTGAGTGGTGACCCCAGGCACCAAGAAGGTGGCCTATGATATTGCATGACTAGTGGGCACCTTGAGTGGTGACCCTAGGCCCCAAGCTCGGGATTGAGAAGGTGGCCATAAGTCATTGGCAAAGGGCACCCTAAGGTGGGTATGCCAGGGTTAGGGCAAAAGCGGTGGAGAATGTCATACTGAAAAGTGTAAATTGGCTTGTTAATTAATTTGATTGTGATTAGTAAATTGTTAGCCATATTTGTAAGATTTTGGTTGTTCCCACATACCAGTATATTTCGATATACTGACCGACGTTTTGTTTGTCGGCGTTTTAGGAACAACAATTGAAAGAACAAACAGTAAAGTGACACATTGTGAAAGCAAAACATAAAGTGCAAGGAGGATTAGTTAGAGTGGATTCAAGATTGGATAGATAGATTCCCAAAGTTTTCAAAGGTAAGTAAAGTTTTAATTTTATACCAAATTCCAGTTAGTTAGTAGAATTTCATAATTGTTATTGATTATTTGTCGAACCTTTGATCTTGTTACTTGGATAACGGCACCGACCTTTTGGTCTCCCTTAATTGGGGGTTACCGGGAGGCGGGGTCGTTACAATTGGTATCAGAGCATAGGTTCCTCAAGTAATCTTTAATAATTATTAAACTTTACAAATTCTGTAGAACCCAAGGGAGTTATTAGAGGATTATCCGAAAGATAGAGGTGTCTAGAAAAGGATCACGACCGGGGGCTGGCAATATTTTCCTCCGCACCGCTAGTCAAAATACGAGGACTCCCGGATCCGTGTGACTGCCTGGCCAAAGTCTTAGGGTATGAATCGAAATAAGATACCTTTAGGACTCTCTCATCTTGTTCATCACTTCTCAACTCAAATTCTATTAAGGACCTTAAGGATTAGGGTTTTCTCTCTCCTCCTCACCCTCTTGAGGTATGGGAAAAGTTAATAAGGTCTAAGGAATCCTCCACCAAACTAATGAAAAGCATGTAAATAAGATGTCATGGACATAAGCTTAATAGATTAAGCGCAAACTAAAGAATAGATACATGCCTAGGTCGTATAACACGAGTTGTCATAGCCCTCAGGAGAGACCTGAGGATAGACCTTCTTGTTAGGAGGATGAGTAAAGAGAGTTAGTCTTGGAGGTAGAGACCTCCATTGAAGGTAGAGACCTCACACATCCTTTGAGGATGATGTTAACCCTAACCCTAAGAGAAGGTTAGAGAGGGAGACATGATGAGATAAGATGTCATGGTAGACTGGGTGTTTGGATGGACATACCTATGGTTTGTCATATGAGCCATGAGAGGTTAGATGGCCTAGCACCTTTGGCACCCCAACCCTGAGAAGGATCGTACATGTTTGAGAAAAGAATAGCTCATTCTTGGATAAGGTTAGAGATGAACCTATATAAACCTTATGGGCTGTTGCAAGTAGGATATAGCTTGCACCCTGAGTACATCAGTAATGTGAACAGTAGGTTAAAACTAAGGTCAAAAGGATATGATGGATGGCTTATGAGATAAGCATATGGATAATCTCGAGCCAAACATGAGTTGAGCATAGGCTTCACCCACATAGGGGTATGCTTGTGAGCATGAGCCTTCATGGAGAGGGGACCTCTAGCAGTAGGACTGGATGTGGAGTTATGTCTAGAGAGAGAAAGCAAGAACCCAGCAGGAAAGTTGGAAGCTTAGGTTTCGAGACTTAGGAACAGTGGATAGTAGAGGATGATGCGACCTAAGTGGATGATAGTGGTTGCCCTATGAAGGCTGATGATATCTTGGTTGCCTTAAGAGGAACCAAACCTTAGAGAGAGGATGATTCTTCTGGAACCTATGTGCCTATGGTATAGGAGTTTACTTGCTGAGATGAGACAAAGAGTGACTTATACCCTGAGGAGGTTCAAGTAACCAGTTGTGGGGCTTTATACCTAGTTGGTTGTCCTTGAGGAGGACTCAACTCCGAGGTGTTGCTCAAATAAAAGGATCATGGGAGTACATGGCATAGCTTGGGCATGCGTGATTCGTGGTTAAGAGGTTGAGCATGTAGTTGGATATCCAAAAGTGAACCTAGGGATCCTAGGCCTAAGAGGGGAAGCAGTGTATCCAATGCTCATGGTGATTTTTGAGTCTATAGTTTTGAGAATGTTACTCCTCATGTGTAGAGGAATAGGAAACCCCTTAAGTTGAGGGTATGTTTGATGAACCCCTCACAACTAAGTTGAACTAATGTTGAGGAAAGAGAACAAGTATGACCTAGCATGGTTAAATAGGTGGTCTACTTGTGCCCTAGTAGCTGCTAGGTTAGGCATGCTCATATGGATGTAAACCCTAAGGATGCTTGTGACCTTGTTGTCCAGAGTTGTAGTTTCCTCCCATCCTGGGAGAGGGACCCTTTAGTTGGGTGTATACCAGTTTTGTTGGAGTTAAGATAACCTAAAGAGGTTTTATAGGATCCTAAGAAAGATAAGTGAAAAGTACATGGCATGAGATTGAACCTATAGACCCATAGTTAACCATCTCTAAGTGCATATGGATGTTTTACCATGAAGATAACCGGTATGGGGCCTGACCAAGGTAGGCAGGTCACCATGATCCCTGAGAAAGGATGAAAGTTAGTCATGAATGCAGAGAGAGATGATGAAGGATTGGTTATGGTTCTAAGTTGAACATGTACTATGTTAGAATCCTAAGTCTATCCAAGGGTCGGGTGGGGATAAGACCGATGGAAGAAGGAGTTGCCTAATTCCCTAGTTGCACATGACCATAGGGTCGGGAGGTAACAGCTATCATTGTCTGAGGGCCATGGGTTAGGAGATTGATCACCTTCATGAACTCATGGGACCCAAAGGGCAGATGAGTAGGGCACTCTCTGGATGCATAAGGGAAGAGGGATGACCCCAAAAGTGTCGGCACCCTATAGACCTAGAGGAGATGACCTAGGATTATGCTTGGACCAAGTAAGTCCGAGACCAGTTTTCCTAGAAGTAGTGTGGATATCATGATGTTTGTGATATAGAGACATAAGCTGCATGTTTCAACTTGGATTTGAAAGTGTATGGGCAAGGTGGGCTATACCATCTCTACTCTTGGAACAAGAAGAACTCTATATTTGGACTGCAGCCAAATGCTTATTTCTTCTTGTTATGGGAGTGAGAGATAGGACAGTACGCATGCCTTACACCAAGGATAAAGATGATGTAAGTTGGAACGCTGCTACAAGGTATGAGGATAGAGATGATAACATACCTTTTTGGAGAGAATAATACATGGATGGTTTACAAACACTAAGAGTATTAAGGAGATCATCTTGTGAGGATGTTTTATCTTAAACTAAGTGGATTTTTGCAAGTGTTACAAGGAATCACAAGGTTGAGTTTGATCACCATGAGGATGAGGTCAGAGTTCTTTGATGAAGACAACCTTAGAGTTTGAGATGAGATGATAGGTATAATGCATGGAGGAGTATGTCTTCGACATTAACTAACACCTAAGGATAAGGAGTGGTAATGAATGCTCTGGTTGAGATATAGCTACCTAGTTTAGCTGGAAGCTAGAAGAAGTTGAGGTTGTTCAACTAACCCTATGTTTGGAAAGAAGATGTGTTTTGGCTAACACTCGGATGTAATAAGATATGTTGAACAAGTTAATAGTTGTTTGGGTAGCCAGTTTAGTCCTTGATGAAGTAAAAGGATGGTGATAGAACCTCAGATACACTTCTTTGGATAGGAAGGTAATAAAACCCTTTTGAGAGTGGTCTAGGGTTCCCGAGGTATCAAGCTTAAGGAATCATAACAATACAGGAGGTCATGATATACCTTGATACTACAAAGATAGTAAGTGATGGTAGCATTCTGGATGCTTAAAACAAAGTTGCATGTAGCATGTGGCCATGCAAGCCAGGAGGTGAAGGATGAACACCATTAACCCAGTGCATGGATATAAAGTATAAAGAGTTCCCGAGAGGGAATGGGAGTTCCTCACTATGGATGTTGTGAGTCTCTCCTAGACCAAGAAGGTCAAGATACAATATGGGTTATGGTAGATTGCCTTACCTAGATGACGTGAGAAAGGAAGAGTTCTGTCAAGGGACAGATCTAGTTGAACTACATATGAAAAGAGATGGTTCAACTACACCATGATGCGGATTCAAAGGTTCTGGATGTGACCTAAGGGTTCACTTCCATGAGGTGGAAATAGATACATGAAGATCTCAGTGGTTGTACAGTTTATCACCCCATACTAATGAACAGTATGATCCGGACTAGAGAGTCTGATGAGAGCATGTGTGCTCATTTAGGGTGATACATAGAGACAGTTCTTAAGATGTGATGTTAACCACCATAGCCTTTATCGGGATGCAAGAAGTTCTATAGAGAGGTTGTGTCAGACACCACTTCATTATGATGATGTTGGTGAAGGAGGCCTCGCGAAGGTCAGAAAAGAACCACAAGTGTGTGCAGATGAAGTCACTTTGATCGTGCAATGGCTAAGAGAAAGCCCAGTGGTGACACGAGTCATGAGCTGATGCAAAGCAGATTGATATGCAGTTTACTGTGAGAGAATATGTGATGTGAAAATCCGACCCCTCTAAGCAACATCTGAGAAAGATGAGTCCCCGATATATGGGTCCATTTGAGATGGATTGATGGAGATGGTTGTGTTAACCTTACCCCTCAGGATAAAATGATGTGTTGCATGAGTCCGATCTAGAGCACTATGTGAGGTACCCAAGCTAGGTGTTGTGCCCTGAACCTATTCAGCTTTTGAAAGGATATAAAGTCCTGAGTCACCTATGAGGGTACGATATACCAAGGTAAGAAAGAACTCAGATGGAAGAAAATGAGATAATGAAGGTTCTTGGGAAACACCATGGAAAGGGTGAAGCCACATGGGATCCCTGATGGACATAAGAAGACTTATCCTATTTGTTTGCTTGCTTGATGGAATTTTGAGGGCAAAATTCTCATAAGAGGGGAAGGATGTTACAACCCCAAATTTTGGGTTCATTTGGTGAGAAATGTAATTTCTCATATTAAAGATATTTGGACAAATAATATAATTTGTTGGGAATAAATGGATTTCGTTTAAAATAGCCTTGTTGTTTGATTTGTGGGCTTTATTGGCTATTGGGCCCAATAACAAGGAAATTCAATTAAGTAATGAATAATTGAGTTGTTGAGAAAAGAGAGATGAGGTAGAAACCTCTAGAAGGAAAAGGAATGTAATCCAAGAATGAATTTCGTGCCTCTTAGGTTCCTTGGGTTCCAAGGAGTCTAAAGTTGCATAAAGAGAGCAATAAGAAATGAAGAGATCAATTAAGTATTTCTTTATTAAGAAAGAAATTGAAAATATTGATGAAATGTGGAAAATAAGTGAAAAGAGGTATAATGGAGTAATTCTTGGTGGAATTTCGTATCCCAAGGATTTCTTATGATAAAAGGGATACCAATGAGGAAAATAAAAGGGAAATAAAGAGAAATCCTCAAAAAGAACTATTTTAATAAGAAATAAACAAGATAATGAGAAATAATGAAGAAGAATGCATTTAGATGCATCTAGAAGGATAATGAGTATCCAATAAAAGGATTTCGAAATATTAGAGTTTCTTGGGGTCCAAGGAACCCCAATAAAGAGGAAAGAAAGAGAAAATACCAAAATAGCAAAATAAGAAGATAATGTGAGTATACCATTAATGTATTACATGGTATTGCTAAAAAGAAAGAAATTTCTAACAAAGGAAAACTTAATTTCGTGCCTAAGGGTTAAAAGTCAAGCAATAAAGAGAGTAGGTGAAAGGAATTTCGAATTCCTAATACCTAATGGAAATATATACATGAAGAGAGAGAAAGATACTTCAAAAGTAAGGAAACTCCCTTTCCTATAAGGAGAAACCTTGTTTGCTTTGTGGGCAAGCAATCTAAGGCATGGATACTCCCCTATAAAAGGGGTAGACCCTTTGATATGAGTTCTAGAGAGATTCTGCATCTCCCACTCTCTTCATCACCTTCTTCTTGTTTCTCACATGTGAAACCCTAACTAACATAAAACTGGGTGTTTTCGAGGCCACGAGGCTACAGGAGAGGGTCTCGAGGGAGCCTTGTTGCTTCCACGACGGCCCGAAGAGCTTGGAGGGTATCCTTTCACCCCTGCTAGCCGTGGCAGCAGCAGCACGG
The DNA here is from genome assembly GCA_963693085.1 of Alisma plantago-aquatica. Classification (NCBI taxonomy): domain Eukaryota; kingdom Viridiplantae; phylum Streptophyta; class Magnoliopsida; order Alismatales; family Alismataceae; genus Alisma; species Alisma plantago-aquatica. Next base: position 415,170,072 of record OY856414.1, on the reverse strand, counting down.
CTGCTTTGGGCGGCCGTGTTGCAGGTCTGCCCAGGCTGTATTCTGCCGCCGTGGACACTTCTTAGGGCACCTGTAGGTGCGACGGAGGAAGATCAAGCTGATGGAGCGGGATCCGGACGCCGTCAGGGTCTGGGGGAGGAGGAGAATCGCGCTCAAACGGACCTACGGCAGCCGCGTCACGCTGTCAAGAGGTGGAAGACGACCTAAGGTGGGTTGGACGGATCTACCCCTCCGCGGGGTGAAGAGTTGCTAACTTAAGAGGGGGAATTTCGGACATTTTGAAATGTTTTAAAGCAAGCCGCATCAACGTTGCATGGGTTGGTGACGTGGCGATCTGCTACTGGTCCAAAAAGGTAAATATTTGCTAAATTCATATCTTAAGATTGGTAGCTCCGATGGAAGTGTACAAAATATGAAAATTGATCAGAAGAATGCGTAGAATGCAATAAAAATATATTTGAAGCCTAATTCTTATTGCAATTAGAAAAATAGTGTAATTTACCAACTTTAATGGATTAATGCTTAAAGAACCCTATTTCGAGTTGATTAATTTATTTAATAGGGTTTAATGAATGATTAAAGTTGATATTAGCCTGTTAATGACAAAAAGGAACATTATGAACAAAAAGGATGAACTTTGCACATAATTAGATAATTTAGAGTTTCTTGTGCATAAATATGCTTTAATGGGCCTTGAAACCCTAATGTTGGTAAGTTTGACTCTTAATGGCTTTAATTGACTAATTTCATGATTAAAGTTGGAATATTCTGAATCTAAGCTATTTCCAATATTAAAGTCCCTAATTTGTGGATAAATAACCTTAATATAGAAATTAGGGTTTTCGATTGAATCAAGGAAGAATTAATAATAAATAGAGTTCATATGGGAATTAGACCATAATGAATTATGGGTTGTTAACCCGAAAGAAATTAAAGGTGATAATTGAGTCTAATGACCTTGAAATAACTTAAAAGGATAAAGAAGGTAGTTTTGTTATAAAAGAGAAATAATCGACTTTAATTGGGCTTATGATGTTGAAATTAGGGTTATTGAACTAAGAGAGCAGTTAATATGATAAAAGAGTTATGGACACAAAAACCCTAATAAAACCCTAATGTGAGCTAGAAAGCCTAAGGTGGAATCCAAGTCTAGCTTTAGAATGTTTTGGACAAACTATAACACTTGGATCGCATGCATTAATTTCAGGATATGGTTGATTGCTTGTTGATTGATTCTTTATTCTTATTGCTTGGACAATCAAGTTGCTCTGGATCAGGTATGTGGTTAATTATGAATAACTGCCTTAGTTTCCCGATGATTTTTCGGATGGTTAATCGCATTGAATGCAAATTATCAATTTGGATGTTCATACTTGCAAATTATAAAGTCACTATGATTATCACATTAATAATAGAAGTATGGATTCTCGCACCTACATGCCACCCTGATGGATGATGCCAAAGGTCAGGCCCAGATGGGTAGACCAATGGACACCTTGAGTGGTGACCCCAGGCACCAAGAAGGTGGCCTATGATATTGCATGACTAGTGGGCACCTTGAGTGGTGACCCCAGGCACCATGCTCGGGATTGAGAAGGTGGCCATAAGTCATTGGCAAAGGGCACCCTAAGGTGGGTATGCCAGGGTTAGGGCAAAAGCGGTGGAGAATGTCATACTGAAAAGTGTAAATTGGCTTGTTAATTAATTTGATTGTGATTAGTAAATTGTTAGCCATATTTGCAAGATTTTGGTTGTTCCCACATACCAGTATATTTCGATATACTGACCGATGTTTTGTTTGTCGGCGTTTTAGGAACAACAATTGAAAGAACAAACAGTAAAGTGACACATTATGAAAGTAAAACATAAAGTGCAAGGAGGATTAGTTAGAGTGGATTCAAGATTGGATAGATAGATTCCCAAAGTTTTCAAAGGTAAGTAAAGTTTTAATTTTATACCAAATTCCAGTTAGTTAGTAGAATTTCATAATTGTTATTGATTATTTGTCGAACCTTTGATCATGTTAATTGGATAACGGCATCGACCTTTCGGTCTCCCTTAATTGGGGGTTACCGGGAGGCGGGGTCGTTACAGGTTCCCTCTATCATCTTAAGAACATTTATGTCCTCACACTGCTCATGCAACTCATAGTTCATGCAACTAAGCATAAGTTATTGTATCTCTAAGGCATCATTGTCATGCTTCCAGTAAGCATCCACTTGTGCCCTGGGTGCCTTAGGAGCAGGTATTTCTAGCACTGGTTTATCAAGGACGTAGAGGTTGCACTCTTCATTGAGAACCCTTCTCAAGGACCAAAAGCAATCATGTAAATTTGTCCAGTCAAGTTTGTCCTTAAGGACTGATTGCAATACAGATTTTGTTCGTCATTTGATTCTATAAGAGGAAATTCGCATTTGTCAAAAACTTTTGACTTGATTTGAAAATTTTGATGATATTAATTAGGTCTTTAATTATTACCGCTCCCACTATTTTATTTCAAATTGACATCCCTCATATATCAATTTAGAATATTGCAATGTACAATATTCTAGTGGGACAGATCTAAGATAATTCGACTATGGCCCGACCAATGCCACAAAACACAGCCAACTATCAAGGTAGGCAACTTTTGTCAATTGCATCATATGCAATTTTGTATAGATGAAATGCGCAACTCCTTGCTATATTCATCTGCATACTTCTGGGCTTAGACGCTCTAAGAATCACTAGTTTAAGTCTGACCCAACAGCCAACACAATAGATAGACACCCTACAAAGGCAGAAACTACATATCTACAAACACACCTCCACAAGATAGATGGTGCACCACGCAATGGCGTAACCTACGCTTGGTCGGTCAAGCTTTTCATGTGGGTTATTTATGGAAAGCATCTAAGACTTAATATAATTTTTATTTGAGGGAGTTTGTTTTATAAATACATATACCTTATCCAATAACCACATATATAGTATGTATCATATGCATGCTATATCCCGTAATGAAAACATGCAATAAATGAAAGTGATGGTTATGGCCAGCCTAATGTAATTCCTTGGAGCCACAAGGAATTACAACATCCTAGGTCTACATCACATGTAGAAACTTATTGTTGATGAAGATTTGTGCTTTCTAGTCTGAGTTGATCGATTCAACCCTTGAACTGATCTGCTCGCCTTATGGTCGGTCGTTTGGTCATCTCATCAGTCCTCTAGTTATGTCCGTCCACCATCTGCTAGCTCCTCTAACTGATTGGTTGGGTCCACTAGCCGATCAGCTCAGCTCATCCACCTAGTGCTCCTTGGTCCTCCATTTGGTCAACTCAATTAGGAGATGATCTTCATCATAACAGGAAAGTAAACTATCCTACTTTTACATGATTATTGAGAAACCTCGAGTTACATTCGAGGGGAGCAAGGGTAAGAAAAAATTAACTTTACATTGGGAAGATAAGATACATGCTCGATTTACAGACTGAGATAAAAGGTTTAACCAACCACACAACCATGCACAGATAATAGGGGTTATTGTCCATACCCATGCTACACATACACTATCAAAACCTCTTTTAGGGTGATGTGTGTAATTTGCATATATATATATATATATATATATATATATATATATATATATATATATATATATATATATATATATATATATATATATATAGAGAGAGAGAGAGAGAGAGAGAGAGTCAGGCTAGGATACACTCAAGTGTACAGATCGCACGAATACACTCAAGTGTGTTTGAATATCAAGACTATTTTTTGCAAAATGTAAACTGTTGATCTTCACCGTCATACTATAACTAGGCTACATACAAATTTTGAGCCCATTTGGATGAGTGTAAGTCACTCATCCAAGGGCAACAAAATCGACACGTGAAACTAATTTGAAATGTATAATTTTTACGGTCTTCATAACATGAGCTATACATATCCAAATGTGCTCAAATTTTTCGTATGAGTTGTTCACGAGATGTTTAATAAGATCAATGGATTATATTTTCAAAAACAATATTGCATCATGAAAAAGTACTTGAGTGTATTCCGCTCCGGATACACTCGAGTGTATTCTAGCCTGACTCATATATATATATATATATATATATATATATATATATATATATATATATATATATATATATATGGATGTCTATATATGTATGTATGTATACATATATGTATAAATATATATATATATATATATATATGTATATATATATGTATGTATATATATATGTATGTATGTATAAATATATATATATATATATATATTTATATATATATATTTATATATATATATATATATATATATTAGTTTGGGATTTATATGTGGTATTTGATTCGATAGATTTAGTCACATCGCATGCAATAAATAAATGATAAAACCAAAAATCTGATCATATCGATTATTCCATAATATAGTAAATTAAGCTCGCTCTAATACTACTATTGGGAAATATGGCTACAAAGTAGGCAGCAGAAACAAAAATTTTAACTATCATATTCCCCATGAACCAGCAAATCGTGTCACTAACTATAAGATGGGAAGGATGGTTTTGAGGTTATACCTTGTCCTGGATCAAGTCCAGTGACGTCTCTTGTTGTTGTAGATATGAAAATATCTTGTAGTTGCAATGAGACTCATCTGACTATTGTGCCTCCTGGTCTGAACCACGGACTGCGACCTCGAACATCGTCGTCTACAGTAGATCCTTTGACCACAGACTGTTGGTTGACATTGTCCTTCTTAGAGATGGACAAAGGTCACCTCACCTCTAGAGAAGTCTACACGGACCACCTACAATTCCTATCGTCATACTAGAATGTATAGGAAGGAGTTGTCTCTTTTATTGGCATACTACTCACCAACTTGCTCTCCTACAACAATGATCCTCAGTTGTTATCTCCCGTAGCTATCCATCCCTAGTCAGGTAGGACTTGTTTGGTCTCTCTTGGCTACTACAACTAAAGAGGACAACAATTGTCAGAGCAATTGATTCTCAATTTTCTTTATTGTGCTCTGGGAAGCCCTAATACCCCTCTATTTATAGGATAGGTTTTGGGTCAGGGTTCCCAGTCTATGCGGGAGTGGAAGGGACAAGAAGATCTTGAATTTTCTCAACTTGTGAACACCCGAATGGTCGTCTAGAATCTGAGAAGGTCATCTCATACTATGAGATGGTTGTTTTGCATGTTTCATAATCACATACAAATTTGGCAATTTGAATCTAATTAATGCACGACATGACGTCAACACTAATTCCTTGATGCAATCGAATTTCCCACACATTGAGCGATCTTGCTCATGCGAGATAGTCATCTCGCTCACCAAGATGGGTGTCTGCTGAGCCGATCTAAGTCGATCGACTCAATAGAATGAATTGGTTGGTTCAATCCTCAGTCTGAGAAAAACTTAGGTAATTTCAGTGTCAAATAGTCTGATACTCCAAATGCTTCAGTAATCAATTCTATCATCATTCAAGATTAAACTCCTCTTCTAGGTCAAGACCTATGTGTGTGACCCTATAGGTACCATATTATGTTGTCAGTGAATGTTCGTAACAACTTATGGCATCACAAGTAATTAGTGGTGCCTAGTCACACATAAATTCTATCCAAGTTAATGGAAAGTTGGGAAACAACTTCAACCTATAATATATATATATATAGTGTTACAGTGTTTGTATAATTCATTTGTCTCTGATATACAGATTGAACTCGAGGCAAGAAGTAGTCATCCTCTTCAACATTCAATCTTGTTTCTTGAACCAAAGCAAACTGTCTGAGATATATGTAAGCTTAATATCACATATTGACTCACACGTGCATGGCCATGCATTTCTCAGTCTCACTAATCAAGAGGCCAAGGATATCATACTCCCATAGGAGGGACAAATCCCTTCTCTATCATTCACAGTCAGTCCCCATCTATCACAGTCACCCAATCATCACCTTTATAACAACTCATGTTTCAGTATTGCGCTTTATGATGTCAAAGCATACTGAATGACATGTGATGAGTCTAACATACTAGAATTAGGTACTAAAATAGATTTTGAGCTATTATACATACTCCTATCAAATTGAATATCTCTTTTTCCAAATTTCAATTTATAATTTAAATTCATTGAATACTTTTGAAATTCGAGCACAAACATGCAACTTTTTCACGTTCCATGGCCCATTCAATTATTTTGTCCAAATCTTATGTACTTTGAAACCAATTAGTCACTATAGTGATTGTCTTGTTCTTCCTTTGAATGATTATTTGCAAAATCTCATTTGATTGTTCGAGACCGTTCTCATGTTCTTCATATTAGTTTTTCTCCTTTTGAGTACCTTGTTTGTAAATAAGTTCATTTTCCTCAGACAAGAAATTCTTACATATTAGTCCCTCATTTATCTTGTGAATCATTTTGAGACAAATTTATATAATTGAAATAATTGATGCCTCAACAACTGGTTAAACCCCGCATTTATAGTATCCTCTCCCTCTTCATAATGGCATGGGATCAGTTTTCATAAAAGAACTAGATATTTTGAATTTTAGGTATATATATTCTGAGTTGGACCTATAAATACATGTAATCATATTTATATATATAATGAGAGAAACTGTTACAACCCCAATTTTTGGGTTCTTTTGGTGAGAAATGTAATTTCTCCTATTAAAGGTATTTGAACAAATAATGATATAATTTGTTTTGAATAAAAGGATTTCGTTTACAATAGCCTTGTTGGTTGTTTTGTGGGCTTTATTGGCTAATGGGCCCAATAACAAGGAAAATACAAAGGAAACTCCATTATTAATAAGCGATGGAGAAAAGAAAGATGTAGAAACCACTAGAAAGCAAAAGATTATAATACAAAAGTGGATTTCGTGCCTCTTGGGTTCCTTGGGTTCCAAGGAGTCCAAAGTTCCAAAGATAATGCAACAAGAAAAGAAAAGATCAATTAAATATATCCTTATTAAGAAAGAAATTAGAGACAATGATAAAATATGGGAAATAAGTGGAAAGAGGTATGATTGAGTTATCTTTTGTGGATTTTTGTATCCATAAGGTTTCTAATGTCAAAAGGAATTGCAATAAGGAAAATAAAAAGAGAGATAAAGAGAAATCCTCAAAAAGAGATATTTTAATACAGAAATAAATAAGATAATGAGAAATAATGGATATAGATGCATATAGAGGTATAATGAGTATCCACTAAAAAGGATTTCGAAATATTATAGTTTCTTGGGGTCCAAGGAGCCCCAATCGAGAAAAAGAAAGAGAAAATACAAATAATACAAAATAAGAGGATAATGTGATGCATAATTAATGGAATTGGTGGAATTGTTAAAGAGGAGGTATTTTTCTACTAAAAGAAAATATAAATTCGTGACAATGGCTTAAAAGGCAATCATAAAGAGAATAAGATAGAGAATTTTCGAATTTCTAAATATCCAGTAAATATGGTTTATTAAGAAGATAATTAGGAGAGAGAAGCTTGCTTCCTAATGAAGAAACTTGGGTTCCTAAGGGGAAAAGAACTTGTTTCCTCGTGGATGAACACCTTAGGGCATGGATACCCTCCCCTATATAAAGGGTAGAGCCTCTGGTTCGAGTTCAAGAGAGATCCCATGGAACTCTCTCTCTCTTCTTCTTGTTCTTTCCGTGCAAACCCTAACCTTTGAGAATAGCGATATCTCTAGAGCAGCGAGGGGTCGTGAAGTAGTCGAGATGGAAGCAGGATGCCCCACGATGCTGGGGAGAGGCTTGGCCATCACCATCATGTCGTAACCCAGGCACAGCAGCTGCAACTCAGTTGCAAGAATAGTTTCATGTGCGGGCTCGGTGCTCGTGAAACCGGCCATATCAGCCATGCTTTGAGGCCCTGTTGGGCATGGCGGGGAGCGTTGGAGGCAGGGCGATCAGTTCCGACGATCTCCAGGCCATGGAGTGAGGGAGATAGCCTCGCGCTTGGCTGCAAGTCGACGGCCGCGTAGGGTTCTAAAGGAGGAAGATGATCGGGGTGAGTTGGACACTTTGACCCCTCTACGGGCTGAAGGACCAGTGACTTACGTGAGGGTATAACCATAATTTGGTTATGTTTCCAAAACAAACAATGTTGCATGCAAGTGGTGACATGGCACTCAATGATTGGCCCAAGTAAGTAAATAATGAAAAATTCATATATTTTTATTGGTATGTTGGATGGATGTGTATATAATATGAATTTTTCTCAGAAAAATGTGAGGAATCCATTAAAAATATATTTAGAAGCTAATTCCTCTTTCAATTCGAAAATTAGTGGAAGTTATCAACTTTAATGCTTTAATATTTAAGAAACCCTAATTTGAGATGATTAATGTATTTAGAAGGGTTTTATGGATGATTAAAGTTGATATTATCATGTTAATTATATAAAGAACAAAAAGGATTAACTTTTCATGTAATTGGTTTACTTTAGAGTTCCATGTACATGAACGAGCTTTAATGGGCCTTGAAACCCTAATGTTTGTAATTGTGACTAATAATGGCTTTAATTGTTCAAATTCATGAATAAAATTGAGATATGATGGTTCTAAGCTATTTCGAGTATAAAAGTTCCTAATTGTGGATAAATACCCTTAATATGGTAATTAGGGTTTTCTAATGGATAAAGGTGGAATTAATGATAAATAGAATTCATATGTGAATTAGATCATAATGAACTATGAGATGTTAATCCGAAAGAAACCAAAGATGATAATTAGGCCTAATGATCTTGTCATAAATTAAAAGGATAAAAAGGTAGTTTCAATGTAAAAGATCATAATGGACTTAATTGATGGTTAATTGTGCCTTTAATCTAAAACTAAGGTTTTATGTTGTTAAAAGGTAACATTAATATCTTTCATGAAGAATAGATGAGATAATTAGGGTTTGTCAGTAATTGTATAAAATTAGGGTTTAAAAGAGTAAAAATGAAGAGGAACCCTAATTGCAATGGAAACCCTAAAAGTGGACTAAAAACCCTAGGAAGTGAGCTAGGTTTAATAGATCTTGATGGTGTGATCAATGATAGGAAATTGTATGCATATTTCAGGATCTCTTTGTATGCTTGCTTTCCTATTGGATTTCTTGCATTGATTGGATTCATTCTGTCTCAAATCAACCTGATAGGTATGTGGTTAATTATGGTTAATCGCATCAGTTTCTCGAAGAGTTTCCCAGATGATTCATCGCATTGAATGCAACTTATCAGTTTGGATGTTCATACTTGCAAATAATAAAGTCACTATGATTATCACAATAATAATAGAAGTGTGTATTCTCGCACCTACATGCCACCCTGATGGATGATGCCAAAAGGTCAAGCCCAAGAGGGAAGACCCATGGGCACCATGAGTGGTGACCCTAGACACCAAGCTCGGGATTGAGAAGGTGGTCTTTATCGAATGACTATTGGACACCATGAGAGGTGACCCCAGTCACCAAGCTCGGGATTGAGAAGGTGGCCTTAAGTCATTGGCAAAAGAGAAACCCTAAGGTGGGTATGCCAGGGTTAGGGAAAAAGCGGTGGGAAATGTCACACTGAAAGCGTAATTTGGCTTGTTAATCAACTTGATTGTGATATTTAGATTGTTAGCCATATTTGCAAAATTTTGGTTGTCCCCACATACCGGCATATTCCTATATGTTGACCGATGTTTTTTTGTCAGTGTTTTAGGTACAAATTGAAAAGGACAAACAGTAAAGTGGCATATTGTGATATTAAGAAATAAAGTGCAAGGAGGATTAGTTAGAATAGAGTCCAGATGTGGATAGAAGTTAGATATCCAAGTTTTTGAAAAAGGTATGCGAAGTTTTATTTTATTCCAGCTTTCAGTATAGTTTGGTAGAATTTCATAATTATTATTGATTATTTGTCGAACTTTTGATCCAGAAATTGGTATAATGGCTCTGACCTCTTAGTCTCTCTTAATTGGGGGTTACCGGGAGGTGGGTTCATTACATTTGGTATCAGAGCATAGGTTCCCCATTTAATCTTTAATAATTATTAAGTTTTACAAATTCCATAGAATCGAGGGAGTTATTAGAGGATTTTCCGAAAGAGAGAGGTGTCTAGAAAAGGATCACGTCTGGGGGCTGGCAAGATTTTCCACCGTACCGCTAGTCGGAATACAAGGACTCCCGGATTTGTGTGACTATTTGGCCAATGTCTTAGGATTTGACTCGAAATAATATACCTTTATGACTCTCTTATCTTGTTCATCCCTTCTCAACTCAAATTCTATTAAGGATTATAAGGATTAGGGTTTTCTCTCTCTTTTCCTCACCCTCGTGAGGTATGGGTAAAGTTGATAAGGTTTAAGGAATCCTCCACCGAATGAATGAAAAGCATGTAAATAAGGTGTCATGGATATAAGCTTAATAGTTTAAGCATAAACTAAAGAATAGATACATGCTTAGGTCGTATGAAATATGTTGTCATGCCCTCAGGAGAGACCTGAGGCTAGACCTCCTTGTTAGGAGGATGAGTAGAGAAGTTAGTGTTGGAGGTAGAGACCTCCATTATAAGTGGAGACTTGGCACATCCTCTGAGGATGATGCTAACCCTAACCCTAAGTGGTATTTAGAGAGAGAGATGACACTATGAGTTAGGTGTCATGATAGACCAGGTGTGTGGACATGCTTTTGGATGCCCATGACGTTATGAGCCATGTGAGGTTGGATGACCTAGTGCCTTTGGTGACCCAACCCTGGGAAGGGTTGTGCATGTTAGAGTGAAGTATGGCTCCTTTAATGATGAGGTTAGTGAAGAACCTATAGAAACCCTATGGGTTTATGCGAGTAGGGCATAACATGCACCCAGAGTATGTCAGTACTGCAGGTAGTAGGTTGAAACTCCAGCCAGGAGAGTATGTTGGATGGCTTATGAGATAAGTATGAGGAGCTCTGGATAATATTGAACGAACCTAAGTTTGAACATAGGCTTCACCCATGTAGGGGTATACTTGTGAGCTTGATCCTTCATGGAGAGAGCACCTCTAGTAGTAAGGATATTTGTAGGGTTAGCTCTAAAGAGAAAGAGATTAGGACCCAAGCAAGAAGGTTGTAAGCTTAGACTCAGAGATATGAGGAACAGTGGGGAGTTGAAGATGATGCGACCTAAGTGGATGGTTGTGGTTGCCTCATGCATGTTTCTTGGAGGTTGATGGTATCTTAGTTGCCTTTAGAGGAACCAAACCCTAGAGGGAGGATGAGACTGCTATGTGCCTATGGTATAGGTGTTTACCTTTTGAGATGGGAAGAAGAGTTCCTTAGACCTGAAGAGGTTTAGTAACAGGTTGTAAGACCTTATACCTAGTTGATTGTCCTTGAGTAGGACTCCATCATGTCATACATTGTACATGTTTGGTTCATGGTTAAGAGGTTGAGCATGCAGTTGGACACCCAAAAAGTGAACCTAGGGTTCCTTGGCCTAAGAAGGGAAGTGGTGTACCTAATGCTCATGATGAGATTTGAGTTTTTATAGATTTGAGCGTGGTACTCCTCATGTTTATAGGAAATGGAAGCCCCATTAATTCAAAGGTATGTTTGATGAACCCCTCACAGCTGAGTTGGTGATATGGGAAGGTGTTCTTGGTCCAATGTTGAGGAATGAGAACAAGTATGACCTAGCATGGTTTAGTAGGTGGTTTGCTTGTGCCTTAGTAGCATGCTAGGGTTAAGAATGCTCAGGTGGATGTAAACCCTAGACATAAGGACGTTTGTGACCTTTGTTGCTATCAAGAGATAGTTTCCTCCCATCCTGGGAGAGGGACCCTTTTATAGGGTGTATACCAGTTTTTTGGTTTTGAGGTAACCTAAGGAGATCTCATAGGATCTTGAGAAGCTAAGTGAAAATTACATAGTATGAGAATGAACATGTAGACCCATATATAACCATCTCTAAGTGCATGTGGATGTGTTACCATGGAGGTAACCGGTATGGGGCCTGACCAAGGTAGGCAGGTTGCCATGACCACTATGAAAGGATGAAAGTCAGCCCATGAATGTAGAGAGAGATGATGGAGACTTGGGTGAGGTTCTGAGTTGGACATGTACTATACCTGAATCCTAAGTCTATCCTAGGGCCAGGTAGGGAAAAAACCGATGGAAGTAGGAGTTGCATGATTCCCTAGTTGCACATGACCATAGGGTCGGGATGTAACAACTATCATTGTCTGAGGGCCATGGGTTAGGAGATTGATCACCTTTATGAACTCATGGGACCCAAAGGGTAGATGTGGAGGGCACTCTCTGGATGCATAAGGGAAGAGGGATGACCCCAAATGAAACGACACGATTCATAAACCACGATATAAACTCAGCGGAAGCATTCGATTAACAGCGGTATACGAAAATTCACGAAAAATTTAAAACTTTTCGAGACAAGATCTTGAAGACATGAAACTTCTTTCATAAAAGCAAGGTAACAGTTTACATCTCTGTTAAACCACATCTCAAGTGATTACATATAACAAAATACAAAATCTCAGATTAACAAACTCCAAGGACCTGAGAGTACAGAGACGACATAAGACTATCTAACTACATGACTTAGCAGTCAGTATCTCCACCTGAGATTCACTGCTACCCCTGGTGCTCTTGCTGCTGATACTGATCACCTGCAGACTGGTTCCTTCGTCCTCGGCGACCACCTAGAAAGTTGAAATCTACGGGGTGAGACAATTTTAAATAATTGTCCCAGCGAGAGTTATAACTCTCCGCCAGAAGCTTTATTATAGCAATCACAGATCAACATAAGCAATAAAGCTTCAAGGTAATCAACAGCAGATTGTTATCAAGTGGAACAACAACATTTAAGGAATATGAAGAACATGTATACTAAACAGTGTAACCATCAATCATTGTATCTCGTAGTTCAACCTAAGCAGATATGCTACACGGTTGATTATGTTTTACAAACATTATTGTGCCCTGCGGAGATGAGGTATACCGCTCATACTCCAACTGATCGCTATTAAGTCGCATCGGTATCATACATAGGTCATCAAAAGAGCCAGATTCTTATGACCTCATCTTCCTCAGTCAGTATGAGGATCAACATGTAGGACATCTAGTGTCTCTGCTACTATAGCTTACCAGGGTATTCTGGTACTTCGCTATTAGAGTCACAGTGGCATTCTGTACTCTCTTCGCCATCGAAAGATTTCTTGTTTATCTCTCATCGATGCGGTACAAAAGAATTCCTCGGGAGATTAGTGTTATATCACCCCAGCATAAACACATAGTCAAGGATTGATAGATTAAGATACATCTACATCAATTCCTGTACTAGGATGTAAGGGTATTCACATCCATATTCCCCCACATACTCAAAAGTATGTGATCTAGAAGTTCCCTTAGGAAAACATGTTTCACCATCATTTAACTCCTGACAATGATGGATCTATGATCAGGGCTCTACATGGTATGATTATACTTGATTAGTTAGGTACATTTCAGTATTCTTTTTATCATCATACATGTTCTCAAACATTAATCATTAGAACAGCAGCTATGAAAGTAGAATACTAAATGTATCAAGTCTAACTCTCATAAATTATCATTTCTCAATCATCTCATCACAAGTCATCTGACAAGCATGACCTTGATGATACTCATGGCTCTCACAGTCTATCATTCTCATAAGATGCCACTTACTAGGCATCAGCATATGTCATTATTCATAAAGCTAATAACATGCTTTCAATGAATATGAAATCATAGTCCTTACCTGGATATGATCATCATTGTCGCGCCCCAACCCCACATAAGCACAAACCACCGGATTAGGGCACGACAGGTGAAATCAACGCATAACCAACCATTCATTACTTTTTTGAAACATTTAAAGATATCAATATCAAATGAAACTAAACAAACTGCGGAAGCATTTCTATTAACTGATAAGAAATTAAACAAGTCTACAACATAAACATTGTTCAACATAAACTAAAACACAACAGTTAATTTACATCAATATACATATTCTCTCTCTCACTCACACCTTGTCCCGTAGATCGAGGGGAATGGACTAAGAGACCTTCTAACTAGACTAACTACAACCTTCTACTTAATAGGCGTTGAGATGGAACGATCCTTCTGACTCCTGAAGCTGATGCTGACCTGAAAATTTTTGAGTAGAGGGGTGAGCCTACTCGCTCAGTGAATAACATTTCACTTAGCTATCAATAAACAACTCGTCAGGTTCATTAACTGAAGGTAAACAAATATACAGTTTAAGCAGAGCAATTCTACTAACATAGCAGATATACAGTTATCAATCACATTTCTAAGCATCCTCAGACATATTCAAGTTGAAAGCAGTTATATAAATTTACTGTGATCCTATGTGATTATTTATTCATTTATTATTATGCCCTAAATATATGCAGTGTACTCTGCATATAAGGAACCGCAACAAGTCCATGCTACGGCCCCACCGTACAAGATTCAGCGACACACCCGGGAGATGCTGAATCTGACGCCAGCCCTGTTCTGCCACAGGACCACAGGCTCTCTGGCCTCAATGCACTACTCTGAGTGCTCTCTCTCGACTCCTCCTACTAACCTGAGCACACAGGCGGAGGGTCACAGGGTTACCTTCGCGACTCCGCACGAATGGTGTTAGATAACCGTGTTTTCTGGTGAAACCGCAGTGCCATTGTGACACAAGCACAATTGTTGTTAGACACTGCCCTCTTTCTCTTTCCTCGTTTGTCCGCGACACACGCACGGATGATGTTGCAACACGAGTTTCACCCCTAAATTGCAGACACATGTTAGGGGTTCTACGGTGTTAGGGCATCTAAGTCTATACCTGATTAACAATTAACATAAATAACATTTTATAACTGTAAACACAGGAATTTCCTCTTTCTCATCATTCTTATTACACAATTTCAGTCCCAATAATCTTATTAAACTATCACTGAAGCAATCAGACATTTAAAATGAGTTAAATAATGATTTCTAGGTGAACTGCCACTCACTACATGAAACTCGGCCGAACACTGTGAAACTCGGCCGATCACTTCCCAGATCTTGGAACTCGGCCGACCAAACTCGGCCGACAGACTCACCGCTTGAAAACCTACAAAGGAAACTCGGCCGATCAGATCCAAACTCGGCCGACCAAATCCCTGTTCGCGTATCTAATTCAGGAAACTCGGCCGATCAAGACGAAACTCGGCCGATCCGGAAAACGTTGTACAAAAGCCCTAAATAAGAACTCGGCCGACCGATTTGGAAACTCGGCCGAATCGCGCACAGACAGAACAGAAAAACGACCTGCAGAAGTCGATTTCTCACGAATCGACGGGCAAACTTCGCGCAAACAACGCCAAACGATTACAAACTATCCACACGACTAAACCGTACCTGAAAGGAGCAAGAAAACGAACTGGGGTTGCACCGTGCACCCCAATTTCTCAGCCGTTTCCACTACAAACGCAGCTCCAGCTACGGACTTGGTTCGATTCGACGGAGAAGATGATTTGCAGAAGAAAGGGACGATCTACCGCAACCGATCGGAGCAAAACGAAGTTCCGCAGCTTCCCTCCTCAGCTCTCTCTCTCTTTCCCTCTCTTTTTCTCTCTTTCTCTCTCGCTGGAGCTGAACGCAGGAAGCGTTCTGCGGTTCTGTGAAATGAACCGAGAAAAGAGAGAAAGGAAGATAAGGAAGAAAAACTTAGGGGTCAAATCGCAAATTTCGAACTTTTTCGCAAATTGCAATCGGGTCCCTAGAAGCCCAAAAACATGCAACTTTTGACTCGAAGGTCGGATTCGAACGATTTTTCTGGAAACGTTTCAAGCGTAAGATTTTACACACTTTAGAAGCTAGAAAACACACTAAGCACATATCATGTCCATTTTAAGCATTATTAACAAATACAGGCTTATAACTTAACACATCAGTTAAACACATGCTGAACAACTTACTTACGGAATAAGCTCGACGCGGGTCGTAACAATTCCTCTTACCCTTATAGAAATTTCGTCCTCGAAATTCCTAGAAGAGAAAAGGAAACTTGCTACGTATCTCAGACTCTAGCTCCCACGTAGCTTCTTCAAGATTGTGGTTTCTCCACAAAACTTTCACTAAAGGAATCTCGCGGTTCTTAAGCTTTTTGATCCGGTAATCAACTATCTGCACAGGTCCTTCAACATAGGACACATCTGTCCTAAGTTGCACCGGTTCTGAATCTAGAATCTTATCTGTACCAGGGTGACACTTTTTCAGCATAGATATGTGGAAAACATCATGTAGATTTGCCAACTCAGACGGCAAATCCAACCTGTAAGCTACAGGTCCAATCCTCTCAACAATAGGATATGGGCCCATATATCTAGGGGTCAACTTACTCCTCTTACCAAACCGCAGAACTCCTTTCCACGGCGAAACTTTCAAGAAAACCTCGTCGCCAACCTCAAACTCAAGAGGTCGACGTCGTCTATCAGCATAACTCTTCTGTCTATCCTGTGCAGCTTTTAACTGATCCCGAATCACGGATATCTTTTCAGTAGTCACATCAACCAGCTCAGGTCCAAGAATTTCCTTTTCACCCACTTCATACCAACAAACTGGCGATCTACACTTCCTGCCATATAGAGCTTCAAATGGAGCCATTCCCAAGCTAGAATGGTAGCTGTTATTATAAGCAAACTCTATTAAGCTTAAGTGCTCTTCCCAGTTGCTTCTAAACTGTAACACGCATGCTCTCAGCATGTCTTCAAGGGTCTGTATGGTCCTCTTAGATTGACCATCTGTCTGTGGGTGAAATGCTGTACTGAACTTTAACCTCGTGCCCATCGCACGATGCAACTGATTCCAGAATCTAGATGTAAACTTTGGATCTCTGTCAGAAATAATAGAAACTGGGATCCCATGCAACCTGATTACCTCATCCACATAAACTTTAGCCAGCTTAGAAACGTCAAAGATCGACTTGACAGGAAGAAAATGAGCAGACTTAGTTAGTCTATCCACAATCACCCATATCGAGTCTGAACCCTTAGGCGTTCTAGGTAATCCAACCACAAAGTCCATCGTAACATGTTCCCATTTCCATTCTGGTATAGGAAGTGACTGCAAAATACCAGCAGGTTTCTGGTGTTCAGCTTTAACTTGCTGACACACCCCGCACCTAGCTACGTATTCAGCCACATCCTTTTTCATACCTGGCCACCAGTACAGCTCCTTGAGGTTCCTGTACATCTTTGTATTACCTGGATGCATGGCATACATAGAAGTATGTGCTTCTTCAAGAATCTGCTCTTTTAACTCACTATTTCCAGGTACACACAGCCTATCATGAAGATACAACATGCCCTCATCAGAAAATCTGAACTCTGTCCTCTTACCCTCTGACATCTCCTGCATAATCTGCCATAAATCATTATCACTCTGCTGCAACTCTTTAATCTGATTATAAAAGGTAGGTCTAACTTGCATCTGCGCAATCAGCCCACTCTGTCTTGTCACCTCCAAGTCCAAGTTCAACCTTCGCATGTCTACAAGAAAGTCTCTTTTGAAACATGCCATAGAAAATGCATTGGCTGAAGAACTAGACTTTCTACTCAAAGCGTCAGCTACAACATTTGCCTTACCGGGATGGTAATCAATTGTCACATCATAGTCTTTAATCAGCTCTAGCCATCTGCGCTGTCTCAAATTCAAGTCTTTCTGAGTAAAGATATATTTCAAACTCTTATGATCGGTGAACACCTGACATGTTTCACCATACAAATAATGACGCCACGTCTTTAGAGCATGAACTATAGCAGCTAACTCCAAATCATGAACAGGGTAATTCTCTTCATTCTTCTAAAGCTGTCTAGATGCGTAAGCAACAACTTTACCTTCTTGCATCAGTACACAGCCCAGACCTCTTCTAGAAGCATCGCAGAACACTGTATAGCCTTTTTCTGCCTCAGGCAGAACCAACACTGGTGTTGAAGTCAACCTCTTCTTCAAAATCTGAAAGCTTCTTTCACAGTTATCAGACCAAACAAACGACACATCCTTCCTTGTCAAGCGTGTCAAAGGTGATGCTATCTCACTGAAATTCTTTATAAACCTTCTATAATAACCGGCTAACCCCAAGAAACTTCTGATCTCAGTAGGAGTAGTAGGCTGTTCCCACTGAAGCACAGACTCAACTTTCTTGGGATCCACGCTGACTCCATCTCTCGAGATAACATGCCCAAGGAATGCTACCTCGGCCAACCAGAACTCGCATTTGCTAAACTTAGCAAACAACTGGTGTTGTCTCAACAACTGCAACACTACTCTCAAGTATTGCTCATGCTGTTCCTCGTCTCTGGAATAAATCAGAATATCATCTATAAAAACTACAATAAACTGATCTAGAAAAGGTTTAAAAATCCGATTCATCATATCCATAAAGGCTGCTGGGGCATTGGTCAGCCCAAACGACATGACCAAGAACTCATAATGCCCATACCTGGTTCTGAAAGCTGTCTTAGGAATGTCAGAAGCCTTTATCCTAAGATGATGATATCCGGATCTCAAATCAATTTTAGAAAAGATCGTCGCTCCACGCAACTGATCAAACAGATCATCAATTCTCGGCAAAGGATATTTATTCTTTATTGTGATCTTATTCAGTTGCCTGTAATCTATACAGAGACGCATGGTTCCATCCTTTTTCTTAACAAACAAAACTGGAGCACCCCATGGTGAAGTACTGGGTCTAATGAAACCCTTATCTAATAACTCCTGCAACTGTACCTTGAGTTCTTTCAACTCTGCAGGTGCCATTCTGTAGGCCGGCAGCGCTACTGGATGACTACCTGGATATATCTGAATTTCAAAATCAATGTCTCTGACAGGAGGTAAGCCTGGCAACTCTTCTGGGAAAACGTCAGAGAACTCACGAACTACAGGTACATCATAAACAATGGCAGTGCTCTTCTCTGCTCTGGTATCAACCACATGAGCAAGGAACGCTTCACATCCTTTCTGTAACATCTTATCAGCCACAGCAGCTGATATTATGCACGTAGGCAGAACTTTCCTGTCTCCAGTAAAGACACAAGAAAATTCTCCTAATTGAAAGGTAGCTTCCTTTTTCCAGCAATCGAGTTGCACTCGATATGTCTCAAGACAATCCATACCCAAGATGACTTGAAAAGTATTTACATCCAAGGGTATGAGATTAGCAGCAAAGGTAAAACCTCCAAAAGATAACAAACATCCGGGACAGGACTCAGACAAAACTGTCGGTCCACCTAGTGGAACCCTCAACACTAACTCATCTGCCAACTCTTGAATTAACAGATTAAGCTCAACTACCAAAGAACGTCGTATAAAAGAATGAGTAGCTCCCGGATCAATCAAAACTGAAACTGGTATGCTATTAAACAAAAGCATTTCTCCTGTAACAACTTGTGAAGAGATTATACCTTCCTGAGGTGTCAAAGAAAAGAAACGTGCTGAAGCTCTCCCTCTGCCACGTTGTCCTCTCTGACCACTCCTGCCACTAGACGCTTCGCCACCTCTAGAACCGGAGGCCACATAGGAACTCGGAACATCATGGTATTGAGGCTGAAAAGCTTGTGATGCTGCTTGTTGAAGCTGAGGGCAAAACTTCTTTATGTGTCCCATCTGTCCACAATGGTAGCATTCTATAGGGTTTGGACCCCAACATTGTCCAGAGTGTAACCTTCCACAAGTATTACATACTCGCTTTTCCTGTTTCTGTGGACCAGTCACTGACATTGACGATCCAGAAGATTGCCCACTATCAGCACTACTCCATCTTCCTGGGTTGTGCCCTCCTCTGCCTCTAGAAGTAGTGACATCCTCAGATCTCTGCCTGCCAAAACAACCCAAGCCACGCCCAAGCTTAGAAAAGAAACCTCTACCTCCACCTCTGTACCCACCACTGGACTGTCCTCCACTGAACTCTGCAGATCTTTTCTTAGACTCAGGCACCCTATTAGCATTCACAGATTCTTCAACCTGTCTGGCGGCCTCAACAAACTCACCAAAGTTCTCTCTGTTCCTCCTACTAGTAGCAGAAACTGTATGCCGAATCTCTGGCCTTAGCCCTTCCTGAAACCTTCTGCATCTCTCTATGTTGTCAAGAACAAGCTGTGGACAGAAATTCGCCAAACGTGTGAAAAGCGCTTCATATTCTGTAACTGTCATGTTCCCCTGCTTGATATTCTGCAACTGCCTGATTTTCTCATTAAGGAAGGTGGGTGGGTAGAATTTGAGATGAAACTCCTCAGAGAAATCCTGCCAGGAACGCTCTGTGCCTCTCCTCTTTTCTTCCACACCACGCCACCACAGCTCTGCATCACCTGTCAGAAGGTAAACTGCATGATTGATCTTCTTGTCTTCTGGAAGCTCCATCAGACGGAAGACCTTCTCTATCTGTCTAAACCACTCATCAGCTTCTGCGGGATCTGTGGTGCCACTGAACTCTGTGCCGCCAAGCTTCTTCACGAGCTCATAAGATCGCATCAGATCTTTACTGCTAGTAGAAGAAGATTCTCGCCTATCTGCCTTGTACCTCTCCTTGGTTTCCAGGAACATCCTGTACATCCGGGATGCTTCATCCACGTGGTCACCACCACCTGGACCCAAGTATCGCGGATCAGGGCCAACATGGCTCTCAGCTTGATCATCACGATCAAAACCTCTTCCTGCCATCTGCAATCATATAATAGAATATTTCCTATTAGAAAATTACAGATAGAAGAAAGACACTTAAACCTTAATCCTATTGGTCTCTTATCGTCCCCTGACCTTGAGTAACTAAGTACTCAAACCTACGCTCTGATACCAAAAATTGTCGCGCCCCAACCCCACATAAGCACAAACCACCAGATTAGGGCACGACAGGTGAAATCAACGCATAACCAACCATTCATTACTTTTTTGAAACATTTAAAGATATCAATATCAAATGAAACTAAACAAACTGCGGAAGCATTTCTATTAACTGATAAGAAATTAAACAAGTCTACAACATAAACATTGTTCAACATAAACTAAAACACAACAGTTAATTTACATCAATATACATATTCTCTCTCTCACTCACACCTTGTCCCGTAGATCGAGGGGAATGGACTAAGAGACCTTCTAACTAGACTAACTACAACCTTCTACTTAATAGGCGTTGAGATGGAACGATCCTTCTGACTCCCGAAGCTGATGCTGACCTGAAAATTTTTGAGTAGAGGGGTGAGCCTACTCGCTCAGTGAATAACATTTCACTTAGCTATCAATAAACAACTCGTCAGGTTCATTAACTGAAGGTAAACAAATATACAGTTTAAGCAGAGCAATTCTACTAACATAGCAGATATACAGTTATCAATCACATTTCTAAGCATCCTCAGACATATTCAAGTTGAAAGCAGTTATATAAATTTACTGTGATCCTATGTGATTATTTATTCATTTATTATTATGCCCTAAATATATGCAGTGTACTCTGCATATAAGGAACCGCAACAAGTCCATGCTACGGCCCCACCGTACAAGATTCAGCGACACACCCGGGAGATGCTGAATCTGACGCCAGCCCTGTTCTGCCACAGGACCACAGGCTCTCTGGCCTCAATGCACTACTCTGAGTGCTCTCTCTCGACTCCTCCTACTAACCTGAGCACACAGGCGGAGGGTCACAGGGTTACCTTCGCGACTCCGCACGAATGGTGTTAGATAACCGTGTTTTCTGGTGAAACCGCAGTGCCATTGTGACACAAGCACAATTGTTGTTAGACACTGCCCTCTTTCTCTTTCCTCGTTTGTCCGCGACACACGCACGGATGATGTTGCAACACGAGTTTCACCCCTAAATTGCAGACACATGTTAGGGGTTCTACGGTGTTAGGGCATCTAAGTCTATACCTGATTAACAATTAACATAAATAACATTTTATAACTGTAAACACAGGAATTTCCTCTTTCTCATCATTCTTATTACACAATTTCAGTCCCAATAATCTTATTAAACTATCACTGAAGCAATCAGACATTTAAAATGAGTTAAATAATGATTTCTAGGTGAACTGCCACTCACTACATGAAACTCGGCCGAACACTGTGAAACTCGGCCGATCACTTCCCAGATCCTGGAACTCGGCCGACCAAACTCGGCCGACAGACTCACCGCTTGAAAACCTACAAAGGAAACTCGGCCGATCAGATCCAAACTCGGCCGACCAAATCCCTGTTCGCGTATCTAATTCAGGAAACTCGGCCGATCAAGACGAAACTCGGCCGATCCGGAAAACGTTGTACAAAAGCCCTAAATAAGAACTCGGCCGACCGATTTGGAAACTCGGCCGAATCGCGCACAGACAGAACAGAAAAACGACCTGCAGAAGTCGATTTCTCACGAATCGATGGGCAAACTTCGCGCAAACAACGCCAAACGATTACAAACGATCCACACGACTAAACCGTACCTGAAAGGAGCAAGAAAACGAACTGGGGCTGCACCGTGCACCCCAATTTCTCAGCCGTTTCCACTACAAACGCAGCTCCAGCTACGGACTTGGTTCGATTCGACGGAGAAGATGATTTGCAGAAGAAAGGGACGATCTACCGCAACCGATCGGAGCAAAACGAAGTTCTGCAGCTTCCCTCCTCAGCTCTCTCTCTCTTTCCCTCTCTTTTTCTCTCTTTCTCTCTCGCTGGAGCTGAACGCAGGAAGCGTTCTGCGGTTCTGTGAAATGAACCGAGAAAAGAGAGAAAGGAAGATAAGGAAGAAAAACTTAGGGGTCAAATCGCAAATTTCGAACTTTTTCGCAAATTGCAATCGGGTCCCTAGAAGCCCAAAAACATGCAACTTTTGACTCGAAGGTCGGATTCGAACGATTTTTCTGGAAACGTTTCAAGCGTAAGATTTTACACACTTTAGAAGCTAGAAAACACACTAAGCACATATCATGTCCATTTTAAGCATTATTAACAAATACAGGCTTATAACTTAACACATCAGTTAAACACATGCTGAACAACTTACTTACGGAATAAGCTCGACGCGGGTCGTAACAATCATCATGTATAAGAACCTACATGGTTAATTCAACTGATAATAGTAAGCAATTCATATCAAAAGTTGTACCGGTTAGGTTCCCTGATTTTCACCAATTAGGGTTTACTATTCACATTACATGTCATCATCCTAGAATTAGGGTTTACTATTCACCTCATGGAGAATTGATCTCATAATATCACCATGTATGAGTAACGTCATCCTTAAAGCCCTCAGATAATATTAAGATTCACCAATTATCATATTTAGGGTTTCCATGATCTCACATAAGTGGATCATACCTAATCTTGCATATTCGGGTACATTGAAGGTATTTTTACTTGAGTTTTGAACATAAACGGTATTTTTTCTCTCCTCTCACTAGTAGATGGTGATTACACCACTCTAGATAGGTTGGGTCAAGTCATCCTTGATTAACATAAACCAAATCATCACTATCAAGTGATTAGGGTTTGATTAGAACAAGGTATCATTCAAATTAACCCCTCAAGGGCATTTTGGTAATTTACCCATTGATCATCATCATGGGTCAATTCATTAGTAACTTAGTCCCTTAATGTCTTAAGTTACCATTAGAGTGTAGATTAGATCATCATTGAACCATTTACACCTTCAAGTGATTAAGTATACATAAACTCGAAAGTCTCCAATTGGTTTAGGGTTTAACCTTTAACCTTCAACCCATTTAGGTTTTTAACGACCTTGAACTCCTTTAATCTCAAACGACTTTGAACCCATTTGAGCCTTAAACGAGTGTGGACCCACTTGACCTTAAACAGGTGTGAACCCATTTGGCCTTAAACAAGTGTGAACCCGTTTGGCCTTAAACGAGTGTGAACCCGTTTGGCCTTAAACGAGTGTGAACCTGTTTGGCCTTAAACGAGTGTCAACCTGTTTGAGCCTAAATGAGTGTCAACCTATTTGAGCCTAAACGAGTGTCAACCTGTTTGAGCCTAAACAAGTGTCAACCTGTTTGCCCAAAATTTTGACCAAAGACCAAGTCGGTTGGATAAGGGTTGAACCCTAAATAGATCTAAAATCAGCAATTTTATCAATTCATCAACCTATTGAAATTGGACCCTCAAACCATCAAATTTCCTTAACCCTAGACCTCCAAACGATCTTGGGGTGTCACTAAACGAGTGTGAGACCGTTTGGATGAACCCCCAAATGGTTTTGAACCCGTTTGGGTCCTTCAACCCAAAACTCAACAAGATCAGTACTTGAAATCAGCAATTTCAACCCGATTAGGGTTAGGGTGTTGAAGTGCCTTCAACTCTCAATTGGTTAGGAATTAGTTTATAGTTCTTTGTAGAATTGAAATTCAATATATTATCAACGGACCCTCAAACAGTCGTCCCTTGGTCAACCCTATCAAACGGTCTTGAGACCGTTTTGATCCAAACGATCTTGCAAGATCGTTTGAGATCAAACGGGTTGAACCCGTTTGACCTTAAACGGTTTGCAACCGTTTGGACGAAAAGGGTCCAAGGTAATTTGATAAAGTTACCTAGGAATCCATGCCCATCATCCTCAACCTCTGTCCAGGTTGGTTACAACACCGTTTTTCTTGCAAAAGTGCAAGGAAGAAGGGAGGTAGAAGAAGAACTAAGCACAAAAAGTAAGAACAAAGATATGCATAATAAAGCTAGGAGTTTAGAGTTATAAAACCCGCCTTAAATGTGGTTCCTAGAGATCCAAGCTTCCAATCTTCAAGCCTTTAATGGCGTCTTGAGCTCCACAGGTCATCCAAGGTTGTTTCTTCAAGGAAAAGATGGGAATGGTTGGCTAAAACAAAGAATCTAAGTGAGTTAACCATAGAACCAACCTTTTAAGAAGAATTCCTTCATGAATTCGAGCTTGAAGATGGTTCCTACTCACCTTAGCACTAGTTGGTCGTCTCCCTGAGGTCCAGAGCTCTGCCTTGGCCATTTTGAGAAAGATGAGAAATGAAGAGGATAAAGGATACGTTCACTTGGTTTGCAAGGGTGAAGGCTTATATACTTCAAGCTATTTTCCACCATAAGGACCTCTAAATCATGGAATTCTCATCTAAGTCCCTCCTTGTTTCTAAGGCACGCCCAAGCTATGAAACTTATGTAAAGCTCATCAAAACTCTAGATTTAAGGGTAAAGAAAACCAACTTTCAACTAGAGTTCATATATGACAAGTCTCCATCCTCATACTTAGTGAATTTTATGCACAAAGATCATTTTTCTTATCTGATCACTCATTCATGTGTCCCTTTCATCATTTTTACTCTGAATGATGTCAAGAGTCATAAAAGATTTTCTAGATGGTGTATTTTATAAGTTGCACCCCACATTTGGGTAAATTTCACTTTAATCCAAATTAGGGTTTTTAAGCATAAAGATCATTCCACAAGCTGCATCTTGATGCCCAAGCTTGGGAAATCCATCTTACCTCATCATATCCACTCATATGATATCTCATCATCAGAGGAACATCTTAACTTGTGAAATTTGCAAGTTAAACCCCTTAACTGGATAATTTGCACATAGGTCCCTGTATTACCACACAATACTACAATCATTGTTTAAAAGGGACAGAAATGAAAATGTATGTTCCTTAGGAACTTAATTACATGCCAAAAGATAATTACAAGAGTTTAATTACATATTTAGGCAAAACACCTAGGGTTAGTTTATAACCCAGGTCAGGGATGTTACAAATTATCCACCCCTTACAAGGATTTCGTCCCCGAAATCGATAAAACGTATTAAGAGAAAAGAGCAGGGTATTTCCTTATCATCTCATCCTCTAGTTCCCAAGTGGTTTCTTCAACACCACGGTGGTTCCAGAAGACTTTCACAAGGCTTATATCTTTCTTCTTTAGCTTTTTAATTCTGTTATCAAGGATTGACACTGGTCCTTCCTCATAAGTTATATCTTCATTCAATTCTACTTCCATAGGTTGTAGAACTGACTCGGTATCAGGATGACATTTCCTTAACATAGCAATGTGAAACACAGGGTGTAACCTCTGTAACTCATGTGGTAACTCTAGTCTATAGGCTACCTTTCCAACTTGTTCAATGATTGGATAAGGCCCCATAAATCTAGGAGGTAACTTTCCTTTCCTTCCAAAGCGAAGGACTCCTCTCCAAGGCGAGACCTTGAGATACACTCTGTCTCCAACCTAGAATTCTAACGGTCTATGATGCTTATCAGCATAAGATTTCTGCCTATCCTGTGCAGTCTTAATCTGTTGTTGTATCACTTTAATCTTCTCTGTGGTATGTTGCACAAGATCAGGGCCTAACAACTGATGCTCACCAGTCTCATACCAACACAAGGGTGATCTACAACGTCTACCATACAAACATAAGGTGCCATATCAATACTTTGCTGATAGCTATTGTTATAGGCAAACTCTATTAGGCTTAGGTGTAGATCCCAACTCCTGGTAAACTGGAGAACACATGCTCTCAACAGGTCTTCCAAGGTTTGTATATTCCTTTCCGACTGTCCATCAGTCTGTGGATGAAAGGTTGTACTAAACCTTAACTGGGTGCCTAAAGCTCTGTGCAACTGCTCCCAAAAACGACTTGTGAACTGGGGACCTCTGTCAGAAACTATAGTGACAGGAACTCTGTGCAAACACACTATCTCTTGAACATATAACTGGGATAACCTTTCAGCAGAATAGGTTGTTTTGACAGGTAAGAAATGATCTGTCTTTGTCAACCTATCAACTATTACCCAGATGGAATCATGTCCTTTGCTTGTCCTAGGTAGGCCAACAACAAAGTCCATGGCCACATGGTCCCACTTCCACTGTGGTATGGGTAAAGGTTTCATTATCCCTGCAGGCTTCTGGTGTTCAGCTTTAACTTGCTGACACACAGGACACCTCATCACAAACTCTGCAACATCCTTCTTCATTCCGGGCCACCAATACATATCCTTCAAGTTCTGATACATCTTGGTTCTTCCTAGATGCATAGCATACACTGAAGAATGAGCTTCTTCCAGGACTAATTTCCTCAAGTTGTCTTTATCTGGAACTATCATCCTCCCATGATAACATGCTACTTGATCATCTGAGTCATGGAAACCATCTCGCTTCTCATCACCATACTCTGACCTAATCTGTTGAACTGCAGTATCAACCTGTTGTGCCTCTTTGATCTACTCTCTAAGGGTAGGTTTGATATGCATCTCAGCCAACAACCCGGCTAACAATGACACCTTCAACTGTACATTGTCTTGTCTTAAAGAGATAAGCATATCTCTCTTAGAGCATACTAAAGAGTTTAGTTGTGCTCTATCCATGGTTGATGTTGCTGATTTCCTACTCAAGGCATCTGCAACCACATTGGCCTTCCCTGGATGGTAATCAATTGTACAATCGTAGTCCTTGATTAACTCCATCTAGCAACGTTGTCTCATGTTAAGTTCATGCTGAGAAAAGATATACTTTAGGTTCTTGTGATCTGTGAAAATCTGGAATGTCTCTCCGTAGAGATAATGTCTCCAGATCTTCAAGGCATGAACCTCCGTAGCTAACTCCAAATCGTGTGTCGGATAATTCTCTTCATGTTTCTTAAGCTGTCGGGAAGCAAAAGAAATCACTTGTTTATCCTGCATCAACATGCATCCGAGTCCATTCTTGGAGGCATCACAGAAAACTATGTATCCTTTGCCTTGCTCAGGTAGCACAAGTATAGGTGCACTTGTCAACCTCTCTTTTAGTAATTGAAAAGATTGATGGCACTTATCGCTCCAGTCAAAAGGAACTTCCTTCCGGGTCAACTTAGTCAAGGGTAAGGCTATGGAACTAAAGTTCTTAATGAACCTTCGATAATAGCCGGCCAACCCCAAGAAACTACGAATCTCTGTCGATGTCTTCGGTTGTTCCCATTGTAGAATAGATTCTACCTTTTTAGGGTCAACACGAATACCCAAAGCAGATATCACATGTCCAAGAAAAGATACTTCTGGTAGCCAAAACTCACACTTGCTAAACTTAGCATATAGTTTATGTTCCCTTAGCAAAGTTAGAGCCTGACGAAGATGTTGTTCATGTTGCTGAGCATCTTTACTATAGATCAGAATGTCATCTATGAAGACAACAACACACTGATCAAGGAAAGGTCGGAAGATTCTATTCATGAGTTCCATAAATGCAGCCGGTGTATTAGTTAGTCCAAACGACATAACTGTGAACTCATAGTGACCATACCTTGTTCTGAAAGCAGACTTGGGTATGTCACTGTCCTTAATACGAAGTTGATGATATCCAGACCTCAAATCTATCTTTGAGAAGACGGTTGCACCATGCAACTGGTCAAAGAGATCATCAATCCTCGGTAGAGGGTACTTATTCTTTATTGTTACTTTATTTAATTGTCTGTAATCAATGCACAACCGCATTGACTCGTCTTTATTTTTAACAAACAAAACCGGAGCACCCCAGGGTGAAGTGCTCGGTCAGATGAAACCCTTCTCAAGCAACTCTTGAAGCTGCTTTTTGAGTTCTGCCATCTCAGCAGGCGCCATCCTATATGGTGTCCGAAATATAGGTTGGGTATCTGGGATCAAATTGATTTCAAAATCAATTTCCCGAGGCGGTGGCACACCTGGAATTTCTTCAAGAAACACGTCTTCAAAATCCCTGACTATAGGAACTTCAACAGGGTTAGGGCTCTCCATGGTAGTATCTACCACATGGGCCAAGAATGCATAACATCATTGCCTCATCAACTTATTAGCAACCATAGCTGACACAAGACAGGTGGGTAGAATCTTTCTCTCTCCTTGAAAGATCCATGTGTTGCTTTCATCAGCAAACACAGCCTGCTTGGATTCACAATCCAAGACAACCCTATACCTTTCCAAGGTATCCATCCCAAGGATTATATCAAATCCTTGCATCTCAAGTGGTATAAGATCCACTTGAATGCGATGATCAGAAAAGAAGAGGATGCAGGGAGAGCATACCTCTTGCAACACAGCAGACCCTCTCAACGGAGTCTCTAGAAACAAGCTATCTTCCCTATGACTGACCGTCATATTGCAGTTACGAATCACTCTTCGAGTGATAAAGGAGTGCGTAGCACCCGGATCAATCAAAACAGATACAATACAAGATTTAGACATATCAGAATATAAAAGTTCCATCTGACCTGCCACAACTCGTGGATTAACCACTGCATCTTGTGGGTTTATAGCATAGAACCTTGTTGTCGCCTGAGGTTGAGTTGGTGCTGAAGACCCGGCTTGGAACGCCTGTTCACGTCCTCAAGCTGCTCCTTGAGACTGCCTTCTCTGTGATTCTTGTTGATTCTGCCTCTGAGGCTGTGTCACACTAACAGGCCTAGACCTGTAGTCCTTCATCAAGTGTCCCACCTTCCCACAGTTATAACAGCTTCTTTCCAGTTGTTGTGGTCCTGGTGGTCCTATGACTGACATTGATGCTGAACTGCGAGTCGCTTGTGGCGGCAAACCTCGTCCTCTACCTCTACTTGGGGACCACTGAGTCTGAGAACTAGGTCTGGGTGGTGGAGGTGTAGGTGCAGAGAATCTAGGCTTCTTAAAGTCTCTAGATGAAGATCCCTGGAACTGTGGATATCTCTTTTGGGTTTGCCTTTTCCCGACTACGGATCTCTCTATCCTTCGGACTGACTCAACGAAGGTAGAGAATCTCTCCCGGTTTTCTAGTGCAGACACGGGAGTAGTCATGTCAACATTCAAACCCTTCTCAAACCTCCTAATTCTTTCTTCATCTGTGGTAGCCATATGCGGACAGAATCACAACAACTCCATGAACTTAGCCTCATATTCGCTAATGTTCATCATACCTTGCCTCGGTCTCTCAAACTGAGAGATCTTCTCATCCAGAAAGGTCTTTGGAAAATATATGTGGACAAATTCCCGACGAAAGTCTTCCCATAAGATCTCTATTTCAGGCCTCTTCTGCTCTTCCATGGTCCACTAGTGACCAGCACTACCTTTGAGAAGATAGACAGCATGTCTAACCTTCTCACCTTCGGGGATGTTAAGGATTCTGAAAGCTTTCTCCAACTCAGTTAACCACAGATCGGCATCTGCAGGGTCAGCTGTTCCAAAGTATTCGGTTGCTCCGACACGATGAAGTCGCTCGAACGTCTTACCGATACCTTGTCCTCTAGGCTGGGAAGGTGCCCTAGGTGCAGGCATGGGCATCCTGTCGGTGATGTGTGTCATGGCAGTCATAAACTGCCCGAACATGGTTTGAACAGCTGGGTTTCCCATGTCAGCTGGGTCAAACTGAGGTGGCTCAGGTACATGTTCTATCTCCGGGTTCCTTGCACCTCCTTGGGGTGCAGCGATACTACTTTCTTCTACGTACTACTCATGGGGTTCAGACATCCTTAATTATCTTCTTCTCCTGAGGATTAGAAGACTCTATTAGATGTAAAAGAAACACTAAGGATAGACTCGACATCCTAAGTCCTATGTCTCTGTAGACTCAGCGAACCTAGAGCTCTGATACCACTCTGAAACGACACGATTCATAAAGCACGATATAATCTCAGCGGAAGCATTCGATTAAGAGCGGTATACGAAAATTCACGAAAAATTTAAAACTTTTCGAGACAAGATCTTGAAGACATGAAACTTCTTTCATAAAAGCAAGGTAACAGTTTACATCTCTGTTAAACCACTTCTCAAGTGATTACATATAACAAAATACAAAATCTCAGATTAACAAACTCCAAGGACCTGAGAGTACAGAGACGACATAAGACTATCTAACTACATGACTTAGCAGTCAGTATCTCCACCTGAGATTCACTGCTGCCCCTGGTTCTCTTGTTGCTGATACTGATCACCTGCAGAGTGGTTCCTTCGTCCTCGGCGACCACCTCAAAAGTTGAAATCTACGGGGTGAGACAATTTTAAATAATTGTCCCAGCGAGAGTTATAACTCTCCGCCAGAAGCTTTATTATAGCAATCACAGATCAACATAAGCAATAAAGCTTTAAGGTAATCAACAGCAGATTGTTATCAAGTGGAACAACAACATTTAAGGAATATGAAGAACATGTATACTAAATAGTGTAACCATCAATCATTGTATCTCATAGTTCAACCTAAGCAGATATGCTACACGGTTGATTATGTTTTACAAACATTATTGTGCCCTGCGGAGATGAGGTATACCGCTCATACTCCAACCGATCGCTATTAAGTCGCATCGGTATCATACATAGGTCATCAAAAGAGTCGGATTCTTATGACCTCATCTTCCTCAGTCAGTATGAGGATCAACATGCAGGACATCTAGTGTCTCTGCTACTATAGCTTACCAGGGTATTCTTGTACTTCGCTATTAGAGTCACAGTGGCATTTTGTACTCTCTTCGCCATTGAAAGATTTCTTGTTTATCTCTCATCGATGCGGTACAAAAGAATTCCTTGGGAGATTAGTGTTATATCACCCCGGCATAAACACATAGTGAAGGATTGATATATTAAGATACATCTACATCAATTCCTACACTAGGATGTAAGGGTATTCACATCCATATTCCCCCACATACTCAAAAGTATGTGATCCAGGAGTTCCCTTAGGAAAACCTGTTTCACCATCATTTAACTCCTGACAATGATGGATCTATGATCAGGGCTCTACATGGTATGATTATACTTGATTAGTTAGGTACATTTCAGTATTCTTTTTATCATCATACATGTTCTCAAACATTAATCATTAGAACAGCAGCTATGAAAGTAGAATACTAAATGTATCAAGTCTAACTCTCATCAATTATCATTTCTCAATCATCTAATCACAATTCATCTGACAAGCATGACCTTGATGATACTCATGGCTCTCACAGCCTATCATTCTCATAAGATGCCACTTATTAGGCATCAGCATATGTCATTATTCATAAAGCTAATAACATGCTTTCAATGAATATGAAATCATAATCCTTACCTGGATATGATCATCATCATGTATAAGAACCTGCATGGTTAATTCAACTGATAATAGTAAGCAATTCATATCAAAAGGTGTACCGGTTAGGTTCCCTGATTTTCACCAATTAGGGTTTACTATTCACATTACATGTCATCATCCTAGAATTAGGGTTTACTATTCACCTCATGGAGAATTGATCTCATAATATCACCATGTATGAGGAACGTCATCCTTAAAGCCCTCAGATAAGATTAAGATTCACCAATTATCATATTTAGGGTTTCCATTATCTCACATAAGTGGATCATACCTAATCTTGCATATTCGGGTACATTGAAGGTATTTTTACTTGAGTTTTGAACATAAATGGTATTTTTTCTCTCCTCTCACTAGTAGATGGTGATTACACCACTCTAGATAGGTTGGGTCAAGTCATCCTTGATTAACATAAACCAAATCATCACTATCAAGTGATTAGGGTTTGATTAGAACAAGGTATCATTCAAATTAACCCCTCAAGGGCATTTTGGTAATTTACCCATTGATCATCATCATGGGTCAATTCATTAGTCACTTAGTCCCTTAATGTCTTAAGTTACCATTAGAGTTTAGATTAGATCATCATTGAACCATTTACACCTTCAAGTGATTAAGTATACATAAACTTGAAAGTCTCCAATTGGTTTAGGGTTTAACCTTCAACCCATTTAGGTTTTAAACGACCTTGAACTCATTTAATCTCAAAAGACTTTGAACCCATTTGAGCCTTAAACGAGTGTGGACCCACTTGACCTTAAACGGGTGTGAACCCATTTGGCCTTAAACGAGTGTGAACCCGTTTGGCCTTAAACGAGTGTGAACCCGTTTGGCCTTAAACGAGTGTGAACCCATTTGGCCTTAAACGAGTGTCAACCTGTTTGAGCCTAAATGAGTGTCAACCTGTTTGAGCCTAAACGAGTGTCAACCTGTTTGAGCCTAAACGAGTTTCAACTTGTTTGCCCAAAATTTTGACCAAAGACCAAGTCGGTTGGATAAGGGTTGAACCCTAAATAGATCTAAAATCAGCAATTTTATCAATTCATCAACCTATTGAAATTGGACCCTCAAACCATCAAATTTCCTTAACCCTAGACCTCCAAACGATCTTGGGGTGTCACTAAATGAGTGTGAGACCGTTTGGATGAACCCCCAAACGGTTTTGAACCCGTTTGGGTCCTTCAACCCAAAACTCAACAAGATCAGTACTTGAAATCAGCAATTTCAACCCGATTAGGGTTAGGGTGTTGAAGTGCCTTCAACTCTCAATTGGTTAGGAATTAGTTTATAATTCTTTTTCGAATTGAAATTCAATATATTATCAACAGACCCTCAAATGGTCGTCCCTTGGTCAACCCTATCAAACGGTCTTGAGACCATTTTGATCCAAACGATCTTGCAAGATCGTTTGAGATCAAACGGGTTGAACCCGTTTGACCTTAAACGGTTTGCAACCGTTTGGACGAAAAGGGTCCAAGGTAATTTGATAAAGTTACCTAGGAATCCATGCCCATCATCCTCAACCTCTGTCCAGGTTGGTTACAACACCGTTTTTCTTGCAAAAGTGCAAGGAAGAAGGGAGGTAGAAGAAGAACTAAGCACAAAAAGTAAGAACAAAGATATGCATAATAAAGCTAGGAGTTTAGAGTTATAAAACCCGCCTTAAATGTGGTTCCTAGAGATCCAAGCTTCCAATCTTCAAGCCTTTAATGGCGTCTTGAGCTCCACAGGTCATCCAAGGTTGTTTCTTCAAGGAAAAGATGGGAATGGTTGGCTAAAACAAAGAATCTAAGTGAGTTAACCATAGAACCAACCTTTTAAGAAGAATTCCTTCATGAATTCGAGCTTGAAGATGGTTCCTACTCACCTTAGCACTAGTTGGTCGTCTCCCTGAGGTCCAGAGCTCTGCCTTGGCCATTTTGAGAAAGATGAGAAATGAAGAGGATAAAGGATACGTTCACTTGGTTTGCAAGGGTGAAGGCTTATATACTTCAAGCTATTTTCCACCATAAGGACCTCTAAATCATGGAATTCTCATCTAAGTCCCTCCTTGTTTCTAAGGCACGCCCAAGCTATGAAACTTATGTAAAGCTCATCAAAACTCTAGATTTAAGGGTAAAGAAAACCAACTTTCAACTAGAGTTCATATATGACAAGTCTCCATCCTCATACTTCGTGAATTTTATGCACAAAGATCATTTTTCTTATCTGATCACTCATTCATGTGTCCCTTTCATCATTTTTACTATGAATGATGTCAAGAGTCATAAAAGATGTTCTATATGGTGTATTTTATAAGTTGCACCCCACATTTGGGTAAATTGCACTTTAATCCAAATTAGGGTTTTTAAGCATAAAGATCATTCCACAAGCTGCATCTTGATTCCCAAGCTTGGGAAATCCATCTTACCTCATCATATCCACTCATATGATATCTCATCATCAGAAGAACATCTTAACTTGTGAAATTTGCAAGTTAAACCCCTTAACTGGATAATTTGCACATAGGTCCCTGTATTACCACACAATACTACAATCATTGTTTAAAAGGGACAGAAATGAAAATGTATGTTCCTTAGGAACTTAATTACATGCCAAAATATAATTACAAGAGTTTAATTACATATTTAGGCAAAACACCTAGGGTTAGTTTATAACCCAGGTCAGGGATGTTACACCAAAAGTGTCGGCGCCCTAGAGACCTAGAGGAGATGACCAAGGATTGGGTGGTGACCGAGTAGGTTCGAGACCAGTTCTCCATGAAAAAAATTGTGATATCGAGATGATTGTGATGTAGAGATACATGTTACATGTTTCAACTTAGATTTTAAGGTGCACTGGCAAGGTGGGATGTACCATCTCTACTCTTGGAATGGAAAGAACTCTGTATTTGGACTGCATCCAAATGCTTATTTCCTCTTGTTATGGGAGTCAGAGATAGGATAGTACGCATGCCATACACTAAGGATAAAGATGATGTGAGTTGGAATGTTGCTATGAGGTATGAGGACAAAGATGATAACATGCCCTTGTGGAGTGAACATATGTGGATGGTGTACAAACATCAAGAGAACTAAGGTAGCCATCTTATGAGGATGTTTTTATCATGAGCTGTGTGGAATTTGTGAGTTATACAAGGTTGAGTTTGATAACCAAGAAGATGAGCTCTGAGTTTTCTTGATGAAGATAGACTTAGAGTATGAGATGAGATGATAAATGGAATACATGGAGGTGTATGTTTTCAACATTACTTTACACAGAAGGATGTGAGGTGGTAATGGATGCTCTGGTTGAGGTGCAGCTGCCTAGTTAGCTAGAGGCTAGAAGAGGTTGTTAGGTTAACCCTAAGTTTGAAAAAGGAGATATGTTTGGGCTAACACTCTGATGTAACGAGATCTGTTGAACAAGTTAGTAGTTGTTTGGTTAGCCAGCCTAGGCCTTGATGCAATAAAAGGATGGTTGTAGAACCTCAGTTGCACTTCTCTAGAAGAGAAGGTGATGAAACCCCGATTAGCGTGGTTTAGGATTTATGAGGAATCAGTCTTAGGGAATCATGAAATACATGAGATCATGATTTTAAGATCACCATACGCCATGGTACTGCTAAGATAATAAGTGGTAGCAGTACTTTGATACCTAAGATGAAAAGTGTACAAAGATACATGTGGCTTGTCGCCATGCATGTCAGGAGGTGAAGGACGAACACCAGTAACCCACTGAGTTGGTATAGAGGATGAAGAATCCCCGAGGGGGATTGGGAGTTGATCACTATGGATGTTGTGGTAAGTCTCCCCTAGACTAAGGAAGGTCAAGATGCAATATGGGTTATGGTAAATCGCCTTACCTAGATAACATGAGAGAGAAAGAATTCTATCAAGAGATGGATCCGGTTGAACTACATATGAGAAAGATGGTTCAACTACACCATGATGCGAGTTCAAAAGTTCTTGAGTATAACCTAAAGGTACACTTCCATGAGGTGTAAGTAGACAAACTCGATGCTAGTATAGTTTATCACCCCTAACTAATGGTTAGTATGATCCAGACTAGAGGGTCTGATGAGAGCATGTGTGCCTATTCAAGGTGATACATGGAGACAGTTATTGTACTCTGTAAGATGTGATGATAACCACCATAGCCAGTTTCGGGATGTAAAGAAGCTCTATAAGGGAGGTTGTGTCGGTCACCACTTCATTAAGATGATGCTGGTGAAGGGACCTCGTGAAGGTCAAGAAAGAACCACAGTGTGTACAAATGAAGTCATTTTGATCGTACAATGGCTGAGAGAGAGCCCAGGGGCGACATGAGTCGTGAGCTGATGCAAAGTAGACTGACAAGCAGTTCACTGTGGGAGAGTATGTGATGTGAAAATTTGACCCCTCTATGCTATAGCTGAGAAAGCTGAGTCCCCAATATATGTGTCCATTTGAGATGGATTGGTGGAGATGGTTGTGTTTATCCTTACCCCTCAGGATAACATGATGTATAATGTGTTCCATGAGTCTGATCTAGAGCACTATGTGAGGTACCCAAGCCATGTGCTGAGCCATGAACCTATTCAGCTTTATGAGAGGCTGAAATGTCCTGAGTCACCTATGAGGGTATGAGACACCAAGGTGAGAAAGAACTCAGATGGAAGAATATGAGATGATGAACGTTCTTGGGAAGGATCATGGAAAGGGTGAGGCCACATGGGAGCCATGATGGACATAAGAAAGGCTTATCATGTTTGTTTGTGTGTCTGGTGGAATTTTGGGGGCAAAATTCCTATAAAAGGGGATGGATGTTACAAGCCCAATTGTTGGGTTCTTTTGGTGAGAAATGTAATTTCTCCTATTAAAGGTATTTGAAAAAATAATGATATAATTTGTTTTGAATAAAAGGATTTCATTTACAATAGCCTTGTTGGTTGTTTTGTGGGCTTTATTGGCTATTGGGCCCAATAACAAGAAAAAGACGAAGGAAACTCCATTATTAATAAGAGATGGAGAAAAGAAAGATGTAGAAACATCTAGAAGGCAAAAGAATATAATCCAAAATCCTCTTGGGTTCTATGGGTTCCAAGGATTCCAAAGTTGCAAAGATAATGTAACAAGAAAAGAAAAGATCAATTAAATATTTCCTTATTAAGAAAGAAATTGGAAACAATGATAAAATATGGGAAATAAGTGGAAAGAGGCATGATTGAGTTATCTTTGGTGGATTTTCATATCCATAAGGTTTCTAATGTCAAAAGGAATTCCAATAAGGAAAATAAAAAGAGAGATAAAGAGAAATCCTCAAAAAGAGATATTTTAATACAGAAATAAATATGATAATGAGAAATAATGGATATAAATGCATTTAGAAGGATAATGAGTATCCACTAATTAAAAAGGATTTCGAAATATTAGAGTTTCTTGGGGTCCAAGGAGCCCCAATGGAGAAAAAGAAAGAGAAAATACAAATAATACAAAATAAGAGGATAATGTGATGCATAATTAATGGAATTGGTGGCATTGTTAAAGAGGAGGTGTTTTTCTACTAAAAGAAAATATAAATTCATGCCAATGGCTTAAAAGGCAAGCATAAAGAGTCTAAGAGAGAGAATTTTCGAATTTATAAATATCCAGTAAATATGGTTTATTAAGAAGATAATTAGGAGAGAGAAGCTTGCTTCCTAATGAAGGAACTTGGGTTCCTAAGGGGAAAAGAACTTGTTTCCTCGTGGATGAACACCTTAGGGCGTGGATACCCTCCCCTATATAAAGGGTAGAGCCTCTGGTTCGAGTTCAAGAGAGATCCCACACAACTCTCTCTCTTCTTCATGTTCTTTCCGTGCAAACCCTAACCTTTGAGAATAGCTCTATCTCTGGAGCAGCAAGGGGCCGTGAAGTAGTCAAGATGGAAGCAGGATACCCAGAATGTTGGGGAGAGGCTTGGCCATCACCATCGTGCCCTAACCTAGGCGCGGCAGCTGCAACTCGGTTGCAAGAACAGCCGCATGTGCGGGCTTGGTGCTCATGAAACCGGCCATCTCAGCCATGCTGCATGGCCATGTTGGGTGCGGCGGGGAGCGTCGGAGGTAGGGAGATCAGTTCTGGCAAGCTCCAGGCCGTGGAGTGATGGCTATAGCCTCATGCTTGGCTGCAGGTCGACGGCCACGTAGGGTTCTAAAGGAGGAAGATGATCGAGGTGAGTTGGATGCTTTTACCCCTCCGCATGATGAAGGACCAGCGACTTACACAAGGGTATAACCATAATTTGGTTATGTTTCCAAAATAAACAATGTTTCATGCAAGTGGTGATGTGGCGCTCAGTGATTGGCCCAAGTAAATAATGCAAAATTCATATATTTTTATTGGTAGCGTGGATGGATGTGTATAGAATATGAATCTTGCTCAGAAAAATGCTAGGAATCCATTAAAAATATATTTAGAAGCTAATTTCTCTTGAAATTTGAAAAGTAGTGGAAGTTATCAATTTTAATGATTTAATGTTTAAGAAACCCTAATTTGAGATGATTTATGTATTTAGAAGGGTTTTATGGATGATTAAAGTGGATATTAGTGTAACATCCCTGACCTGGGTTATGATTTAACCCTAGATTGTTTTGCTTAATAAGGTTAAGTAGATTCTTAATCTTATCTTGTGAAAAGTAATTAGGGCTCATGAGAAACTTATGTTTCAATTTTGGTCCTGTTTGAACAATGTTGAAGCAATGTTTGCTTATTTTGGACTAAAGTGCAAATTACCCAAGTTGAGGGGTTAACTTGAAATTTTCATATGATAAGATGTTCCTCTGATGTTTAGACATCATAAGGATGAATATGATGTAGTATTATGGTTGCCACAAGCCTGGACACCAAGATAGAGCTTGTTGGACAATGTTGTGCATTAAAACCTAGTTTTGGAGTAAAGTGCAATTTACCCAAAATCTAGGGTTCAATATGCAAATTACTACTTCAACAAGGTCCCTAATGTTTCTTGGCATCATGTAGAGCAAATAAAATGAGATGGGTGCCTCATTTGAATTAAGTTGGAGGAGAGAGAATCTTGATATTAAAATAATCAAGATTAATGCCTAATTGAAACCCTAATTTGATTTAGGGCAAAAATGAATAAAAATAATTGAAGGGCTTTCAACCAAAATGTTTTGGGTTGATTTTGAATAAGTATGGACGTTTCTTTTCCAAGATAAGGAACGAAAATATCCTAAGTAGGTGAAATTCCACTCACCTTATTATAAGAAAAAGAAAACCCACTCACATATGGATATTAATATAATAAGCATTAAGGTGCTTAATTTGATTTTCTTTAAATCAAGGATAATGAAGGAGAATTAAAGGCAAAGGAAGGTGCCTCGTCCTTAAGGGATTTGAGGGGGAAGAGGCGGCCATATTTTTGGAATTTAATGCATTTTAATAATGCATTTTCTCTCTCATCAATTTCCTTATAAAAGTGCCTTTTTCAAGCCAAATGAAAGGCTATTTCGGATTTTCTTCTTCCCCTTGCTTGCAAAACCGACCAAGGAGCTAGGGAGGAGCAGGGAGCACGTCCCCAACCTGTGGGTGAGCCCTTGACCTTCGTTCTCCTTGATTTCATGGTGGAAATCGAAAATAAATTATGGATTCCTTCTTATTTCGATCTCCTCTTCAACCCTAGCCAACTTTTGCAATCAAAAGCTTGAGGACGAGCCTAGGGGGAGTTGCAAGAGCTTCATCCACCATTAATGGCGTGATCTTGGAGCTTTGGAGCTCAATTGGAGGCGGGTTTTATAACTCAAACCCTTAAACATTGCTATTGCATCAATTCTCTATGCTTTGTTGATTGATTTCTTCAATTTGATACACTCTTGTTTCTTTGCTGCAATTTCCATCAAGAACGGTTGATGTTCTTGGTTGTTCGAAGGAAGGGGATGATTACATCATCCTAGATGCTTATACAAAGAAAATTACCAAGCAAAACCGTTTTGATAGCTACTCCAAATCATTTTAATTTGATTGGCTATGCGGTTTCAGCAAACCGTTTAAGGGCAAACGGTTTGAGACCGTTTGGGAGAAAACGGTCTCAAGACCGTTTGAGATGGTTGACCAAGCATTTACCGTTTGGGAATTTTGTTCCTAATTATGTAGGCTGATAACCCTCCAAATTTGAGGGATTAACTCCAAAGGAATCGAGAGTTGAAGGCCAATCAATTAGGCAATCGAATTGGATTATGTGCTGATTTTCAACCTGATTAACTTAACCTGGTTGAGCAAACGGTTTCAAGACCGTTTGAGATGGTTGACTAAGCATTGACCGTTTGGGATTCCTGTTCATAATTATGTTTATTAATAACCCTACAAATTTTAGGGATTAACTCCAAATTAATCTTGAGTTGAAGCCTAATCAATTAGGGAAACCTAATTGGATTAAGTGCTGATTTTCAATCTGATTTAATTGAACGTTTTGGGCAAACGGTCGCAAGACCATTTGAGTGCGTTGACCAAGCGTTTACCGTTTTGGATTACTGTTCCTAATGATGTTGGTTAATGACCCTCCAAATTTGAGGGGTTAACTCAAAAGGGATCATGAGTTGAAGGCTAATCAATTAGGAAAACCCTAATTGCAAATAGTGCTGAAATTCCAATGAGTTAAGTTGAGATTTTGGGTTGATTAGCCCAAACGGTCTCAAGACCGTTTGGGAATAATCCAAACGGTCTCAAGACCGTTTGGGGATCACCCCAAGACCGTTTGGAGGTCTGGGGTCAAGTATAGTTGACCAATTGAAGGTCCAAAGGTACCAAATCATACTGCAACTAAATGCTGATTTGTTGATCAACTCGATAGACCAATCCATGATGATTTTTCACTAAAATCCAAAGGTTGGATGGACAAACGGTCTCAAGACCATTTGGAGCTCATCCAAACGGTCTCAAGACCGTTTGTTGGTCACCCAAGACCGTTTGGAGGTCTAGGGTTGAGTATAGTTTAGTGGTTGAAGGTCTAAAGATATCAAGTTGATCTGCAATAGATTGCTGATTTGGTGAGTACTTCAATGAACCAAACCCTAATTGGATTGCTTGGATTTGAGTGATATGATGGGAAAACGGTCTCAAGACCGTTTGGAGGTCATACAAACGACCTCAAGACCGTTTGGGGTCAGGTCATACCCCATTTGAATGGTGATTCAATAGTTATGAAGTAACTAGTTACACATTGATGATTGATTTCATGAATCCAATGATTGAAGGAATCAACATTGGAAACCCTAATTCAATTGGATACATTATGTAATGGAGGTCCAATGTGATTGAATTTTTGGGAATTAAGATGATGAATGTTCTATTGATCCAATGATGATTAGTAATGGTAATCAATGAAGGTACAAAGGTTGAAACCCTAATAGTACCTAAGTGATTAAGTGCCAATTAAGGGATGAATCCCTAATTGCTTATAGGATCAATGACTTGATACACTATGTTAATCATAGTTGTATGTACTTGATTGAAGAGTTGATATGACCTAATCAAGTTAAGAAGTTGATAGCATGAATTCATACATGAATATGATTCATGTGGTGATTAAGGATTATGATCCTTAAGCAAAGAGATCATGAAACCCTAAATATGAACATAAACCCTAATTGACAGGGTTATTGAACTTAAACCCTAGTTGAGGGTGCATCCATGTGAAACCCTAGTTGAGGGTGCATTCATGTGAGACACTATTTGAGGAGTCATACATATGAAACCCTAATTGAAGGTGTATCCATGTGAAGCCCTAATTGAGGGTGATTCTATGAGAAACCCTAATTGGAAATGAATAGTAAACCCTAATTATGGGCAATGTGATATGAACCCCTAATGATGGGTGATTCTATATGCAATCCCTATTCTGAAAGAAGGACCTATCATGGTCTTTTTGTTAATTCATGACTTATGGATGAATCCATAGTATTGGCAATAGTTTTATATTCCAAGTGAGTGACTAATGATCACTACTTTACATGATGAATGTGATAAATTGGTGCATAAAGTATTAGGATGGGTAATACCCTAATACAAGCTGAGTATATGAACTTAAGAAAGTTAATGGTGTTGAGGGAAGTGATACATCAAGATATGATAGATATCATATCCAACACCCCAAATATTGGTATACCTTGTTGTGTTATAAATCCAATATAATTGGATGACTGATACATGAGATGTGTGATGGAAATCCTAATCCTGGTAAAGGATTAAGGGTAATACCCTTGAATTATCAATACATTATTTTTGCATGATAT
Source organism: Alisma plantago-aquatica (assembly GCA_963693085.1). Lineage (NCBI taxonomy): Eukaryota > Viridiplantae > Streptophyta > Magnoliopsida > Alismatales > Alismataceae > Alisma > Alisma plantago-aquatica. The sequence continues at coordinate 415,127,782 of OY856414.1, read as the reverse complement.
TGATGGATAATTGATGTGCTGCTATCATATGTGCTAACCATGCAGGTATCATGAGATGATGAGCATAGCCAGGTATGAGCTATGATGTGTTATTATTTTGAATTTGATTATTGGGCCTTGTGTGCCATAATATATCTTGTTGTCTGGTAAGAAATACCAAGAGAGTTAATGGGTATCAAGTATCACACTTATCTTGGTCAGATGACCTAAAGGTGTTAGTTACCTGAGAAAGAGGTAACAATGCTCAGGTAATGAGCTAAGGATTTGAATAACCATGACTTCATGGTTATGGTTTTGAAATTGAGAATGGATGGGAAGCCCAGTGTTGAAATGAGGGATTAAGATCCCTACACCTTGTGAAAAGAGTGTGGCTACGGGCCATGACTCCACAATGATAATGCCAGGCTTTAGTTATATGATCTAAGCCTGATGAGAGTTAATGCAGTGGTAATGATTCTGTAGTTTGAATAGATGTTATACATGTTCTTCATATTCCTTAAAGGATAAATGATATGTTGATTCTATCTTAACTGCAATGCTTCTGATATGGAATAATGTTCTAATCTGTTAGACATTAAAGTACCTGCTGTCAAATAAATATGATTTCTCTGTTCATATTTATCTTCTTAAGTTACAATAACAATGTTTCTGGCGGAGAGTTATATCTCTCGCTGGGGAAATTTTTATAATTGTCTCACCCCCATGGGAACCACATTTTTAGGTGGACGCGGACGAAGAGACAGGAATCCTTCAGGAGGTGAAGGACAAAAACAGCAATAGTAGGGACAACAGTGAAGTCTCAGGTAGAGACATTGACTGTCATGTCATGTTCAGTTGTATATAGAGTCCTATGTGTCGTCTCTGTACTCTCAGGTCCTCGGAGTAGTAGTTAGTGATTTTGAGATTTTGGTTTAGTGCCTCGAGGGTTTTATACTACCTGTGTACAGTTAAGACAGAGTAGTTAATGTTTGTATTCCTCGAGAAGAAAAAGTACATGAGATGTATATATATGAACCAGGATGTAAAGTTTTACTTTGGTTCTGAATGAAAGAGTTTTCCTATGAATGGATCCCTTTGCAAAAAGTTTTAATTTTTAGTGATTTTCGCTAATCCGCTGCTTGATGAACGCTTCGTATTAGTTAATCTTATTTTCGCAAGACGGTCGTCACAATTTAGTGGTATCAGAGCTCTAGGTTCGCTGAGTCTACTGAGACATAGGACTAAGGTATCGAGTCTGTGTTAGTGTCCTCCAGTATATCCTATAATGATTTCTGCTTGTGCAGAGAAAGGGTAAAGTTTTAAAATGACTGGAGAGCACAAGGAACACATTGCTTAGGGCAATGTTGTTGCACCAAGAATTGGTGCAAGGATCATGCAAGAATAGAATGAGTGCCTGAGAATCCCCATTAAGACCTGATCAGGATAGAGAATCCTATGATCATGCTCTTGTTGGGCAGATTAGGGCAACAATAATGCATATAGGGGACTGGATACTAGCTTTACAATCTAGGTTATCTTTCCTTAATATAGAAAGTTTGAGCTTTAAAAGAGTTCCTAAATGACTTAGTCATGTTGGAACAAGGGAAAATCATGTGTGTATAATGATATGAATAGCAAGGAATATGATAGCATGTAAGTGAATACTACCTAATCTCAATACTTATATACCCTGGCCAGGTATATGATCATTGAAGATAAGGCAAGTATGAAACTCTTAGATTGTTATCTTTTTTATTACTCTGATCAAGTAGTCATTCTGAAACAATCTAGAGAGTATAATGAGACAAAAAGGAAAAGCTATGTGAACATTCCCAACAAAAAGGGAAGAGCTATGTGTCATTCCCAATCAAAAAGGGAAAGCTATGTGTCATCCCCAACAAAAAGGGAAGAGCTATGTGTCATTCCCAATCAAAAAGGGAAAGCTATGTGTCATCCCCAACAAAAAGGAAAGAGCTATGTGTCATTCCCAATAAAAAAGGGAAAGCTATGTGTCATCCCCAACAAAAAGGGAAGAGCTATGTGTCATTCCCAATCAAAAAGGGAAAGCTATGTGTCATCCCCAACAAAAAGGGAAGAGCTATGTGTCATTCCCAATCAAAAAGGGAAAGCTATGTGTCATCCCCAACAAAAAGGGAAGAGCTATGTGTCGTTCCCAATCAAAAAGGGAAAGCTATGTGTCATCCCCAACAAAAAGGGAAGAGCTATGTGTCATTCCCAATCAAAAAGGGAAGAGCTATGTGTCATTCCCAATCAAAAAGGGAAAATCTATGTGGCATTTCCAACTAATAAGAAGAACTATGTGAACAATCCCAATTACATAGAGTTTGTTAAAGGATTACTGAGTAAATTATCTTTGTTAGATATATATGTTGTTCCTTTTGATAAATATTCTTGGGTGATGATAGAAGTATGTTCTTTTATGCTTCTTCTTTCCAATAATATGGACATCATATGTTAGGGGTTTATGCTCTGCATAAACATTGATGAGGTTGAACTAATGAAAGGAGCTTTGTGTGGAATCACGGAGTTCATGATATCTCCATGATATTAAGATGATATGTGGATACTTGAGGGCATGATTAATGAACAATATGTTCCTCCTTTTCTTGGGATTTCGAGGACGAAATCCTTGTTAGGGGTTTATAATTTGTAACATCCCTGACCTGGGTTATGATTTAACCCTAGATTGTTTTGCTTAATAAGGTTAAGTAGATTCTTAATCTTATCTTGTGAAAAGTAATTAGGGCTCATGAGAAACTTATGTTTCAATTTTGGTCCTGTTTGAACAATGTTGAAGCAATGTTTGCTTATTTTGGACTAAAGTGCAAATTACCCAAGTTGAGGGGTTAACTTGAAAATTTCATATGATAAGATGTTCCTCTGATGTTGAGACATCATAAGGATGAATATGATGTAGTAGTATGGTTGCCACAAGCCTGGACACCAAGATAGAGCTTGTTGGACAATGTTGTGCATTAAAACCTAGTTTTGGAGTAAAGTGCAATTTACCCAAAATCTAGGGTTCAATATGCAAATTACCACTTCAACAAGGTCCCTAATGTTTCTTGGCATCATGTAGAGCAAATAAAATGAGATGGGTGCCTCATTTGAATTAAGTTGGAGGAGAGAGAATCTTGATATTAAAATAATCAAGATTAATGCCTAATTGAAACCCTAATTTGATTTAGGGCAAAAATGAATAAAAATAATTGAAGGGATTTCAACCAAAATGTTTTGGGTTGATTTTGAATAAGTATGGACGTTCTTTTTCCAAGATAATGAACGAAAATATCCTAAGTAGGTGAAATTCCACTCACCTTATTATAAGAAAAAGAAAACCCACTCACATATGGATATTAATATAATAAGCATTAAGGTGCTTAATTTGATTTTTTTTAAATCAAGGATAATGAAGGAGAATTAAAGGCAAAGGAAGGTGCCTCGTCGTTAAGGGATTTGAGGGGGAAGAGGCGGCCATATTTTTGGAATTTAATGCATTTTAATAATGCATTTTCTCTCTCATCAATTTCCTTATAAAAGTGCCTTTTTCAAGCCAAATGAAAGGCTATTTCGGATTTTCTTCTTCCCCTTGCTTGCAAAATCGACCAAGGAGCTAGGGAGGAGCAGGGAGCACGTCCCCAACCTGTGGGTGAGCCTTTGACCTTCGTTCTCCTTGATTTCATGGTGGAAATCGAAAATAAATTATGGATTCCTTCTTATTTCGATCTCCTCTTCAACCCTAGCCAACTTTTGCAATCAAAAGCTTGAGGACGAGCCTAGGGGGAGTTGCAAGAGCTTCATCCACCATTAATGGCGTGATCTTGGAGCTTTGGAGCTCAATTGGAGGCGGGTTTTATAACTCAAACCCTTAAACATTGCTATTGCATCAATTCTCTATGCTTTGTTGATTGATTTCTTCAATTTGATACACTCTTGTTTCTTTGCTGCAATTTCCATCAAGAACGGTTGCTGTTCTTGGTTGTTCGAAGGAAGGGGATGATGACATCATACTAGATGCTTATAAAAAGAAAATTACCAAGCAAAACCGTTTTGATAGCTACTCCAAATCATTTTAATTTGATTGGCTATGCGGTTTCAGCAAACCGTTTAAGGGCAAACGGTTTGAGACCGTTTGGGAGAAAACGGTCTCAAGACCGTTTGATATGGTTGACCAAGCGTTGACCGTTTGGGAATTTTGTTCCTAATTATGTAGGCTGATAACCCTCCAAATTTGAGGGATTAACGCCAAAGGAATCGAGAGTTGAAGGCCAATCAATTAGGCAATCGAATTGGATTATGTGCTGATTTTCAACCTGATTAACTTAACCTGGTTGAGAAAACGGTTTCAAGACCGTTTGAGATGGTTGACTAAGCGTTGACCGTTTGGGATTCCTGTTCATAATTATGTTTATTAATAACCCTACAAATTTTAGGGATTAACTCCAAATTAATCTTGAGTTGAAGCCTAATCAATTAGGGAAACCTAATTGGATTAAGTGCTGATTTTCAATCTGATTTAATTGAACGTTTTGGGCAAACGGTCTCAAGACCGTTTGAGTGCGTTGACCAAGCGTTTACCGTTTTGTATTACTGTTCCTAATGATGTTGGTTAATGACCCTCCAAATTTGAGGGGTTAACTCAAAAGGGATCATGAGTTGAAGGCTAATCAATTAGGAAAACCCTAATTGAAAATAGTGCTGAAATTCCAATGAGTTAAGTTGAGATTTTGGGTTGATTAGCCCAAACGGTCTCAAGACCGTTTGGGAATCATCCAAACGGTCTCAAGACCGTTTGGGGATCACCCCAAGACCGTTTGGAGGTCTGGGGTCAAGTATAGTTGACCAATTGAAGGTCCAAAGGTACCAAATCATACTGCAACTAAATGCTGATTTGTTGATCAACTCGATAGACCAATCCATGATGATTTTTCACTAAAATCCAAAGGTTGGATGGGCAAACGGTCTCAAGACCGTTTGGAGTTCATCCAAACGGTCTCAAGACCGTTTGTTGGTCACCCAAGACCGTTTGGAGGTCTAGGGTTGAGTATAGTTCAGTGGTTGAAGGTCTAAAGATATCAAGTTGATCTGCAATAGATTGCTGATTTGGTGAGTACTTCAATGAACCAAACCCTAATTGGATTGCTTGGATTTGAGTGATATGATGGGAAAACGGTCTCAAGACCGTTTGGAGGTCATACAAACGACCTCAAGACCGTTTGGGGTCAGGTCATACCCCATTTGAATGGTGATTCAATAGTTATGAAGTAACTAGTTACACATTGATGATTGATTTCATGAATCCAATGATTGAAGGAATCAACATTGGAAACCCTAATTCAATTGGATACATTATGTAATGGAGGTCCAATGTGATTAAATTTTTGGGAATTAAGATGATGAATGTTCTATTGATCCAATGATGATTAGTAATGGTAATCAATGAAGGTACAAAGGTTGAAACCCTAATAGTACCTAAGTGATTAAGTGCCAATTAAGGGATGAATCCCTAATTGCTTATAGGATCAATGACTTGATACACTATGTTAATCATAGTTGTATGTACTTGATTGAAGAGTTGATATGACCTAATCAAGTTAAGAAGTTGATAGCATGAATTCATACATGAATATGATTCATGTGGTGATTAAGGATTATGATCCTTAAGCAAAGAGATCATGAAACCCTAAATATGAACATAAACCCTAATTGACAGGGTTATTGAACTTAAACCCTAGTTGAGGGTGCATCCATGTGAAACCCTAGTTGAGGGTGCATTCATGTGAGACACTAGTTGAGGAGTCATACATATGAAACCCTAATTGAAGGTGTATCCATGTGAAGCCCTAATTGAGGGTGATTCTATGAGAAACCCTAATTGGAAATGAATAGTAAACCCTAATTATGGGCAATGTGATATGAACCCCTAATGATGGGTGATTCTATATGCAATCCCTATTCTGAAAGAAGGACCTATCATGGTCTTTTTGTTAATTCATGACTTATGGATGAATCCATAGTATTGGCAATAGTTGTATATTCCAAGTGAGTGACTAATGATCACTACTTTACATGATGAATGTGATAAATTGGTGCATAAAGTATTAGGATGGGTAATACCCTAATACAAGCTGAGTATATGAACTTAAGAAAGTTAATGGTGTTGAGGGAAGTGATACATCAAGATATGATAGATATCATATCCAACACCCCAAATATTGGTATACCTTGTTGTGTTATAAATCCAATATAATTGGATGACTGATACATGAGATGTGTGATGGAAATCCTAATCCTGGTAAAGGATTAAGGGTAATACCCTTGAATTATCAATACATTATTTTTGCATGATATTGATGGATAATTGATGTGATGCTATCATATGTGCTAACCATGCAGGTATCATGAGATGATGAGCATAGCCAGGTATGAGCTATGATGTGTTATTATTTTGAATTTGATTATTGGGCCTTGTGTGCCATAATATATCTTGTTGTCTGGTAAGAAATACCAAGAGAGTTAATGGGTATCAAGTATCACACTTATCTTGGTCAGATGACCTAAAGGTGTTAGTTACCTGAGAAAGAGGTAACAATGCTCAGGTAATGAGCTAAGGATTTGAATACCCATGACTTCATGGTTATGGTTTTGAAATTGAGAATGGATGGGAAGCCCAGTGTTGAAATGAGGGATTAAGATCCCTACACCTTGTGAAAAGAGTGTGGCTACGGGCCATGACTCCACAATGATAATGCCAGGCTTTAGTTATATGATCTAAGCCTGATGAGAGTTAATGCATTGGTAATGATTCTGTAGTTTGAATAGATGTTATACATGTTCTTCATATTCCTTAATGGATAAATGATATGTTGATTCTATCTTAACTGCAATGCTTCTGGTATGGAATGATGTTCTAATCTGTTAGACATTAAAGTACCTACTGTCAAATAAATATGATTTCTCTGTTCATATTTATCTTCTTAAGTTACAATAACAATGTTTCTGGCGGAGAGTTATATCTCTCGCTGGGGCAATTTTTATAATTGTCTCACCCCCATGGGAACCACATTTTTAGGTGAACGCGGACGAAGAGACAGGAATCCTTCAGGAGGTGAAGGACAAAAACAGCAATAGTAGGGACAACAGTGAAGTCTCAGGTAGAGACATTGACTGTCATGTCATGTTCAGTTGTATATAGAGTCCTATGTGTCGTCTCTGTACTCTCAGGTCCTCGGAGTAGTAGTTAGTGATTTTGAGATTTTGGTTTAGTGCCTCGAGGGTTTTATACTACCTGTGTACAGTTAAGACAGAGTAGTTAATGTTTGTATTCCTCGAGAAGAAAAAGTACATGAGATGTATATATATGAACCAGGATGTAAAGTTTTACTTTGGTTCTGAATGAAAGAGTTTTCCTATGAATGGATCCCTTTGCAAAAAGTTTTAATTTTTAGTGATTTTCGCTAATCCGCTGCTTGATGAACGCTTCCGTATTAGTTAATCTTATTTTCGCGAGACGGTCGTCACAATTAGAATGTTAATTACAAAAAGAATAAAAAGGATGAACTTTGCATGTAATTGGTTTACTTTAGAGGTCCATGTACATGAATGAGCTTTAATGGGCCTTGAAACCCTAATGTTAGTAATTGTTACTCTTAATGGCTTTAATTGTTCAAATTCATGAATAAAATTGAGATATGATGGTTCTAAGCTATTTCGAGTATAAAAGTTCCTAATTGTGAATAAATACCCTTAATATGGTAATTAGGGTTTTCTAATCGATAAAGGTGGAATTAATGATAAATAGAGTTCATATGTGAATTAGATCATAATGAACTATGAGATGTTAATCCGGAAGGAACCAAAGATGATAATTAGGCCTAATGATCTTGTCATGAATTAAAAGGATAAAAATGGTAGTTTCAATGTAAAAGAGCATAATGGACTTAATTGATGGTTAATTGTGCCTTTAATCCGAAATTAAGGTTGTATGTTGTTAAAATGTAACCTTAATATCTTTCGTGAAGAATAGATGAGATAATTAGGGCTTGTGAGTAATTGTATAAAATTAGGGTTTAAAAGAGTAAAAATGAAGAGGAACCCTAATTGCAATGGAAACCCTAAAAGTATACTAGAAACCCTAGGAAGCGAGCTAGGTTTAATAGATCTTGATGGCATGATCAATGATAGGAAATCGTATGCATATTTCAGGATCTCTTTGTGTGCTTGCTTGCCTATTGGATTTCTTGCATTGATTGGATTAATTCTATCTCAAATCAGCCTGATAGGTATGTGGTTAATTATGGTTAATCGTATTAGTTTCCCGAAGAGTTTCCCAGATGATTCATCGCATTGAATGCAACTTATCAGTTTAGATGTTCATATTTGCAAATCATAAAGTCACTATGATTATCACAATAATAATAGAAGTGTGTATTCTCGCACCTACATGCCACCCTGATGGATGATGCCAAAAGGTCAAGCCCAGGAGGGAAGACCCATGGGCACCATGAGTGGTGACCCCAGACTCCAAGCTTAGGATTGGGAAGGTGGTCTTTATCGAATGACTAATGGGCACCATGAGAGGTGACCCCAGGCACCAAGCTCGGGATTGAGAAGGTGGCCTTAAGTCATTGGTAAAAGAGAAACCCTAAGGTGGGTATGCCAGGGTTAGGGAAAAAGCGGTGGGGAATGTCACACTGAAAGTGTAATTTGGCTTGTTAATCAACTTGATTGTGATATTTAGATTGTTAGCTATATTTACAAAATTTTGGTTGTCCCCACATACCGGCATATTCCTATATGTTGACCGACGTTTTGTTTGTCGGCATTTTAGGTACAAATTGCAAAGGACAAACAGTAAAGTGGCATATTGTGAAATTAAGAAATAAAGTGTAAGGAGGATTAGTTAGAATAGAGTCTAGATGTGGATAGAAGTTAGATATCCATGTTTTTGAAAAAAGTATGTAAAGTTTTATTTTATTTCAGCTTTCAGTATAGTTTGGTAGAATTTCATAATTATTATTGATTATTTTTCGAACATTTGATCCGGAAATTGGGATAACAGCTCTGACCTCTTGGTCTCCCTTAATTGGGGGTTACCGGGAGGCGGTGTCGTTACAGAAACTATGTTAGAACTGCCAAAGATAAAAGTGGAGGTGTTAATGTTTCTAAAATTATTTAAGCAATCGATTGTCAAATTTCCTAAACAATTAGGGGTCTCCATTTAGTAGTTACAAAATAATGGAGTAATTTAACAAAAGAGAATTAATTGCCAACCTAATTGTCTATGTTAGTAATGTTGCATTACATGAGACCGTGGTCTCTTTTCTCCTCGACGCCTCATTCTCTAACCCTCTCCAGCCCTAGCACATCTACCGTTACAAATGGGAAACAATGAGTATTTCCTCCCCCTCATCCGTACTACTCTCGGCAGAATCAACTGCACTAAAAACCACCATCAGTCCCTCCACCTGAATGGCCAGTCAAGATGCAGATCGTAGACTGGCGCCACCAACATTCTCATCTGAGAAATGGTCGAAGATCATTACCCTGCCACATAGAAAACTCCTCACCTCTCCACCATTTTCAACTATGTCAATTGATTGAAGTCACCTTTGCATCTTCCACCTGAACGACACCACTTCGCACCCTAAACGCCTGGCCTCCATTAAAACTGCTGCAAACTCGTTGATAACTGACCAAAGATGGCAAACGGACTCTCCGTCTGCTGACTAATGACGGTAATAAGAGCCAGTCATTCTCGCCTATCATCAAACCTATCCATGATCGGAGCGACAACCAGTTACTTCATCCCACTCCCTCTTCATCATACACATCTCTGGATACCCTGAAAACCACATTTCACCTATATAATATCTCCTTCTCCGTCCTGCACCATCATCTTGCTCAGCCAACCAAGCCACAAGAAACCATCGTCAGTTCACACAGCAGCAATCGGCGGACCTACTAACCATCAGGAAGAGTCCGAAGACACTGCCATCCTCCTCCGTCCACCTATATCGAGTTCTTGGCTATCTCGTTCTGGAGTCTGTTCTGCAGTCCTCACACGCAACCAATGGTTATCTGTAGTTGAGCTTCTCTGAAACATTCCCTGATTCAGATGGTCGTCCCCGATGGAATCAACCTCTCTAGGCCTCGCTAGGAAACTTAGCTGCCACCTACAAACCAAGTCCCGAACACAGCAAATACCATCACGGTCACCTGAGTCATAGGAAATCTAAAGACACCAAATCCAATACCTGATCACCATCAACCTTTGATCAGTCTAAACGTAGAACCACAACACCACCATCACCTTCCTCCACCAACCAGTCGCCGTTGGCCACATGTTCCCTGCCCGGCCAGCACCATGCTGCCAACCCTACCATGGACGCCACCTTGTAAGCTGTCTTCACCATCGACCTGCAACGCATCATTGAGGCCTTCTTCATGACTGATGTGGTTGCAAAGATCTGCAGTACTACCTTCAACACCTGAACTTCTGAAAGAAAGGGCCTTTCTCCTAGCCCTATTGATCTCTTCTCAACTAATCCCTTTCAGGCATCTTCTGTGGCCTGCGAGCTAGGAAGACTAAAGTTGGGATGATCTACTTGACTCGTTGCTGCCAACCTGGAACCACCTTGAACGACCACAAGCCAAAGTCCAAGGGGTTAGATCAACCACCAATTATCATGGAAATCAGGAGGAAGACCATCGGATAGTAGGTCAGTTACTCCCCCTGTTATTCTTTCACTTTAGAACTAAAAGTAAAAGAGACATTACACTAAGAACCAATAACGTTATGCAACATTGATGATTAATGTGTTTAGATAAGTAACAAAGACATATATCCCATTCATGTATACTGGAATTTATGCATGTATACACTAGAATACTAAGACAAGTAGATGAGAGATATACAATTTTGATACGACACGAATAAATCATATCCCTAACTAGCAATTAGGGTATAAACAATTAGCAATGATAATTAAATAAATTGCAAGGTTCACTTCCCTAATATGTATCATATTAGTATTTTCATTTATATGTATGGACTTTTATTAGCAAGGATCAAAAGGTTGATTAGTAGTTTTAGTAGTCCTTAGTACAAAAATCAACAAGCCAATGTGATTATATAGCACTTAGTCCTTCCTAAATCTGCATAATTGTAATCATGGAGGAATGTACATGGCAACAATATGATACTCTCATTGTAGGCACAAATTAACTACTTACAAGGACAATAATAGAGTTATAATACATCGTGTGTTTATTTAATTGTATCAGACACCCTAGAATGAGAATATGAGGGAATCTTGGGAACACAATCTAGTATTCATCTATATCATAATGACATTCATAAATATATGACATTAAAATCTTAGAAAAGAATATAATGGAAGAAACATGATATACCAATAACCCTAGATGGGAAAGAAAACCCTAATAGACAATATTCAACAAGTAGTTGATTAGAAGCAAAGTAATGACACCATTACAATACCTTGTAGATTTCTGGCTCTTGGATCCATTCTAGGTGATTGTACAACCTATGGAAGACTTGGATAAACTGAGGTACTAGATTCTGTATTTACTTATTGAGTTATTTTGTTTCTCTCTTGAATTCAATGTACATTGTTTGGTGGTGAACCCTAAACTATTTTATAAGCCTTCCTACCTTTGAGGGTCACCACCCCTAAATTCATTAATGTTAGATTTTAAAAATATTAAGATAATCATTGGAATTTAATTCTTGGAGTTATGACTCCCTGGACTTTGGTCCCATGGGCTTTGGCCCCTTTATAGATTTAGCTCTTAGAAGTTGAGTACGTCCCGCCGTCCTGTGCATAGGTTGTAATGGATTAGTGGTCCCCTACTATACTGGTTGAAATAAAAAGCTATCGTGTCATTCTTTATAGATGATTGAACACATGGTGTTATAGTCATTGATATATAAATGTTATGAGAATCCTCAATCTTGATGTTTAAAGTTGATTATTGGAAATATTATTGATGTTTTGATACCTTGAACTTGGATAGTTTTGCATAGTTGTTAGTCTTTTGGAATTCCTATTTTGATTATTGAATAGTGAAACATCAATACTTGTTATTCTCATTTTGTTGAACTAAGTCCACCAAATAGTCCCCTCCTAGAATTTATCTCATACCTGAATCAAGTTTTGCACCTATTGTTTAATAGCTCAGTAACTGAATTTCGTGCCAGCATAGCTGACCTTTATTTTCCCTTCATGGGGCTCATGTGTGGTTTTGTTCCCTTTGAGAACTCATGGGCAGTTTATACAAAGATGGACTAGAAGAGACGTGCAAGAGCTATCCTCTGTTGAAGACTATATAGGAATCAATTCTTATTTTCAAATTTGTAATATTGTGTAAATCTTCCACGACTCTGATGTAAAAGCATCATTGTAATAAAGATTGTTTATATTTTTTAAATTATTTTATAAATATTTGACTGCAAAAATTGGGTCTTTACAACATGGTATCAGAGTTATGAACATTCGACACTCATGCATGTCTCCTGGAAGTTAGGGATAAGTAACTAGTATGCCTAGAACTTAGTTAGGTAGTTTACAACCCACCCTAGTCTTGCTAAGCCTATTCTCCTAAGATAGAAATGGAAACATAGGTAAAATTTGTTGTCTAATATGCATTTAATAACATCACTGTGTAAGTTGAATGAGATGATGTGTCTAAGGGAGGATGTCTAGTGAAGGTCACGACATAATTACTCCGGACCCACTTAGTTGGTGGTCGGGTTTCCTCACTTTCTATACTGACATGGACAAGGTGATGTTCACTATTTGAGAAAAAACATAAATCCTAGACATTGTCGTCAACCCAATTTAGGGTAGAAAATGTGATTACAGATATTGAACAAACAAGTAGTTCAAAAGTGAATAGTGGGACAAGAAGCCCTAAGTTTGAAATCGTGAATCCCTTTAGTAGAAAACAAAATCAATCTCCCCTATCATAAGTAAAATTACTATAATGACCCTTTCGGTTCCATGTAATCTTCGTTTCACTATTCAGTCAAGTAAATAGTATGGTGTTTGTTGGTAAGAGTTAATTGTCACTTAGCTCTCGCAATTGATTTTGGCCATTTTTAGTTTTGTATCGAAAAGGTTTTTTGTTGGAAACTATTTTCATTATTATACTATATGTACAAAGAAAAATGCTTTCATGGAATTTTATCGATTGTTTCTCGAGCTAAGTCACAATCATGGAGATATGAGAAAATACTAGAGGAGAAACCTATAGTTGGTGAAGGATACTACATTGGAATTGACGTGCCCATGATAGAATCCCTTTAAGGATGGAGTATTGTACCTAGGTAGGCCATGGATAAATCAATTTCAAGGACAAAATCCAATTTAAGGGGTAGAGAGTTGTAACATACTAGAATTTGATACTAAAATAAATTTTCAGCTATCATACATACTCGTCTCTTTTTTCATATTTCAATTCATAATTGAAATTCATTGAATTCTTTTGAAATTTGAGCACCAACGTGCAACTTTTCCACATCCAAGGCCCATTCAATTACTATGTCTAAATCTTATGTACTTTGAAATCAATTAGTTACTATAGTGATTGTCTTGTTCTTCTTTCAATAATTATTTGCAAAATCTCATTTGATTGGTTGGGACCGTTCTCATGTTCTTCATATTAGTTTGTCTAATTTTGAGTAACTTATTTGTAAATAGGTTCATTTCCTCATATAAGAAATTCTTACGCATTAGTCCCTCATTTATGTTGTGAATCATTTTGAGAAGAATTTATACAATTGAAATAATTGATGCCTCAACACCTGGTTAAACCCCGCATTTATAGTATACTCTCCCCTCTACATAATGGCATGGAATCAGTTTTCATAAAAGAACTAGATATTTTGAATTTTAGGTATATATATTCTGAGTTGGACCTATAAATACATGTAATAAAATTCAGATATAGGATGAGAGAAACAATGTTAGAAAGGCCAAAGATATAAATGGAGGTGTTAATGTTTCTAGAAATTATTTAAGCAACTGGTTGTCAAATTCCCAAAACAATCAGGGGTCTTCATTTAGTAGTTACAAAAAAATGGAGTAATTTAACAAAAGAGAATTAATTGTCAACTTAATTGTCTATGTTAGTAACGTTGCCTTACATGAGAGTGTGGTCACTTTTCTCCTGGACGCCTCATTCCCTAACCATCGCCAGCCCTAGCGCATCTGCCGTTACAGATGGGAAACGATGAGTATTTCCTCCCCCTCATCTGCACTGCTCTCGGCAGAATCAACTGTACTAAAACCATCACAGCCAGTCAAGATGCAGATCGCAGGCTGGCGCCACCATCATTCTCATCTGAGAAACGGTCGAAGATCATTACCCTGCCGCACAGAAACCTCCTCACCTCTCCACCGTTTTCAATGATGTCAATTGATTGAAATAGCCTTTGCAAATTCCACCTGAACGACACCACTTCGCACCCTAAACAGCTGGCCGCCATTGCAACTACTGCAAACTCGTTGATAACTGACCAAAGACGGCAATGAGAGCCAACCATTCTCGCCAGTCATCAAACCTATATTCACGATCAGAGCGACAACCAGTTACTTCATCCCGCTCACTCCTGGTCATACACATCCTCGGATACCGGACCTAAAAACCACCTTTGACCTATATAATATCTCCTTCTCCGACCTGCACCATCATCTTGCTCTGCCAACCGAGCCACAAGAAACCATCGTCAGTTCACACAAGCAACAATCGGCGGACCTACTAACCATCAGGAAGAGTCCGAAGACACTGCCATCCTCCTCCGTCCACCTATATCGAGTTCTTGGCTATCTCGTTCTGGAGTCTGTTCTGCAGTCCTCACACGCAACCAATGGTTATCTGTAGTTGAGCTCCTCTGAAACATTCCCTGATTCAGATGGTCGTACGTCCCCGATGGCATCAACCTCTCTAGGCCTCGCTAGGAAACTTAGCTGCCACCTACAAACCAAGTCCCGAACACAGCAAATACCATCACTGTCACCAGAGTCATAGGAAGTCTAAAGACACCAAATCCAATACCTGATCACCATCAACCTTTGATCAGTCTAAACGTAGAACCACAACACCACCATCACCTTCCTCCACCAACCAGTCGCCGCTGGCCGCATGTTCCCTGATCAGCCAGCACCATGTTGCCAACCCTAACATGGACACCACCTTGTAAGTTGTCTTCACCATCGACCTGCAGCGCATCATGCAGGCCTTCTTCATGACTGATGTGGTTGCAAAGATCTGCAGTACTACCTTCATTACCTGAACTTCTGAGAGAAAGGGCCTTTCTCCTAGCCCTATTGATCTCTTCTCAACTAATCCCTTTGAGGCATGTTCTGTGGCCTGCGAGCCAGGAAGACTATAATTGGGATGATCTACTTGACTCGTTGCTACCAACCTGGAACGACCTTGAACGACCACAAGCCAAAGTCCAAGGGGTTAGATCAACCACCAATTATCATGGAAATCAGGAGGAAGACCATTGGATACTAGGTTAGTTACTCCCCCTGTTATTCTTTCACTTTAGACCTAAAAGTAAAAGAGACATTACACTAAGAACCAATAACGTTAAGTAACATTGATAGATTAATGTATTTATATAAGTAACATAGAGATATATCCCATTCATGTATACTAGAATTTATGCATGTATACGCTAGAATACTAAGACTAGTAGATGAGAGATATACAATTTTGATACAATGAAATGAATAAATCATATCCCTAAGTAGCAATTAGGGTACAACAATTAGCAATGATAATAAAATAAATTGCAAGGTTCACTTCCCTAACATGTATCATATTAGTATTAACATTGATATATATGGACTTTTATTAGCAAGGATCAAAAGGTGGATTAGTAATTTTAGTAGTCCTTAGTACAAAAATCAACAAGCCAATGTGATTATATAGCACTTAGTCTTTCCTAAATCCGCATAATTGTAATCATGGAGAAATGTACATGGCAGAAATATGATGCTCTAATTGTATACACAAATTAACTACTTACAAGGACAATAATAGAGGTATAATACATCGTGTGTTTATTCAATTGTATTAGACATCCTAGATTGAGAATATGAGGGAATCTTGGCAACACAATCTAGTATTCACCTATATCATAATAACATTCATAAATATATGACATTAAAATCTTAGAAAAGAATATAATGGAAGAAACATGACATACCAATAACCCTAGATGGGAAAGAAAACCCTAACAGGCAATATTCAACAAGTAGTTGATTCCAAGCCATGTAACGACACCATTACAATACGTTGTAGATTTCTAGCTCTTGGATCCTTTCTTGGTGATTGCGCAACCTATGGAAGACTTGGATAAACTAAGGTACTAGATTCTCTATTTACTAATTGAGTTATTTTATTTCTCTCTTGAATTCCATGTACGTTGTTTGGTGGTGAACCCTAAACTATTTTATAAGCCTTCCTACCTTTGAGGATCACCACCCTTAAATTCATTATTGTTGGATTTGAAAATATCAAGATAAGCATTGGAATTGAATTCTTGGAGTGTTGACTCCCTGGACTTTGGTCCCTTGGGCTTTGGCCCCTTTAGAGATTTGGCTCCTACGGGTAGGGTACGTCCCTCTGCCCCGTGCACATGTTGTAATGGATTAGTGGTCCCCTAGTATACTGGTTGAAATAGCAGGCTAGTCGTTCTTTCATAGATGTTTGAGCACATGGCATTGTAGTCATTGATAAAGAAATGATATGATAGTGCTCAATCTTTATGTTTAAAGTTGATTATTGGAAATATTCTTGATAATTTGATACCTTGAACTTGGATAGTTTTGCATTGTTGCTATTCTCTTGGAATTTCTATTTTGGTTATTGAATAGTGAAACATCAATATATACTTGTTATTCTCATTTTGTTGAACTAAGTCCACCAAATAGGATCCCATCCTAGAATTGATCCCATACCTGAATTGAGTTTTGCACCTATTGTTAAATAGCTCAGTAATTGAATTTAATACCAGCATAGCTGACCTTTATTTTTCCCTTCATGTGGCCCATGTGTGGTTTTGTTCCCTCTGGGAACTCATGGGCATGTTATACAATGATGGACTAGAGGATACGTGCAGGAGTTATCCTCTGTTGAAGACTATATAGGAATCAATTCTTGTTTTCAAATTTGTAATATTGTATAAAGCTTCCGCAACTCTGATGTAAAAGCATGGTTGTACTAAAGATTGTTTATAGTTTTGATACTATTTTGTAATTATTCGACTATGATGATTGGGTTTTTACATCATGGTATCAGAGCTATGAACAGTCAACACTCATGAATGTCTCCTAGAAGTTAGGGATAAGTAACTAGTATGCCTAGAACTTAGGCAGGTAGTTTACAACCCACCCTAGTTTTGCTAAGCCTATTCTCCTAAGATAGAAATGGAAACATAGGTAAAAAAATTTGTCTAATACACATTTAATAACATCACCATTTAAGTTGAATGAGATGATGTGTCTAAGGGAGGATGTCTGGTGGAGTTCTTAACATAATTACTCTGGACCCACTTATTTGGTGGTCGAGTTTCCTCACTTTCCATACTAACTTGGTGTACCTTGGTTTACTAGTGACATCTAACCTAAGGTTGGAATCTAGGGTTTCCTCACTTAGACGCCCTAACTTGATGGTTTACCCCTTTAGATGTTGGGATCTTATGGTCCACCTTTAGGTGGTGGGATATGATGGTTCTCTTGAGTGGCTTGAATTTTTATGGTTTGTCTTTGAGGCTCCTAGGTTGATGGTTCACCAAGTGGGTTGCAAAAACTGATGGTGATACTAGGGTTTGTTTTGTGGCCAAGTGGATGGGCCACCTATTTTTAGAGGTCGATGGTTTCTCTAGGGTTGACAACTGATGGTTCCCATGGTGTTAAGATTTGACATTTGACCTGGTTTTGCATGGACAAGATGTTTTGACCTTGGACACATGGCATGCAAGCCTTGACACCTCTACCTTCCTTTCTCTTTCACCCCAAGATTTATATACATATATCCTTCCATGCAAACAAGCTCTTTAGACACCATCTTCTTTCTTTCTGCTTGGATCTCATCCCACTTTCTTGGTGAAAACGAAAGAGCTCAAGGAAGAAGAAGCTTGGCTAATTTTGCTTACATGTGCACATAGGGTTGGAATCTACCCTCTTCTTGGTCAGTTGGAGCTTCCTTGCCTTATTTCTTGACCTAAGCAAGTTTCTCCTGTCTTCTTTTGTTTTCCTTGTTGTCCTACCTACTCTCTCTTCCTTCTTTGTTGTATCCATGGTGTTCTTAGTGGAGCATGTGCTAGAGGTTGAAGAACACCTTCCTTCTTACTTTTTTTACCTAGGGTTTGCTTGTTCTTAGAGAAAGGAGCTATCTTGGATGTGTGGAGTGATCATGCTAGTGTTTCTTCTCTCTCTCTTTGAGCTACCTTGTTGTTTGGACCTTCAAATTTTTCTTTGAGGCGAGTTATATAATTATTTGTATGTTTATTGCTTACTCTTAAATTGCATGACAAGATCTTGTTCTAAAACATAGTCCTAAGTAGAAAGATGTTTTCTTTGCATAGGGCTTGAGCTTGTATGGTAGATAATGAGTAGATAGCCTTCCTTGATGTACTTCTATACCTAGTGCACATTTCTTACTTGGAAGTGGAAACCCTAGATTTTGCATGTTTATGAATTGATGGTGCTTTTAAGGTGACAAATGATGGTTGTTCCTTAGGGTTTTGAACTGATCATTGCTCACTTGTCTTAAAACTCTATGTTTTGGCTTTTATGTCAACTGATGTCTAAGAATTTGTGCTATTTTAATGGACCTTCTTTTGTTCAGAAATGATGGTCATGTTTTCTTCACCAACCGATGGTCTTGGTACTCTCTTCAAGTGGCTTCCATCAATGGTTTTCCTCCCTCTATAAAATAGTGTTTTTACTTGATGTTTTAGGTCTATTTACCCTCTTGTTATTGATAATAGGTTCCACTAGTTCCATGATTCGATGATTCACAACCAATGGACCCACTAGGTCATGATTTGATGGCCTCTCTACTTGTCAACAAATGATGGTCTCTCTAATTGTTCACAAATGATGGTTTTCATAGTGTCAACATTGGATGGTGGTTCTGATGTCCATAACATATGGTCTCTCTGATGTCAATATACGAAAGTACTTCTAGTGTTGACATCCAATGGAATTTCTAAGTCAAGATTTGATGGCTCTTCTAGGTCATGATTTGAACATTTACCTGTGTGTATCATTTTAACATTTTGCTTGTATAGAATTTGATGGTCTTATCTATACAACATCTGATGGTTTTGGTTTGATGATGCAACTGAAGGATTATGCTTTGGGTTATGTATATGCCTATGTTTTTGCATGGTGTGTGATCTGATGGTTTGAGTTGAATCATGGTCTTCGATGTTGGTGCTTTGTCTTGAGTGTATCCATGATCAAATGGAGGTTCTAGGGTTAGGGTTTGTGCTTTTTCCTGAGTAAGTGTATGAACCAATGGTTAGTTGAATGTTGATTTGTAACATTAGCTCGATCTACTTTGTTGAACCTAAACCTAATGCAATTAAATGGTGATGGTTAATCATACATAGCTTCCTTGTATGTGAATATGATGAAGGAATAATCTCTTTATGTTATAGTAACTATAATGTGTTACCCTGTGAACATCTTAGCTCTTTTATGCAATGTTATGTTGAATCTATGTATCACAAGTTTGGTGATGGCTTGTTGATCCTTCTATAAAGTGTAGAAATATAATTATGTTCTTGCAAGAAGATATGTCAGAGGTATTAATGACCTTTGGACATGGTTTGAGCGCTTATGGAGGTGTGATCCTCTTCATTATGTGACAAGAATTGATACCATGTGATGATACGATAAGGGATCTATCTCATATGTTTATATCTTCTAAAGGTACACCATACCCTTTTTTCATAGAACTCTTTTAGGGTTTGTATGCAACTTGATTTATGCATCCTTAATTCACCCAATTGACAATAAAAAATCAAGTCAAACCCTAATCATGTAGTGCTCTGTGTCGTAGAGCCATTCTAGTGTCAGGACTTGCTGGGTGGTGAAATGAGTATTCTAGAAGGGAAGCTCAGAGTCACATAATGTCGAGTATGTGCATGTGCAGGGAGGGTACATCCTTCACATCTTGATCCCAAGTTTGGAGGATGACTTCAATTATGCCTCGAATTGAGAGTGGTTGAGTTTGTGTCTCAAATATGTGTATATGTGATGTGATTGAGGATAGAGGTGGTTGTACCTTGGATTATAGGGATTGTACCCTGATTACTAGTGTCGTGACCTATATATTAAGGGCAAACTAGGTTGTTTGTAGATTTACTATATATGTCACTACGATGGACTCGTACTGACCAAGGGCAGAGAGATCTTAGGATTCTAGATCTCCTAGATTTTGTATGGAACTGAATATCACTTCAAAGCGGTTAGTTGGAGTCTGAGTGGTATACCTCAAATTCCCTGGGGCTTAATAAAAGATATAATCCAGCCATGTAGCATATCTTCTAGGGTTAAACATGATTCACATTGGTTAATAAACTTTTCCTTATTTCTTGTAATTCTTAGTTGATATATAATGTACTAAGAGAAGTCAAGTGTTTAAAAGATGATAATTTTATATCTTCCTTTGTATATCATGTTAATCATCCTTGTTTTTATACTATCTGTTTAATCTGCTTAATACGTTTAGTAATATTAGATGATGTAATCAATAACTATTGTTGAGAGCTATATCTCTTGATGGGACATGGGTCGCACCTCCTGGGTCAACACATGTTTGTAGGTGATCATCAGTGATGTCATCAGGTTCATGGAGGTGAGGAAAAGCAGCTTGGAGAGCAGTATGAGATGAAGGTCGGCTAGTAGTTAGTGTGTCCTAGAGTTGTCCCTGTACTCTCAGGTCTGGGTAGGGGATTTTTTGTAGATGATATATATATATTGACTCGAGTTTTGAAAGTATGTAGATGTTTGTATATGGCATGTATATGTCGAACATATATTTTTGTATACATGTTTTGGCTGAGGCACAGACAGATATGTAAATACCTGATATGGTATGTGCTCTTATTCAGGTTGATGGGCATATATGTAAATATTCCTAAATATGTTGGTGAAAACAAGGATTGTGTGTTGATTTGTATTTGAAACCACTTAGAATCTAGGAAGAAATGACTTGTATGTGGCTATCTTAGGGATTGCTCTTAGGTCCAACTAGTGGATCCCTAGCTAGCACCCTATACTCCCATGTACATATCCCCTTTATTACTTCTATATGGAAGATCTAAGTAGCTAGTGTAGGAGTGCTTAGTGCAATTGCCTAGGACTTTCCTAAAAGCTAAATGGTGGGCTAGGTGAGGTGAAACATCCTCACCTCCACTCTCCATTCCTACCTTTAGATCCCAATTTCCTTAAGGGCACTTACTCTAGAAACCTCGACTTGCTGAATCTGATTAGAATTTCACTTAATCCCTAGTTCAATTGAGTCTTGCAAGGTTAGATAGGGTGTGCAAGGGTGTAGTTCCCCTTCAGACACCTTATACTACCCATGACCAACTAGTAGATTAGGGTACTTCCATAGCATTTGTATTGTTGTTTGGTTTAGAAATATAGAATAAATGGATAGAATTTTCTTGTAATGACCCCCCAACTTGGATTCTAGTTACATTCCCCCAAACAACCAACACGTCCATAACTTGCTTAAAACCCCAATTTTCTCTGTTGTTAATTCATGCTTGCTTAGTTACTTACTTCCATTTCCCTCTTAGCAAATTGATTTACTCTTGATAGTTAGGTATTGGTAGTGTAATTATTGTCTCCTAGTGCATGTGTGTGCTAATTTTAGCTAGTTAGTGATAATCTACGCCCTTAATTTCTCTAGTTACCTAAATTTCTAGTGGGTGTAGTGCAGATCTTGCTTTGGCTTTCTTATTCATAAGTGACTTTTTCTTGCTTAGTTGCCTTTCTTTCTACATAAAATTAACTTGTTTAGGTTTAACTTAGGTTTTTCTTCTTGCTCCTTTAATTGCTTTCTTGGACCTTTATTATAATCAAACATATCCCCAATTAATTCTTGAACCCTAGACTCAACTTTAGGAACCTAGATAATCTAAATTAGATCTATTTCCCCATGTCTTTCTATCAATCGACTCTTATATTTTCACTTGGCTATACTATAACACGACCATATGTGCTTGCAGGTTCATGCGTTATTCTATGTGAGTGTGGATTTTAGGACCTTATAAATAGTGAAAGTTCCATGTTGTGTACTTTGGGTACATCTAGTCAAACTTAATTGGTTGGGTGAACCTTAAGTGAACACTTAATTGGTTGGGATGAAACATTTTCACCAATTTCCATGGTTAAATCCATCAGGATCATGCTTGTCATTGTAGCTTATTATGATTATGATATTTGGCATAAATATGTCAAAACTACTTTCTTTAATGGGAATGTTCTTGAGGGTGTGTACATGACACAACCCAAGGGTTTTATAAATACAAATAATGCAAATAAAATCTTTAAGCTAAAAAAGTCAATCTACATATTGAAGAAAGCATCTCGGACCTAGAATCTTCAATTTGACAAAGCAGTCAAAGAATTTGGCTTTAGTCAAAATAAAGATGAACCATGTATTTACAAGAAGGTTGGTGGGTGTAACATACTAGATCTTGGACCCTACCCTGGAAGTTGACATTTTGGACTTAGCCAAACAAGGTTGAAGGTTAGACCTAAATAGATGTTTAGTATAACCCCAATGAGATAATGCATGTATAGATCACCTTAATATAACCTAATTTTCTAACATTAATCTTAGGTTTATAATGGATACATAAATATCCACATAACTCATTTTGGTGGTAGTATGAAGATAAGGAACTTAATTGGATGAATAATTTAGATAATGGGTTGTTAATGAGCCATATGACATATCTCATAAAAGGAAGTCTCAAAAGTGGAAACAAACTTCAAATTCAAAATTTACATATCAAAATTAGCATACATGTCAAATTTCATCTAATTTGGACTACCTTGAAATATTATGACAAGTTTAGGAGAGAGAAAATGAGTAAAAGGCATAAATAATGAATAATGTGAGTATAGAACATTAAAATATGGAAATAGTGGAAAATTCACATTCAACACATCAAAGATAACTTGTGGATGAAGTTTAGTCCAATTTGGATGTTGTTTGTGCAAGTTATTCAACTTTAGGTACATTTTGGACTTTTCTACAATTTACCCAATTGGGAGGTTTTCTTTGAAAATAGTCACATGCATTATAATCCTTATGTATTCCCTTACAATTCTCGAATTTTTGAACCATATGGTTCCTAGTTTCACCTTGGTTTGAATGTGTTTCTTTCCAAGGGCATTTTAGGGATTACTCTCTTTATAAATGAGCTTATCTTTAGAGGCTATCAACCAATGGGGTTATTTCTTTGATTGGAGGTCAGTTGGGATGGCCTATAAGTGTCCATAAACTGACATTTGATATTCAAGAATCCTCTATGAGTTGTCCTCTTGCATGGCCATGAAATCCCTAGGCTAAGGACACATGGAAAGCTCCACGGACACCTCATGCTTGACTTCTTCCTTATCCATAAAGATTTGCATGTCCATAGGAACCCTTAGCATTGGACACATGGAAAGTAACTTTACACCTCGTGCTTGACTTCTTACTTATCCATAAAGGCTTGCATGTCCATGGACACCCTTATACATGACACATGGAAAGTCTCATAGGCACCTCATACTTGACCCCTTTCTTTATATAGCCATATCTACCCCTTCCCAACTCCCAATTCAAAAACTCTTGCTCTTCTTCTTTCATCTAGCTTAGAGAATAACTCCTACTCTATTTTTCCATGAAGGTGTTGTCCCAAGGTAAAAGAAGGTGCCTACATTGGTGAAGAAGGCTCATAGGGTTCCAAATTTACTCTATTTAGGGTTTCTAAAGATCCTCTTTGGATATTTCGACCAAAAGTAGTAAGTTTCCTCCTTTCCTTCTCTATTTTCATGTTGTTAGTCTTCCTTACACCTTCCTCTAGGTCAGAACCCTGGTCTTCCATGGTGGAACCCCACCAAGAGCCCTTAAACACCCCATCTCCATGTTCTTTTCTTAGGGTTTTTCACCTCTAAAGTGGAGAAGGTGCTTCTTGCTCGAGATAGGAGCTTTGTTAGTAAAAACATCCTCTCTAAGCTTGGGAACCTTACTTATTGGACCTATCCACCTTCCCTATAGGTTCTTTGGATGCCTAGACTTGACTTGGACTGTTTAGACTCTGAAGTTGAGGTATGATGTATCCCCTATTCTTCTATCTTGAGCAATTCACCTATGCTTATTCATTATATTTGTCCTATGGACATTAGCCTATATAGAATGTCTTTTCTTTTGAAAAACATGGTTCATGTGAACTATCTTATTTGATATTGATCATGTGATCATAGATATTCTTTTGAACTCTTATCTTATGCTTTGTTCATGACGGAACTCTAAAAAATGACATGTGATGTCTTTTGCCCACTTATGAGGTGGATGTATATGTTGTTCACTTATGTGGCGATTAGCTTATATATTCTGACTATACTTTTTACTTGCCTCTACATTTAACATGCTATGTGATTCAGTAGCACCACAGTAGTGTAATTGCATTGGTTTTTCTAGCAGATGTGTTATTTCCTACCGAGCAGATGTGATATTTCCTGCTCTTTTGGGGTGGAAAGGAACCTCATACCCAGGGTAAGATGTGTGATTCTTGGCCCATGTTTCATATATTTGGGAGATTGGAAATATTCCTTTCTCTATCAGGTTTCAAGTTTATGAGACTTGGCCGCCTTTTTGTTTATATTGTTCTAGGTCTATGTTTATCTCACATGCATGCAGGTTTATGATATGGGGTGTGTGCCCTAATTCTTTACATGTGCTTGTGTGGCACAATCTTTATGTTTTATTAATGGCAAGTATTCTTTTGTTATCATATGATTTCAATTACTTTTCTCTTGATACCCATTTGGGTGGTCCTTATCCTTTCTATGAAAAGCCTTTTATATTTTTTGTCCTTTATTCCATATATATCTCAATTTTCCTATTTAGTATGCACATACCAGCCTTTGCTAATGTCATTTATTTTCTCTTCTTGCTGAGGTATGTTTCCAACCCTAGGTGAAGGACTTGGATGATAAGGCATGAAGTTTTGGACTAGCTTAAGGAATTAAAGCTTGGAGACAAAGTTGTTATGGTTTATATCTCCCTCTACTTAGATCCTTATGTTGTATCATACATGTAAACCCTTATGGGATATTATGATGTACTTTTGTAATAACCTTGTGATAAAATGAATATAGTCAACATTTTTATTCTGCTGCTATACCTTGGTTGTTTTGAATACCATTTATTGAAATTTGAAAATGTTACACCTATTCTGGTGTACCATTGAGTGTCTTTGGAATGGATGTTTTATGCTTCAAATCTTTAGTAAGGGGTGATCCCACCTCCTTACAGCATGGTATCAGAGCCCATGGTAGTCAAAATCTGACTATTTCAATTTTGTCTCCCTAGTTAGAATACTTGCCTTACCTTAAAGTTACATGTTTGCCCTAGAGTTGATCAATAGATGATGAAGGGTTGATTTAGGATCCCATAGTTTCATATTAGAATAATGATGAATAGATCCCTAAAATACTTACAACTAAAAGATGCATATGTAACCATAGTAACTTGAGGTGGTTTAGCTTGGCCTTTAGGCAACTACTAGGACATGAAGTTGAAAGAAAAGGTGTCTATAAAGGATTAGGGTTCGGGGGCTGGCAAGATTTTCCTCCACACCACTAGCTTGGTTTAATAGGATTTCTGAATCTATATGATGTCGGCCTGGCCTAAGCTAATATGAATTGTTCAAAATAGCATGCTTTTAGGCAATAGTAGCCTTAGACATCTATATGATTTATCTTTAGGGACCCTAATATGTTGAACTAGTCTCCTAGGTGTAAAGACTTGTTTGAGGATGGATAAGAGAAAGTTAACCCATAGTTCATAGTCAGTCTTTACAAGTTATGTTTCTGTTTTTTTTGTTGCATGATGCTTATGTTGTTGGATGAAAGGAAGTGTAGTTGAACCTTTTGTACCCAAAAAATAGTTTTGACTTAATAAGATGAATCCTTTAAGGAGTGGTGAATAAGTTGTTTTCTTATATGTGGATGTTTTGATTACGAGGACAAAATCCCTTTAAGAGGTGGTGTGATGTAACATACTAGATCTCATACCCTACCCTAGAAGTTGACATTTTGGACTTAGCCAAACAAGGTTGAAGGTTAGACCTAAATAGATGTTTAGTATAACCCCAATGAGCTAATGCATGTATAGATCACCTTAATATAACCTAATTTTCTATCATTAATCTTATGTTTATAATGGATACATAAAATATGCCACATAACTCGTTTTGGTGGTAATATGAAGATAAGGAACTTAATTAGATGAATAATTTAGATAATGGGTTGTTAATGGGACATATGACATATCTTATCAAAATAAGTCTCAAAGTGGAAACAAACTATAATTTCAAAATCTACATATCAAAATAAGATATGTGTCAAATTTCATCTAATTTGGACCACCTTGAAATATTAGGATAAGTTTAGGAGAGAGAAAATGAGTAAAAGGCATAAGTAATGAATAATGTAATTATATAACTTCAAACTATGGAAATAATGGCAAATTCATATTCAACACATCAAATATAACTTGTGGATGAATTTTGGTCCAATTTGGATGTTGTTTGTGTAAGTTATGCAATTTTAGGTACATTCTGGAATTTTATGCAATTTACCCAATTGGGAGGTTTTCTTTGCAAATTTTCACATGAATTATAATTATTATATATTCCCCTACCATTATTGATCTTTTGAACCATAGGGTGCCTAGTTGCACCTTTGTTTGAAGGTGTTTCTTTCCAAGGGCATTTAGGGATTACTCTCTTTATAAATGAGCTTATCTTTAGAAGATATCAACTAATGGGGTTATTTCTTTGATTTGAGGTCGGTTTGGATAGCCTATAAGTGTCCATAAACCTACATTTTATATTCAAGAAGCCTCTATGAGATGTCCCCTTGCATGGCCATGAAATCCCTAGGCTAAGGACACATGGAAAGCTCCATGGACACCACATGCTTGACTTCTTCCTTATCCATAAAGGTTTGTATGTCCATAGGCACCCTTAGCATTGGACACATGGAACGTAACTTGAAACCTCATGCTTGACTTCTTCCTTAACCATAAAGGCTTGCATGTCCATGGACACCCTTATACATGACACAAGGAAAGTCTCATAGACACCTCATACTTGACCTCTTTCTTTATATAGCCATATCTACCCCTTCCCAACTCCAAATTCAAAAACTCTTACTCTTCTTTATTTCCTCTATCTTAGAGCATAACTCCTACTCTATTTGTCCATGAAGGTATTGTCCTAAGGTAAAACAAGGTGCCTACCTTGGTGAAGAAGGCTCCTAGGGTTCCAAATTTGCTCTATTTAGGGTTTCTAAAGCTCCTCCTTGGTTATTTTGACCAAAAGTAGTAAGTTTCTATAATGACCCTACTTTGCGATAACCCCCAACCAAGGGAGACCAAGAGGTCAGAGGCGTTATTCCAAAATTCAGGATCAATGGTTTGACAATTTAGTCAAAAATAATTATCAAATTCTACTAATACTAAACTGAAAAGCTAGAATAAAATAAAACTTTTGCATACCTTTTCAAAATAGGATCTAAGGCTTCTATCCACAGTAGAAATCTACCTATCTAATCCTCCTTGAATATTTAACTTTGTCTTCACAGATTTCATTTTACTATTTGTCCAACTTCAGATGATACCTAAAATGCCGACAAACAAAATGCCAGTCAGTATATTGCTATACTGGTATGTGGGGACAAACACAACATCACAAATAGGCTCTGACAACCTAAATATAGCAAATAGTTGATTAACAATCCAAATTACATTTTCAATGTAACTTCTCAATCGCGTTTACCCTAAACCCTGGATTACCCTCTCTTAGGGTTTTGTCCTTGTAAGGGACTTCTCCATCCTAAGCTTGGTGCTTGGGGTCACCACTCAGGGTGGCCAATGGTCTTCCCTCTGGGGCTTGACCAACTCAGACCTTCCCTCCGGGGCTTGGTCTTGCATCATACATCAGGGTGGTATGTAGGTTCGAGAAGTACACTTATACTTAATTGTTATACACATGGTCACTTTATGAGATTGTAGAATTGAATAATCAAATAGTTTAGGTTCATAGCAATTGAGAAACTTCGTTAAAATCCATGAATCATAAGTTGATTATTCATAAATTAACCACATACATGTTTAGTAGATTCAACAAGCTAATAGCAAATCCAAGCAAGAAATTTTCCAAGCAAGCAGTTCAATCCACACAAGCAAGAATCCTAAAAAGTACATGTATTCTATTTACTATCCACTTTATCAGTTTCTATCTATTCCACTTGAACTCGCTTCTTAGGGCTTCCTACTTCTTTTTCGTGTTTCATTAGGGTTCCTCTTTATCAATATCACTATAAACCCTAAAACAGCAAAATCGGTTACAAACCCTAACTAGCTTGTTAAAACCTTCCAAATAGACTTGGGATCAACTCAGCACTACTTTCTTCTAAAGAATTTCGAATTAACCACTAATCACCCTAAATTAGGGTTTCTATGTGTATTATAACATATTCATGTCTAAAAACCCTATAGCAAGCATATTATCATCTAAATCAGATTCAATTCTTATTCTTTTTTCTCAACAGGCTACTAAATCTCAAAATAACATATCTAAGATATTAAATCCGATTTCCAATCACAATTAGGGTTTTAACATAGTTTAATGCATAAACATGGTTAACTCAAGGTAATTTTATAACTATGATAAGATTCAAACTCTAAAACTATTTTTAATTGATTCCTTGCATTTTTTTGATCAATTTTCATATACAATATGTCACAATCAGAGTTACCAATCTTTTGTTATGATTTTTGCAAAATAATGAATATTGAACCAATTGGAAGAAGCCATGTCAGCACTTACCTTGACCCTTGGGTCCACGCCGATGCGGTGGGACCAGTGGTTGTGCACCACCTAGCATCATGCTGGGCGCGACTCACTTACTCGTGGATCAGGTAGATGTCCCTTCTGCCCTTCCCTCGCGTTCGCAAGGTCGAGGGAAAGAATGTCCTTTTGCGTGAAGTCGTCTTCTACCCCGATCTCTGCTCCTCCTGCTTACAAACAACCACCATGGTTCAGTCAACTAGAGAATTGACTTCCGCCTACGGTCCTATGAATCAGTGGGTGATGGCTCCACGAGCTCCGCCCCCTTGCCCGGACTCATCTTTCTACTCGCCACCATCTGTAGCAGTTGGGATTGGCAGCCCCAGCAACTCCTGCCGGCCTATAGAACAGACCAGTGTAGAGGCGTAGTCCAAGCAGGTGAGTCCCCTTTGCTCCTCGAAAAAGGACTGGAACTACGCCACAGACTTGCCCCAACCTCTAGACCCAGGCAATTGGCTCCACTTGCCTTTCATTTCTCCACAAGAAGTCCAGCCCGCCGGAATAGGGAGCGACGATATGAGGGGATACAGTGATGTTCTCGGGAAATTGAGGTCTCTAATGCATAGGGTACGACACAAGGATTCTATAGGAATCCTTTTATAGGCATGGGCAATGGTCTAGCGGGCTATCCCACTTTTCCCTAACTTCCCAAACGGTCTAGGATTTGGGATCTTCCTATATAGGGAGGGACAACTTCTATGTAATGGCTCGTTGTAATCATCTCTCTCTCCTAGATCTATAGCACTTAATTTTGTGGAAAACCATCGAAGGAGTAGAGAGAAAGAAGTCTGGAAAGGTTCAGACTCTTGTACCTCATTTTCCCGATCTGATCCTGAGGTGGGTGATGATTGAACCACCCTAGATCGCAGATCCAATGGCCATTAGGCCAATCAAAAAGAGTAAGGGAATCGGGTCCCTGATTTCCTAAATTTAATCAAATTGTGACATTTAATACGATTTAGAGATTATCACATCATTTTAGGATAATTTGCAAACAGTGTATCTCTCAATCCGTACATCCTTTTTCAACCAAAATTTACAAAAACCTTTATCTTGACTTAATCTACTCGTATATCAAATTTGGGTCCCAAATTCCAAAGGAAAAGGACATTATATTCGTGTGCAAGTTATCCTTTATTAAGGCTTATTTACTTTTTATTTTCTCTTTCTTCTCCTATTATCTTTGCAACTTGGACTCCATAGAACACAAGAAATCCCAAAGATACAAAATCCATCCTTAAAGGATAATCCTTAGACTTCAAGATGCTTCTACATCTTTCTTTTCTCCTTATCTCTATTATTCCTTTATTATTTGATTTCTTTTCTTTTTATTTCCTTTTACTGTTGTTGGGCTTAGTAGGCAACAAGGCCCACGAAATTAAGCATACAAGGCTATTTATCAAAGAAGTCCACTCAATTAACTTAAATCATATATATTACATAATCATACCTTTATTGGGGGAATTGCATTTCCCATTATATGAACCCAAAAATTGGGGTTGTAACATCCTTCCCCTCTTATAGCAATTTTGCCCTCAAAATTCCACCAAACATACAAACAAATAGGATAAGACTTTCTCATGTTCATCATCGGCTCCCATGTGGCTTCATCCTTTCCATGGTGCTTCCAAAGAACCTTTATCATCTTATATTCTTACATCTGAGTTTTCTCTCACCTTGGTATCTCGTACCCTCATAGGTGACTCAGGATATGGAAGCCTCTCTTGAAGCTCAATAGGTTCAATGTTCAACACATGGCTCGGGTACATCACATGGTGCTCTACATCAGACATATGAAACACATCATACATCATACTATCCTGAGGGATAAGGCTAAACATAAGCATCTCCACCAATCCATCTCAAATGGGCCCATGTATTAGGGACTCATCTTTCTCAGTTATAGCTTAGAGGGGTTGGGTTTTCATAGCACATGTTCTCCCATAGTGAACTGCATGTCAGTCTACTTCATGTTAGCTCATGACTCTTGTCACCCCTAGGCTTTCTCAATCATTACACGATCAAAGTTACTTCATATACACGCATTGTGGTCTCTCTGACCTACATAAGGTCCTCTCACCACCATCATCCTAATGAAGCAGACACATCCTCCCTTATAGATCTTCTTACATCCTGATACTAGTTATGGTAGCTATAATCTTAAGCAAACTCTTCTAGGGGCAAGAACTGCTCCCACGAATCACCCTGAATGAGCACACATGCTCTCATCAAACCCTCTACAGTCTGGATCATACTCTTAGTCTGGGGTGATATGATGTACTAAACTTCAATCCAGCATCGAGTTCTTCATGTACCTACTTCCACCACATTGAAGTGAACTTGAGGTCATGCTCAAGATATTGAACTCAGATCATGGTGTAGTCAAACTATCTTTCTCTCATATATATATATATATATATATATATATATATATATATATATATATATATATATATATATATATATATATATATATATATATATATATATATATATATATATATCGATATATATATATATATATATATAGTTCAACCATATCTATCACACTGACAGTGTCCTCTCTCTTAGGCAGAGGATTAGGTCAACTTGGTAAGGCAATATACCATAACCCATATTGCATCATGACCTCCCTAGGTCTTGGGAGACTCACCACAACGACTATGGTGAACTACTCCCATTCCCTCTCGGGAACCCTTCATTATCTATAGCAACTTATTGGGTTACTGATTTTCATCCTTCACCTCCTGGCATGCATGACGACAAGCCACATGCAACTCTACATCCTTCTTCATCACAGGTATCCAAAGTACTACTGCAAACTTTTACTATCTTAATAGTACCACAATATATGGTGAACTTATAATCATGATCTCTTGCATGTCATGATTTTCTCAAGGTTGACTCCTCAGAAACCCTAGAACACTCTATTCATGTGCTCCATCACCTTCCTTTTCTGAGAGGTGTATCTAAGGTTCTTCTACCATCCTTCTATCGCATCAAGCTCTAGGTTGTCTAACCAAGCAACCACAACTCAGCCAACGGGTCTGGTTATATTTGGGTGTTAGCCCAAACATGTCACACAAATTTAGATTTCACCTAACAACCTCTTCTAGCCTCTCTACTGGCTGAACAAGATATTTGCGCTTCGACTAAGAGCATCCATTACCACCTTACATCCTTATGTGCTAGGTAACAGTGAAGATATAAACCTTCATATACTCCACTCAACATCCGGATCTCGGATTTAGGTCTAACTGAGTCAAGAAAACTTCAAGCTCATCATCTTGGCTATCGACCTCAACTTATAATTTATAGATTCCATACTACTTTGGTAAGAACGTCCTCATATGATGACTACCTTAGTTCTCTTCGTATTTTCAACCCTCTACCAAAAGGTATGATACTTCCTCAATGCTCAAACATCATAGCAATGTTTCAACTCACTTCATCTCTATCATCAGTGAATGGCATGCATTTTTCCCTCTCTCTTACACCCATAACGAGAGGAAATAAGCATTTGGCTACAGTCCAAATGTAGAGTTCATCTTGTTCCAAGAGTAGAGATGGTGCATCACACAATGCCATTACACTTTCCAATATAAGTTGAAACATACATCACATGTCTCCACACCATGAACATCTCCATTATGGGTCTACACCCATGGGAAGACTTTTCGCATCAACTCTAGATCTTAACATATCTCTTTTATGTACAATTCTTAGTCGTTACCTCAAGGTCTCTAGGGTTCCGGCATTTTGGGGTGATCTGACCCTTATGCATCTAGGGAGTGCCTCTCACATTTACCCTTTAGCCCCAATGAACTTATGAAGGTGGC
This sequence comes from Alisma plantago-aquatica, assembly GCA_963693085.1. Classification (NCBI taxonomy): domain Eukaryota; kingdom Viridiplantae; phylum Streptophyta; class Magnoliopsida; order Alismatales; family Alismataceae; genus Alisma; species Alisma plantago-aquatica. Next base: position 415,094,749 of record OY856414.1, on the reverse strand, counting down.
CAACATCATAACCCATGGTCCTTGGGCAAAGGTAGTTGTTACCTCCCGACCCTATGGTCTTGTGCATTCAGGGAATAGACAACTCCTACTCCCATCGGTCTTATCCCTTCCTGACCCTAGTATTGACTTAGGATTCTATCATGGTACATCTCAAACTTTAATCCTTACCCAATTCTCCATCATCTCTCTGGGGACTCATGGTCAAACATACATCCCTTCATGGGAATCATGGTGACCTATCTATCTCAGTCTGGCCCCATACAGGTTACCGCCATGGCAACATATATGCATGCCCTTAGAGATGGTCACATATGGGTCTATAGATACATGCTCACATGATGTGCTCTTACTCTTAGCTCATCAAGCTCCTATGAGAGACCTCTTTATGTTATCTTGAACCTAACCAAAAGCTGGTACTCACCCTATAGAAGGGTCCCTTCCTAGGATGGGAGAAAAATATCTCTTGATAGCAACAAAGGTCACAAATGTCCTTACATCTAGGGTACACATCATCATGTGCATGCATAGCCCTATTACACTACCTATACATGTAGCTAGCAAGAAGACAACCCACTAAGCCCCTCTGGGTTCCTTGATATATCATACTTGTTCCTTATTCCTCAACATTGGACCAATATCATACATGCATATGTTACCAACCAATGTGTGAGGGGTTCATCAAACATATGCCTTAGTCCAAGGGGTTTCCTTTTCCTCTAAAGATGAGGGGGTGCCATGCTCAAATCTATAGGAACTCAAACATCTTCGTGAGCATCAGGTGCACCAGGTACTACTACTTCCCCTCTTAGGTTTGGGAACCCTAGGTTCACTCCTTATGCATCATTTGTCCAACCATGAACTAAACATGCACAAGGTAGGGCATACACTTCCCACCATATTTTCATGTGAACCACACCTTAGAGTCCTACACAAGGACAACCAACTCGATGTGAGACCTCATAACTTGTTACTCTACTTCTTTAGATTCTAAAGAACTCTCCTTCCTATACCTAGAGGTAGGTACCTATAATCTATGTACACCGGTTCAAGAAGCCTCTTCCCATCTAGGGTTTGGTTCCTCTAATGGAAACCAAGGTACAACAAGCCCCCAAGGATCATGCATGAGGCCACCACCTCTATCCACTCAGGGTTGTCCATTCTAGGTCATAACATACCCAACTTCTCATGATTCTTCACGTCTCGTGGTCAAGGTGCCCAACCTTCCTCAACGGGTCTTGCTCTCTCTTTCTAGAGCTAACCCTACAACTGGCCCTACAACAGGAGGTTCTCTCTTAGAAGATGGATCAAGCTCCTACGTATGTATCTACCTACCTGGGTGAAATGTACTATCAAGACCTATGTCCAACCAAGATCATCTAAAGTTCTGCATGCTCGTCTCATGAATTATGAGGCATAACTCTTCTGACCTAAGTCTCAACCTACTTCTAGCACTGCTGACATTCTCTCCTACACAGGTGCATGCCTCTTCTATGCTCATATATGCCCATTAGGGTTCCTATATGGTCACCACTAACCTCTTCAGTGAAGTAGATATCCTTCACCCTAAAAAGCACGACCCTCCAAGGTCGTGTCGCCAAAAGGAACTAGGTCAAACAACCACGCATAGCTCATGCTTCTCATGGGTACTCAAAAACTTTACACAAAGCATGTATGTCTGAGCCACGTACTTGAAGGTATAAAAGACTTAGGTATCCAACTCATCTTGTCATCTCTTACTTCCACTCAGGGTTAGTGTTAGCATCATCCTCAAAGGACACGTCAGGTCTCTACCTCTTCTTGGAGGCCTCTTCTTCCAAAGCTAACTTTCTCTTTGTCTTCCTACAAGAAGGTCTAACTTCACATCTCTCCTGATGGCACAAAAACACACGCCATGCAACCTTAAGCATGTAACTAATCTTTAGTTTATGCTTAAACTATTAAAACTTATGTCCATGAAATCTTGTTTACATGTTTTTCATTATTTGGTGGAGGATTCCCTAATCCTTATCAAACTTACCCTGACCTCAAGTGGGTGGGGAAGAGAGAGAAAAACACTAAACCTTAGAAACTTACTTAAATTAGGGTTGAGAAGGGAAGAAGATAGATGAGAGAGTCCTAAAGGTATCTTACTTTGAGTCAGAATCTTAGACTTTATCCAATCAGTCACACAGTATCAGGGAGTCCTCGTAGATTGACTAGCAGGGTGGAGAAAAATATTTCCAGCCACTGGATCGTGATCCCTTTCTAGACACCTCTGTCATCAGAAAATCCTCTAATAACTCCCTCGGGTTCTACAGAGTTTGTAAAATTTAATAACTATTAAGGATTAAATGAGAAACCATTGGCTCTGATACCAAATATAACGACCCTACTTCCCGGTAACCCCCAATCAAGGAAACTAACGCGTTATCCCAAAATTAAGGATCAATGGTTTGACAATTTAATCAAAAATAATTATCAAATTCTACTAATACTAAATTGAAAAGCTAGAATAAAATAAAACTTTTGCATACCTTTTCAAAATAGGATCTAAGACTTCTATCCACAGTAGAAATCTACCTATCTAATCCTCCTTGAATATTTAACTATGTATTCATAGATTTCATTTTACTATTTGTTCAACTTTAGATGATACCTAAAATGTCGACAAACAAAATGTCAGTCAGTATATTGCTATACTAGTAGGTGGGGACAAAGAAAACATCACAAATAGGCTCTAACAACCTAAATATCGCAAATAATTGATTAACAATCCAAATTACGTTTTCAATGTAACTTCTCAACCATTTTTACCCTAAACCCTAGATTACCCTCTCTTAGGGTTTTGTCCTTGCAAGGGACGTAAGGCCACCTTCTCCATCCTGAGCTTGGTACATGGGGTCACCACTTTGGGTGCCCAATGGTCTTCCCTCTGGAGCTTGACCAACTAAGACCTTCCCTCCCGGGCTTGGTTTTGCATCATACATCAAGGTGGTATCTAGGCTCGAGAAGTACACTTATACTTGATTATTATACACATAATCACTTTATGAGATTGTAGAATTGAACAATCAAATAGTTTAGGTTCATAGAAATCGAGAAACTTCATGAAACGCTGTGAATCATAAGGCGGTTATTCATAAATTAACCACATACATGTTCGGTAGATTCAATAAGCTAATAGCAAATCCAAGCAAGAAAGTGTTCAAGCAAGCAGTTCAATCTACACAAGCAAGAATCATAAAAAGTACATGTATTCTATTTACTATCCACTTTATCAGATTTTATCTATTCCACTTAAACTCGCTTCCTAGGGCTTCCTACTTCTTTTGAGGGTTTCATTAGGGTTCCTCTTTATCAATATCACTATAAAGCCTAAAACATAAAAACTGGTTGCAAACCCTAACTAGCTTGTTAAAACCTTCCTAACATGCTTGGGATCAACTCAACACTACTTTCTTCTAAAGAATTTCAAATTAACCACATTAACCACTAATCACCTTAAATTAGGGTTTCTATGTGTATTATAACATATTCATGTCTAAAAACCCTATACCAGTCATATTATCATCTAAATCAGATTCAATTCTTATTCTTTTTTCTCAACAGGCTACTAAATCTCAAAATAACCTATCTAAGATATTAAATTTGATTTCCAATCACAATTAGGGTTTTAACATGGTTTAATGCATAAACATCGTTAAGTCAATGTACTTTTAGAACTACGACCAGATTCAGACAATAAACCTATTTTCATTTGATTCCTTGCATTTTTCTGATCAATTTTCATATATAATATGTCTCAATCAGAGTTACCAATCTTTTGTTATGATTTTTTCAAATTAATGAATATTGAACCAATTGGAAGAAGCCACGTCAGCACTTACCTTGAGTCCTTGGGTCCATGCCGATCCGACTGGACTAGTGGCTGCGCACCACCTAGCGCCACACTGAGCATGGCTCACTTACTTGTGGACCTGGTAGATGAACCTTCTGCGCTTTAGTCGCATTCCCAAGGTCAAGGGCAAGAATGTCCTTTTGCATGAAGTCATCTTCTACCCCAATCTCTGCTCCTCCTGCTTATGAACAACCACCATGGTTCAATCAACCGGAGAGTTGACTTCCACCTATGATCCTCTGAATCAGTAGGTGATGGCTCCACGAGCTCTGCCCCCCTTGCCCAGACTCATCTTGCTACTCGCCACCATCTGTGGCGGTCGGGATTGGTGGCCCCAACAACGCCCGTCGTCCTATAGAACAGACATGCACAGAGGCGCAGTCCAAGCAGGTGAATCCCCTTTGCTCCTTGAAAAAGGACTGGAACTACGCCATGGACTTGCCCCAACCTCTAGACCCAAGCAATTGGCTCCACTTTCCTTGCATTGCTCCATGAGAAGTCCATCCCGCCTGAATAGGGAGCGACGAGATGAGGGGATACAACGATGTTCTCGGGCAATTGAGGTCTCCAATGCATAGGGTACGACACAAAGATTCTATAGCAGTCCTTTTATAGGCATGGGCAATGGTCTAGCGGGTTGTCCCACTTTTCCCTAACTTCCCAAACGGTCTAGGATTTGAGAACTTCCTATACAAGGAGGGACAAATGTTGTGTAATGGCTCGTTGTAATCATCTCTCTCTCTCGAATCTATAACACTTAATTTCGTGGAAAACCATCGAGGGAGTAGATAGAAAGAAGTCTGGAAAGGTTCAAACTCTTGTACCTCATTTTCCCAATCTAATCCTGAGGTGAGTGATGATCCAACCACCCTAGATCGCGGATCCAACAGCCATTGGGCCAAGTGAAAAGAGTAAGGGAATCGGGTCCCTCGTTTCATAAATTTAATCAAATTGTGACATTTAATACGATTTAGAGATTATCACATCATTTTAGGATAATTTTCAAAAATAATATCTCTCAATCCATACATCCTTTTTCAACCAAAATTTAGGGAAACCTTTATCTTGACTTAATCTACTCGTATATCAAATTTGGGTTCCAAATTCCAAAGAAAAAGGACATTATCTTCATGTTCAAGTTATCCTTTATTAAGGCTTATTTACTTTATATTTTCTCTTTCTTCTCCTATTATCTTTGCAACTTGGACTCCTTAGAACACAAGAAATCCCAAAGATATGAAATCCATCCTTAAAGGATAATCCTTAGCCTTTTAGATGCTTCTACATGTTTCTTTTCTCATTATCTCTATTATTCCTTTATTAACTTATTTCTTTTCCTTTTATTTCCTTTTACTATTGTTGGGCTTAGTAGACAACATGGCCCACGAAATTAAGCATACAAGGCTATTTATCAAAGGAGTCCACTCAATTAACTTAAATCATACAAATTGCATAATCATACCTTTATTGGGTAAATTGAATTTCCCATTATATGAACCCAGAAATTGGGGTTGTAACGGTTTACTCCTTTCCTTCCCTATTTTCATGTTGTTAGTCTTCCTTCCACCTTCCTCTAGGTCAGAACCCTATTCATCCATGGTGAAACCCCACCAAGAGCACTTAAACACCCCATTTCCATGTTGTTTTGTTAGGTTTTTTCACCTCTAAAGTGGAGAAGGTGCTTCTTGATCAAGATAGAAGCTTTGTTGAAGAAACCAACCTCTCTAAGCTTGGGAACATTACTTTTTGGACCTGTCCACCTTCTCTAGAGGTTCTTTGGAATCCTAGGCATGACTTGGACTGTTTAGACTCTGAATTTGAGGTATGATGTATCCCTTATTCTTCTATGTTGAGCAATTCACCTATGCTTATTCATTCTCTTTGTCCTATGGACATTAGCCTATACAGAATGTCTTTTCTTTTGAAAATCACGGTTCATGTGAACTACCTTATTTGATATTGATCATGTGATCATGGATATTCTTTTGAACTCTTATCTTATGCCTTATTCATGATGGAACTCTAAAAGATGACATGTGATGTTTTTTTCCCACTTATGAGGTGGATGTATATGTTGGTCACTTATGTGGTGACTAGTTTATATATTCTGACTATACTTTCTACTTGCCTCTACATTTAACATGATATGTGATTTAGTAGCACTAGAGTACTATAATTGCATTGATTTTTATGGGAGATGTGTTATTTCCTGCTGAGCAGATGTGATATTTCCTGCTCTTTTGGGATGGAAAGGAACCGCATACCCAAGGCAAGATGTGTGATTCTTGGCCCATGTTTTATATATTTGTGAGATTGGAAGTATTCCTTTCTCTATCAAGTTTCAAGTTTATGAGACTTGGCCGCCTTTATGTTTATATTGTTCTCGAGCTATGTTTATCTCACATGCATGCAGGTTGATGATATGGGATGTGTGCCCTAATTCTTTAAATGTGCTTGTGTGGCACAATCTTTATATTTTATTAATGGCAAGTATTCTTTTGTTATCATATTATTTCAATTCTTTTTCTCTTGATACCCATTTGGGTGGTCCTTATCCTTTCTATGTGAAGCCTTTTATATTTGTTGTCCTTTATTCCATATATAGCTCAATTTTCCGATTTTGTATGCACTTACCAGCCTTTGCTGATGTCATCCATTTTCTCTTCTTGTTGGGGTATGCTTTCAACCCTAGGTGAAGGACTTGGATGATAAGGCATGAAGTTTTGGACTAGCTTAAGGAGTTAAAGCTTGGAGACAAAGTTTTTATGGTTTAGATTTCCCTCTACTTAGATCCTTATGTTGTATCATACATGTAAACCCTTATGGGATATTATGATGTACTTTTGTAATAACCTTGTGATAAATTGAATATAGTCAACATTTTTATTCTGCTGCTATACTTTGGTTGTTTTGAATACCATTTATTGAAATTTGAAAATGTTACACCTATTCCAGCATACCTTTGAGTGTGTTTGAAATGGATGTTTTATTCTTCAAATCTTTAGTAAGGGGGTAATCTTGCCTCCTTATAATGGAAGTATAGTTGTATTCCTCATATTGTATGTATATGGTATACTATTGATGGGGAATGACATCCCTACCCTACAAATGGTAAAGAACTGACTAGAAGTACCTTCTTTATGAAGTATTTGGGTGAGGCATTCTATATATTTGGAACTAATATCTATATAGATAGATCTAGAAGGATTTTTGGCCTAAGTCAAAGTACATACAATGATAAGGTGTTGAAGAGGTTCAACATGCAAAACTCAAAGAGAGGAAATTTGCTCGTGTCCCGTGGAACTAGTCTCTCTAGAGCCCAGTGTCCCAGTTCTTGTGAAGAATGGGAATGCATGAGTAATATTTCATGTGTCCACTATTGGATTTATCACGTATGCAATTATATGTAATCATCTCGATGTCTCGTAGGCTTTGAGCATGATGATCATGTAGCAGACAGATCCCAGTGAAAGTCACTAGACTGTTGTAGAGAACATCCTTAAGTAATTGAGAATAACTAAGGATCAGTTCCTATTTTATGGCAGTGAGGAAGAGTTGAGTGTAAAGGGATACAGTAGTGCAAGTTTCCATACTGACAAATTTGGTTATTGATTGCAATCTGCATTTGTGTTTTGCCTTAACTTGGGGTTGTAAGTTGGAAAAGTTCAATGTTATAACATGGTTTTTCACATGTATTTATACATATATCTTTGAATGCAAATATTGATTTGATGAGGACATATTAGAAAACTTGGTGTTTCATATGTCTTGTTTGCAAAAATTGGTTTGAGAATGAAAATTCTTCACATGGAATTGATTTTGTGTATTTACTATTTTCAATTATCCATTAATAGATATTGGATAAATAAAGAGAGGAGATATAATATTAAAGGAATTGCAAAAAGTAGTGGACAATTGACATTTTAAATATGGAATTGTGTGGAAATTTCTAGAAAAAAGATGTTGAAGGAAACTAATGGATTTGAATTCAGTTCAATATCGTACTTAATAAGAAAACATATCAAAATAAGAAATCTTGATAATATTGGGTGAGATAAAGAATTAATTAATACCTTAAATAATTTAAATAAAAGGGAAGACTTAGAGACAAAGAAAAGTATTATTGAATTTCGTATCTTCGTCTCAAATCTTTCCCAGCCCGAGAAATTCTTGTTGTAAACTTCCCTTCAAAATTTGAGATCAATTAGTTAAAAGGATAGAGAGATATGAATTAATCTAGTTTTCCTAAAGTGGAAGCATTAATAGACTAATACATTTAAATGTCATGATTAATCAAAAAAGGAAATAGAATCTGGCCCTTTGATAATTCGTGAGGCATGATAGTCATTAGATTGAGATCTAATGATGCTCAGATCGTCGTCTACCTTGAAACAAAATAGGAAATCAGGGATAGCATTAATGTTTTTCCTTTTTTGATTCCCTCTCATCATGTATCATATACACATCTATAAACAAATCCAATGAATCTGGGAGGAGTTTTTGAGCCTACCTATCCTAAGTTCTATACACTTTGGAAGGCAATTAAATGTTTCCCAAATTTCCAACATGAACGATGCCCTACCCTTGAAACCATGACTATAAAAGGAGGGGTAGAAACCCCCTATGAGACCACAAATCCATACACCAGACTCTACTCAACTCCATGATCGCTCCTCTACCTCCAATTCTTTTTCTATCTCATCCTTAACACTTGCCTTCTCCTTGTACCTTGTCGTAGGTCCCATTTCATCACTCACTCTCCCCCAACCATCTCTGGAGCAACTGAAGCCATTGATGATTTTGACAATTCAAGATGAAGGCTATGATACCCTCTCATGTTGCTCGGAGGCTCTAAATCCCAAAGTCAACTTATATTTTGACTCACATAGAGGAGTTGTTTGTGAGACTCAGGGGGGGAGACGACCAAGGAGGAAAAGTCATTTTTGACCTTCTATTTTCTTTAGTAAGGTGAGGGCTATATCCACCTTTTCCCTTCTTTTCCTCGCCTAGACATGCAAGCGCGGGAGCTGACATGGACGCGCCAATTGGCTCGGTCATGTCCCTATGGTGCACTGGCTTTACAAAGTCAGTCACTTAGGTGGATAGGCCTGATTGACCCAAAATAGTTTAACTTGTGAAAAAAATAAAAATCATATGATTATTCAAACATAGAATATAAATATATGTGTTTGACCAAAAAAATTGGAATCTAATGAACTTGGTTCCGAAACCTACTTATGTCTTAAATTCTAAAAGTTTATAAATATGCAACCTTTAATGTATTAAAGGCATGAAAATCCTAATTTCTTAGTTTTAATGATCACAGCTTGTTTAAATGATTTTAATGGACAAACTATAATGTTTTTGGATAAAAAGGACATCTGGGGTCTAATTTGAGATTAAGAATTCATAAGATATCAAAAGTAGTTTCCCAAATTAAAAGGCATTAAATATGGTAATTAGGTTTTAGGAAGCCTAACCCTAATGAAACCCTAATTTGACCCCAAAACCCTAAGTTGGTACTCAAGTCAGTTTTAATGATGGTTTATGAACATAATAGCGATGCTTGGGTGTTACGCATTTATTTTAGGGCAATTGCTTGATTGGTTGCACCTACTCATATTTACTTGGACTTTAGGTCATCTTTGATAAAGGTATGTGGTTACACCTATGACTACTCACCTTAAATGACCTATGTGATTTTCTAAAGTTTCCCGATTGGACTGCAATTAAAATGCTTGAATTTTTATTTATTTACTACAAATGATAAAGTTACTATGGGTATCATCTTATATAAATGTAACTTGATCAAGCCATAAATTATCTTTGGTGAGTTAAGAGCATGAGGTGAAAGAAGTCATGATGGGAATGGTGGGTGATCAAGCCTGGAAAGGAATATCATCTCAAGCCAAGCCCAGAAAGGAAGGCCTATGTATGAAACCAAGCTCGGATGAGGGAAGGTTATGAAAGTTCACTATAGGGACCAAACCCTAAAGAGAGGATTCCCCATAAAGAGGCTTCCCTAAAGAGAGGGAACACCATAGAGAAAAAAAGGATAAGGATTGAGAGGTTAAAACAAGAAAATGCTTGTACAATTTTGTAATTGTAATTGTTGCTATGGTTGATATGTTATAAAATCTACATGTGAATGTTTTGTTTTCCCAACATACTCAGTATATCTCGATATACTAACCGTGTTTTGTTCAAAGACATTTTAAGTTGAACTGTAATTAATGATGAAAAATGGACATCCATAAAAGAAGACACCAAAAGAAAAGATCTAATGTTATTATAGAGGATTTAGATAGATATATTTATTTTGTGTAACAAAATTAGATTTCCATTTCATGTTAATCCTTAGTGGAGATTCTATCTTCACATTGTTATAAAACTCTTTTCTATTCAATGAATTTTTTAACTATAGTTGGCTATTTTCTAAACCTTGATCATGTATATATGATAATGGTTCATTTCCCTCTCGGTCCACCTTAACTGGGGATAACATGCAGAGGGGATCATTACATTTGGTATAAGAGCCTAGGTTTACCATTTAACCTTTAATAATTATTAAATTTTAAAGAGTTATGTAGATCCCAAGGGAGTTATTAGGCTATTTTCTAAAGATGGTGTCTAGAAGGAACCATGACCCTAGGGCCTGGAAAAACATGCCTCTACACCGCCAGCCGATTTGTGAGGACTCCTCGACATTGTGTATCTTTATTGGCCAAAGTAATAATATTTTTCCCAAAATAAATACCTCTAGGTTTTCTTCTTATCTAAATTTATCCCTTCTCTATCCCCTACTTCCCACATAAAAACCTAGGTACCCAACAATTACTTCCTCTACCCTTCTAATAATTAGTGTTATGAGTATTAGGGTTAAGGCATCCTCTTTCAAATCATAAAATGCATGTAATAACGATGTCATGGACATAATTTTACGATGCTACAAATGCCCTAAACATAAAAATTGAGATTAATTTATTTATGTGAAACAGCATGGCCCGCACCAAGACCACTGCCATCCCCAATAACACACCCAAGTCCTACCCATAGGGGAGGCCCTCCCACATAAAGAGATTGTCCTCAAAGAAGAGGAGGAGGTCCATGGACGGTGAGTCATCCAAGAAGAATAAAAGATTAGATGTGGCCTCTACTGAGAGAGTTCCCAAGCATGAGATTGTCCCCCTTGGCATCCTAAACTCTAAAGATGGTCATGACCCTAAAGGTGAACCCATGATGGAAGATGAGCCCAAGGATGATCCCGACCATGCAACCAGCTTTGGACCTTCAGTTGGACAAGTGTTGATTCTGACCCCTGAGATGCTTTGGCTAGAGAAGTAGAAAAAGCACATTGAGACCATTAGTACCATGGCTCTCAAAAGATGTCTCCAGATACAAGAATGGTGAACCCCTACTTGTCTGCCCTCACCTTGGAGCCACAATCCTTGACTTCATCAAGCTGAACACAGAGAAGTTTTGGGGTGAAGATAAGACTGAGGTCATCGACAAGGCAGATGCCTGTCTCCTAGCCATAGAGAATGGTTTCCGCATTCTAGAGGTGAAACCCAATAAGAAGGTCCTCTTTTCCATTCACCTTCTTGAAGGAGTATTAAAGATTTGGTGGGAAAACTACATTGCAGACTGAGACATGATGGAGGAGCCTATAGCCTGGGTATATTTCTGCACCATCTTCTCTGTGAGGTTCATCCCCAGCTCTGCCAAGAAGTAGAAGGAAAATCAGTTCATGCTCCTATATTAAGGAAACAATTTAGTGGTAGACTATGCTCTGAAATTCTGCCTCCTAGAGTGTTTTGCCTATATAGTGAATGAGGAAAGGCGAGTGGAACACTTTTCCAAACACATGCATTCTCTATTGAAGCTCCATGTGATGGCTAGAAAACCTACAAACTTCACTGAGGCCCTCAACTTCACCTTAGACATGGAGAAGACTATCTTGCATGCTCAAAACCTGCCCAAGGGATATCTAGGGTTTAGTGAAGGCGCTTATGCCTTAGGAAATGATAATAGGAGGCCACATGGACGAAACAATAGCAAGGGTAGAAATGGTGGAAAGGGAAAACCTCATCATTAGAATTGATGCCCTAAATGTCCTACATGTGGGAAGAAGCATCTTGGTAGATGCATCCATGAAAAGGAGGTGTGTTATCACTATCAACAAGAAGGACATATTAAGACTAATTGTCGTCTCACTGACCCTCGAGGTTCAGGACTAGTGTCAACCCAAATAGTGGCTATAGCACCTCAGGGAGCAGCCGCAGTAGATGGAGAGCATCGACAAGCCCGAGTCTTCACCATTGATAATGAAGAAACTTAGGCCAATGCCAACCAACTCATAGAAGGTAACAATCCCTACAACTATATATTCTATCCTTTACCAAGAAGTGCATAATAGTTTTGACCGCCATGAATATGATGTAGGACTACTTGATATAATGGTCCATAATGTTAAAGCTTGATTTGACTGTGGTTGTACTAATACTTTCATCCGAAGAAATCTCACAACTATGCTTTGTTTGGAATTCAAGGAGTTAGGGCGTGTCTTGGAAGTCACTACCACTAGAGGTCATATCTTCTCATTCCTTTAAAAGACACCGGTCTTATATGTGAAATATATGAACAATGAATTCCCAACCGACTTGATCTTGATTGATATAAATGATTTCAATGTCATTATCGGAATGGAATGTCTTTATAACTATAATGCAAAGATATAATGTAGGGAAAAGAAAATAAGAATAGAGAAGATAGGCCATGAACCCTTTACCGTTAGAGGTAGGAAAGATACCACTACCAGCCTGTATGTGTCAAATGTGAAAGCATAACAGATGGTAGATAAGAGTTGTATAGTGTTCCTAGTTGTAGTGACTAAGCCAGAGAAAAAGATGCAGCCCTTAGAGTAGATAGAGGTATTCAACGACTATGTTGATGTGTTCGTGGATGATTTTCTAGGTGTACCTCTTGAGAGATAAGTGGACTTATCAATAGAGCTAGATCCAGGGACAAACCCAATTTCCATGGTGAATTCCTTGAGTTAAAGAAGCAATTCTAGGAACTACTAGACAAGGGCTTCATTTGACCCAACACATCTCCATGGGGAGCATCGGTCATCTTTGTAAAGAAGAAGGATGGATCACTCAGCCTATGCATAGACTATAGAATGATACATCAGGCTACCATTAAGAATAAGTATCCCCTACCCAGCATAAAAGACCTATTTGACCAACTGAAAACTACTCAAGTTTTCTCGAAGATTGACCTAAGATCCAGATACCACCAGATATGAGTTAAGAGTGAATATATCTTAAAAATTGCTTTCTAAACCTGCAACGATCATTATGAGTGTTTGATTATTCCTGTTGGGTTGTCCAATGCTCCAAGTGTGTTTATGAACTTCATGAATAGTATGCTCCACCCTTCCTCAACACCTTTGTCATAGTGTTCATAGATGATGTTACAACCCCAATTTTTTTGGGTTTATTTGGTGAGAAATGTAATTTCTCATAATAAGGATATTTGAACAAATAATATGATGTATTTGGATTTTGTTTACAATAGCCTTGATGTTTGTGTTGTGGGCTTTATTGGCTATTGGGACCAAATAATAAGAAAATTCAATTAGTGAATGAATAATTGAATATTCGAGAAAAGAATAAGATGGAAACCTTTAGAAGGCAAATCCAAAGAAGGATTTTGTGCCTCTTGGGTTCCTTGGGTTCCAAGGAGTCCAAAGTTGCATAAAGAGTGCAATAAGAAAAGAAAAGATCAATTAAGTATTTCTTTATTAAGAAAGAAATTGAAAATAATGATAAAATATGGAAAACAAGTGAAAAGAGATATAATTGAGTTATCCTTTGTGGAATTTCGTATGCCAAGGATTCCTAATTATAAAAGGAATACCAATGAGGAAAATAAAAGAAAAATAAAGAGAAATCCTCAAAAAGAGATACTTTAATAAGAAATAAACAAGATAATGGGAAATAATGAAGAATAATGCATTTAGATGCATCTAGAAGGATAATGAGTATCCAATAAAAAGGATTTCGAAATAATAGAGTTTCTTGGGATCCAAGGAGTCCCAATAAAGAGGAAAGAGAGAGAAAATACAAAAAATTGCAAAATAAGAGGATAATGTGATGCATTATTAAGGAATTAAGTAATATTGATGAAAAGGAGGTATTTTCTATTAAAAGAAACACAATCTCATGACCAATGATTAAAAGGCAAGTGCAAAGAATATAAAAGAAGTTGTTTTCGAAATCTTAAGATCTAAAGCATAAAGAAATATCAAGGAGATAAATTTTGGTTTTCTTAACGATTAAGGGATATGAATTATTAAGGAAATAATTAGAAAAGAGATGTTTTCTTTGTGAACAAGGAAAGGAGGTTTCCCATTGATTATGGGACTTTCTCTCCTCGTGGGTAGGCGTGCTAGTACGCTGCTGCATATCCCTATAAAGGGGACGGATCCACATGCTCACGTTTTTCCTTATCTCCCACTCTTCTCCTACCATGCCACTGTCCAAACCCTAACCAAGGGAGGAACGCGACCCCCTGGTATAACGAGGTGTTGTGGAAGGAGCGATGATGGAAGCTCGACGCTCCTATGATGATGGAGAGAAGCAGCACAGCCATGTTCAACGCAGCAGGTGGTTGTAGGTCGACCGTGCTTGTAGGTCTGGTAGTCGTGAATCAGCCGTCTTGGCTGTAGTTCGGTGGCATTCCAGGGTGCTCAGAGGCACGTCGAAGGAAGAGGAACCGGACATGGTGGCCATCAGGTCCTGGAGAAGGTGGGGGAAGTTGTGCCATAGTAGCTAGGGCGGAAGCCTTAGGGCTGCACTTGGGCATCGAGTAGCAGATCGACCCAGCTCCGGAAGCTGCGCTAGGCGTGATCTGGATGGCGCCCCAAGGGCGGCGGAGATGGGGCGGCCCTTGGCGGCAACCCCCGAGCCCTGAGGGAGAGAGGGCGCACCCATGTTGTGCGCAGATCAGCGGCCACCGGCGGCTAGAGTGGGAGCCAAAGGTTGAAGACAACCTAGGGACACGATGGACTGAAACGCTCCTCGAGCATGTGAAGGATCGACGACTTAACCAGGGGCAAAGTCATCATTTTGAAATTTTCCAGATCTACAAGTCATGTTGCATGGAAGGACGACGTGGCGCCATCTAATTGGCCGAGAGGTACATTTCTTTGCTAAAATCATAACTAATTCTAGGGAACTCGGATTAAAACAAGTCATATATAAAAATTGATCCTCAGAATGAGAGGAACACAAAGAAATTATGTTTGAAGCCTGACTCTAATTGCAATCCGAAAAGTAATGGAAGTAATCATCTTTAATGCTTTAATTCTTAAGAAACCCTATTTTGAAATGAATAAAGTGTTTAATAGGGTTTAATGGATCATTAGAGTTGATGTTAACCTGTTAAATGTAAAAAGGTACATTATGTTCAAAAAGGAAGAACTTTGCACATGTTTAGTCTAATTTAGAGTTTATGTGCATAAATATGCTTGAAATTTGAAAAGTACATAAAGTTATCATCTTTAATGTTTTAATTAAGGGAAAACCCTTAGATTTCATGGTAGATGGTCTTAATGACATTATTTGGATAATTCAAGATGATATTAACATGTTGTTAATAAAAGAGAAAATAGGATCTAAAAAGATGATCTTTTTATATAATTGGCTTAATTTAAGGTTTCGTGCAAGATTATGCATTAATGAGCTTGAAAACCCTAATTTAGGAGAATATGTCTTTTAATTGTTTTAATTGTTCAAATCCATGAATGAATAGGGATATGATGATCCTGAGTCAATTTGGGTATAAAAGACTATTAAAATGAATAGTTGAGCAATTAAGGTTCATATAAATGGAAAAGAGTACTTTAGGGTTTGTTGACCTAAAATGGATAAAGTTTGAGGAATTGATCTAAGAAACCCTAATGAATATTAATGAAACCTTAATGTAGATTAGAAACCCTGGAAAGAGAATCCAAGTCAATAAAGTAGATTCTTGATAAAGTGTGTAATAAATAGAGTACATATTCTTTTCAGGAATTATGTGATGATTGAATTACTTTCTTGGATATGTTGATTGGCTTGATTGTATATACATGAAGTATATGTTGAATAATCTGCATGACTCATCAAAACAGGTATGTGGTTACGCTTATGAATAATCTCTCTAGTTTCATGGCGATTCCCAAAGTTTTAATCGGTTTCTTGAAAATAATTGTTGGATGTTTATTTATTTCATGCAACTATAAAGTGACTATGATTATCACTATAAATGTGCGTATATAACTAACTAGATCTGGGTCCACCTCTATTGCTTTGAAAAGGCTAAAAAAAGGGGTAATCCTAGAGCAAGGTCTAGGTTACCGAGAGTTAGAAACTGGGATACCTACGTGTAGTGCCATGAGACTCATTGGTCTTCCATGGGTTAAGGAGTGGGCTACTTACGAGTAGTTCCATGTGACTCAGTCCTAGAAATTGGTTCATCTATAGGTGGATCATGAGGGGTTTAATGGGGACAACATAGAGGATAGGGTACTCTTGGATTGCGGAGTTATATCTAAAATGTAATCTTGGTTGTTAAATGATTAATTGAATGATTACACTATTAACGTATTTACATAATTATTGTTTCCCCCACATACCAGCTTCGGCTGACCGACATTTTGTTTGTCGGCATTTTAGGTACAAGCCAAAAGGGCAAACAGTAAATCGTCATATTGTGAAATACATGAAGTAAAATACAAGGAGGATTAGTTAGAATAGAATCCTTAAGTGGATAGAAGTTTAGTGATCCATGTTTTCAAAAAGGTTATGCAAAATTTTATTTTCTTACATCTTTTAAGTATAGATTGTTGAAATTTAATAATTGTTCTTGGTTAAGTGTCGAACCTTTGATCTGTAAGTTATGGGTGCGGTTTCGACCTCTCGGTCTCCCTTAATTGGGGGTTATCAGTAGGTGGGGTCGTAACATTTGGTATCAGAGCGTAGGTTCCTCATTTAACCATTAATAATTATTAAATTTTTCAAACTCCATAGAACCCAAGGGAGTTATTAGAGGATTATCCGAAAGACGGAGGCGTCTAGAAAAGGATCACGACCGGGGGCTAGCAATATTTTCCTCCGCACCGCTAGTCGGAATATGAGGACTCCTAGATCCGTGTGATTGTCTGGCAAAAGTCTTAGGGTATGAATCAAAATAAGATACCTTTAGGACTTTCTCATCTTATTCATCCCTTCTCATCACAAAATTCTGTTAAGGACCTAAAGGATCAGGGTTTTCTTTCTTCTCCTCACCCTCTTGAGGTATGGGTAAGGTTAATAAGGTTTAAGGAATCCTCCACCAAATTAATGAAAAGCATGTAAATAAGATTTCATGGACATAAGCTTAATAGATTAAGTGCAAATTAAAGAATAGATACATGCTTAGGTCGTATGATATAAGTTGTCATGTCCACAGAAGAGACCTGAAGCTAGACCTTCTTGTCGGGAGGATAAGTCAGTCTTGGAGATAGAGATCTCCATTGCAAGTAGAGACCTGGCACATCCTCTAAGGATGATGTTAACCCTAACCCTAAGTGAAGGTTAGAGAGAGATGGGTTGGACCAGGTGTTTGAAAGGACATGCCTTTGGGATGCCATATGATCCATGGGTGACCTAGCACCTTTGGCAACCCAACCCTGGGAAGGGTCGTGCATGTTAGGGTAAAGGATAGCTCCTTCGATAATGATGTTAGTGAAGGACCTGTAGAGACCCTATGGGCTTATGTGAATAAGGCATAGTATGCCCCCAGGGTACATTAGTAGTGTGAGCAATAGGTTGAAACCTTGACCAGGAGAGTAGGAAGGATGGCCTATGAAATAAGCATAAAGAGCTATGGATAACCTTGAGCAAACATAAGTTAAACATATGCTTCATCTAGGTAGGGGCATGCTTTTGAGGTTGATCCTTCATGAAGAGAGGACCTCTAATGGTGAGGTTGGTTGTAGTGTTAGCTCTAGAGAGAGAGAGCAGGACACCAAGCAAGAAAGTCATAAATCTAGACCACGAGATATGAGGAACAGTGGGGAGTTGAGGATGATGCGACCTAAGTGGATGATAGAGGTTTCCTCATGCATGATCCATTAAGGTTTTTGATGTCTTGGTTGCCATGAGAGGAACCAAACCCTAGAGAGAGGATGAGTCTATTGGTACCTCTGTACCTATGGTATAGATGAGAAGAAGAGTTCCTTAGACCTGGAAGAGGTACAGTAACAGGTTGCGAGGCCTTGTACCTTGTTGGTTGTCCTTGGGGAGGACTCAACCCTGATGTGTTACTCGAGTAGAAGGATGACAGGAAGTGCATGTCATACCCTCCATATGTTTGGTTCGTGGTTAATAGGTTTATCATGTAGTTGGTCATCAAGAAGTGAACCTAGGGTTCCTAGGCCTAAGAGGGGAAGTGGTATACCTAATGCTCATGACGAGAATTAAGTTGCTATAGTTTCGAGCATGGTACTCTTCATGTATAGAGGAAAAGGGAAGTCCCTTAAGTTTAAACTGTGTTTGACGAACCCCTCACCACTAAGTTGATGACATGAGAAGGTATGATCTTGATCCAGTGTTGAGAAAAGAGAACAAGAATGACCTAACATGGTTTAGTAGGTGGTCTGCTTGTGCCTTAATAGTTGTTGGGTTAAGCATGCTCATATGGATGAAAACCCTAAGGATTTTTGTGACCTTATGGTCATAGTTTCCTCCCATCCTGGGAGAGGGATCCTTTGGTAGGAGGTATACCAGTTTTGTTGGTTTATGTTAACCTAAAGAGGTCTCATAGGATCTTGAGAAGCTAAGAGAAAAGTACATGGTATGAGGACGAACCTCTAGACCCATAGATAGCCATCTCTATGGGCATATGGATGTGTTACCATGGAAGTAACTGGTATGGGATTTGACCAAGGTAGGTAGGTCACCATGACCCCTGTGAAAGGATAAAAGTCAGCCCATGAATGCAGAGAGAGATGATGAAGGCTTGGGTAAGGTTCTAAGTTGGACATGTACTATAATGGAATCCTAAGTCTATCCTAGGGTCAGGTAGGGATAAGACCGATGGAAGAAGGAGTTTCCTAATTCCCTAGTTGCACATGACCATAGGGTCAGGAGGTAATAGCTATCATTGTCTGAGGGCCATGGGTTAGGAGATTGATCACCTTCATGAACTCATGGGACCCAAAGGGCAGATGAGTAGGGCACTCTCTGGATGCATAAGGGAATAGGGATGACCCCAAAAGTGTCGGCACCCTATAGACCTAGAGGAGACGACCAAGGATTGTGTTTAGACCAAGTAGGGTTGAGACCAGTTTTCCATGGAAGTAACTTTGATGTCAAGATGAATGTGATGTTGAGACATATGTGGCATGTTTCAACTTAGATTTAAAGGTGTATTGGCAAGGTGGGATGTACCATCTCTACTCTTGGAACAGGAAGAACTCTGTATTTGGACTGCAGCCAAATGCTTATTTCCTTTTGTTATGGGAGTGAGAGATAGGACATTACGCATGCCATACACCAAGGATAAAAGATGATGTGAGTTGGAACGTTGCTATGAGGCATGTGGATAGAGAGGATAACATGCCCTGGTAAAGTGAATGATACATGGAGGGATTACAAACACTAAGAGAAATGAGGTAGTCACCTTATGAGGATGTTTTCATCTAGAGATATGAGTCATACAAGGTTGAGTTTGATCACCAAA
This sequence comes from Alisma plantago-aquatica, assembly GCA_963693085.1. NCBI lineage: Eukaryota > Viridiplantae > Streptophyta > Magnoliopsida > Alismatales > Alismataceae > Alisma > Alisma plantago-aquatica. Next base: position 415,075,101 of record OY856414.1, on the reverse strand, counting down.
AAGATGAGCTCAAGGTGTTTTCAGTGAAGATAGACTTAGAGATCGAGATGATAAGTGAAATACATGGAAGTGTATGTCTTCAATGTTACCTAATACCTAAGGATGTGAAGTGGTAATGGATGATCTGGTTGAGATATATCTGACTAGTTTGACTAGAAGCTAGAAGAGGTTGTTAGGCTAACCCTAAGTTTAGAAAGGAGATGTGTTTGGCTAACACTCAGATATAACGAGATATGTCGAAAAGTTAATGGTTGTTTGGTTAGCCAGTCTAGTCCTTGATGCAATGAAAGGATGGTGGTAGAACCTCATATGCATTTCTTTGGAAAAGAAGGTGATGAAACCCCGACTAGAGTGGTTTAGGGTTCCTGAGGAATCGATCTTGAGGAATCATGACATACAGGAGATCATGATTTTAAGATCACCATACACCGTACTATGAAGATAATCATTGACAGTGGTACTTTAGATACCTAATATAAAGTTGCATGTGGTATATGGCCATGCAAGCCGAGGATGAAGGACGAACATCAATAACCCAGTGCATTGATATAAAGGATAAAGAGTCCCCAAAATAGAAAGGGAGTTCATTACTAAGGATGTGGTAAGTCTCCCCGGGACCAAGGAAGGTCAAGATGCAACATGGGTTATGGTAGATCACATTATCTAGATGGCATGAGAAAGAAAGAGTTCTGTCAAGGGACAGATCTGGTTGAACTACCCATGAGAGAGATGGTTCCACTACACCATGAAGTGAGTTCAAAGGTTCTTGAGTTTGACCTAAAGGTTTCCTTCCAAAAAGTGGGAGTAGATACATGAAGAACTCGATGTTAGTATAGTTTATCACCCCTAACTATGGGTTAGTATAATCCAAACTAAAGGGTCTGATGAGAGCATATGTGCTTGTTCAGGGTGATAGTTAGAGACAGTTCTTGTCCTACGAAGGTTGTGATGATGACCACCATAGCCAGTATCAGGATTTAAAGAAGATCTGCAAAGGAGGTTGTGTCGATCACCACTTCAGTAAGGTGATGTTGGTGAAAGGACCATGTGATGGTTAGAAAAGGACCATAGTGTGTATAGATGAAGCCGCTTTGATCGTGTAATGGCTGAAAGGAGCCTAGAGATGACGAAAGTCGTGAGCAGATGCAAAGTAGAGTGACATGTAGTTCACTGTGGGAGAATACGTGACATGAAAATCCGACCCCTCTAAGTTATAGCTAAGAGAGCTGAGTCCCCGATGCATGGGTTCTTTTGACATGGTTTGGTGGAGAAGGTTAAGTTTGATCTTACCCCTCAGGATAAAGTAATGTTTGATGAGTTCCATGTGTCCAATTTGGAGAACTATGTGAAGCACCCTGACCATGTGCTGAGCAATGAACCTAGTGAGCCCCAAGGGAGGCTGAAATGGCCTGAGTCACCTGTGCAGTTTATAGACGCCAGGATGAAAGAACTCAGAGAAAAAAATATGTGATGATAACAATTCTTTGGAAATTCCATGAGTACGGTAAAGCCACATAGGGGCCAATGATGGACATGGAAAAGTCTTATCTTGAATTGTTTGTTTGCTTGATAGAATTTTGAGGACAAAATTTCTATAAGAGGGGAATGATGTTACAACCCCAATTTTTTTGGGTTTATTTGGTGAGAAATGTAATTTCTCATAATAAGGATATTTGAACAAAAAATATGATGTATTTGGATTTTGTTTACAATAGCCTTGATGTTTGTGTTGTGGGCTTTATTGGCTATTGGGCCCAAATAATAAGAAAATTCAATTAGTGAATGAATAATTGAATATTCGAGAAAAGAATAAGATGGAAACCTTTAGAAAGCAAATCCAAAGAAGGATTTCATTCCTCTTGGGTTCCTTGGGTTCCAAGGAGTCCAAAGTTGCATAAAGAGTGCAATAAGAAAAGAAAAGATCAATTAATTATTTCTTTATTAAGAAAGAAATTGAAAATAATGATAAAATATGGAAAACAAGTGAAAAGAGATATAATTGAGTTATCCTTGTGGAATTTTGTATCTCAAGGATTCCTAATGATAAAAGGAATACCAATGAGGAAAATAAAAGAAAAATAAAGAGAAATCCTCAAAAAGAGATATTTTAATAAGAAATAAACAAGATAATGGGAAATAATGAAGAATAATGCATTTAGATGCATCTAGAAGGATAATGAGTATCCAATAAAAAGGATTTCGAAATAATAGATTTTCTTGGGATCCAAGGAGTCCCAATAAAGAGGAAAGAGATAGAAAGTACAAAAAATTGCAAAATAAGAGGATAATGTGATGCATTATTAAGGAATTAAGTAATATTGATGAAAAGGAGGTATTTTCTATTAAAAGAAACACAATATCATGACCAATGATTAAAAGGAAAGTGCAAAGAATATAAAAGAAGTTATTTTCAAAATCTTAAGATCTAAAGCATAAAGAAATATCAAGGAGATAAAATTTGGTTTTCTTAACGATTAAGGGATATGAATTATTAAGGAAATAATTAGAAAAGAGATGTTTTCTTTGTGAACAAGGAAAGGAGGTTTCCCATTTATTATGGGACTTGCTCTCCTCGTGGGTAGGTGTGCTAGTACGCTGCTGCATATCCCTATAAAGGGGATGGATCCACATGCTCATGTTTTTCCTTGTCTCCCACTCTTCTCCTACCATGCCACCGTCCAAACCCTAACCAAGGGAGGAACGCGACCCCCTGGTATAATGAGGTGATGTGGAAGGAGCGATGATGGAAGCTCGACGCTCCTATGATGTCGGAGAGAAGCAGCACATCCATGCGCAACGCAGCAGGTGGCTATAGGCCGACCGTGCTTGCAGGTCTGGTGGTCGTGAATCAGCCATCTTGGCTACAGTTCGGTGGCATCCCAGGGTGCTCAGAGGCACGTCGAAGGAAGAGGAACCGGCCATGGTGGTAGTCACGTCCTGGAGAAGGCGGGGGAAGTCGTGCCATAGCAGCTAAGGCGGCAGCCTTAGGGCTGCACTTGGGCGTCGAGTAGTAGATCGACCCAGCTCAGGCAGTTGTACTAGGCGTGATCTGGGTGGCGCCCCAAGGTCGGCACAGATGGGGCGGCCCTTGGCGGAAACCCCTGAGCCCTGAGGGAGAGAGGGCGCACCCACGTTGTGCGCATATCAGCGGTCGTCGGCGGCCAGAGCAGGAGCCAAAGGTTGAAGACAACCTAGGGACACGATGGAATGAAACGCCCCTCGGGCGTGTGAAGGATTGACGAATTAACCAGGGGAAAAGTCGTCATTTCAAAATGTTTCCATATCTACAAGTCATGTTGCATGGAAGGACAACGTGGCGCCATCTGATTGGCCGAGAGGTACATTTCTTTGCTAAAATCATAAATAATTCTAGGGAACTCGGATTAAAATAAGTAATATATAAAAATTGATCCTCATAACGAGAGGAACACAAAGAAATTATGTTTGAAGCCTGATTCTAATTGCAATCTGAAAACTAATGGAAGTAATCATCTTTAATGATTTAATTCTTAAGAAACCCTATTTTTAAATGAATAAAGTGTTTAATAGGGTTTAATGGATCATTAGAGTTGATTTTAACCTGTTAAATGTAAAAAGGTACATTATGTTCAAAAAGGAAGAACTTTACACATGTTTAGTCTAATTTAGAGTTTATGTGCATAAATATGCTTGAAATTTGAAAAGTACATAAAGTTATCATCTTTAATGTTTTAATTAAGGGAAAACCCTTATATTTGATGGTAGATGGTCTTAATGACATTATTTGGATAATTCAAGTTGATATTAACCTGTTGTTAATAAAAGAGAAAATAGGATCTAAAAAGATGATCTTTTTATATAATTGGCTTTATTTAAGGTTTCGTGCATGATTATGCATTAATGAGCTTGAAAACCCTAATTTAGGAGAATATGTCTTTTAATTGTTTTAATTGTTCAAATCCATGAATGAATAGGGATATGATGATCCTGAGTCAATTTGGGTATAAAAGACTATTAAAATGAATAGTTAAGAAATTAAGGTTCATATAAATGGAAAAGAGTATTTTAGGGTTTGTTGACCTAAAATGGATAAAGTTTGAGGAATTGATCTAAGAAACCCTAATGAATATTAATGAAACCTTAATGCGGATTAGAAACCCTGGAAAGAGAATCCAAGTCAATAAAGTAGATTCTTGATAAAGTGTGTAATAAATAAAGTACATATTCTTTTCATGAATTATGTGATGATTGAATTACTTGCTTGGATCTGTTGATTGGCTTGATTGTATATACATGAAGTATATGTTGAATAATTTGCATGACTCATCAAAATAGGTATGTGGTTACGCTTATGAATAATCTCTCTAGTTTCACCGCAATTCCCAAAGTTTTAATCGGTTGCTTGAAAATAACTGTTGGATGTTTATTTATTCCATGCAACTATAAAGTGACTATGATTATCACTATAAATGTGTGTATATAACTGACTAGATCTGGGTCCACCTCTATTGCTTTGAAAAGGCTAAAAAAAAGGGGTAATCCTAGAGCAAGGTCTAGGTTACCGAGAGTTAGAAACTGGGCTACCTACGTGTAGTTCCATGAGACTCATTGGCCTGCCATGGGTTAAGGAGTGGGCTACTTATGAGTAGTGACATGTGACTCAGTCCTAGAAATTGGTTCACCTATAGGTGGATCATGAGGGGTTTAATGGGGACAACATAGAGGATAGGGTACTCTTGGATCACGGAGTTATATCTAAAATGTAATCTTGGTTGTTAAATGATTAATTGAATCATTACATTGTTAACGTATTTACATAATTATTGTTTCCCCCACATACCAGCTTCGGCTGACCGATGTTTTGTTTGTCAGCGTTTTAGGTACAAGCCAAAAGGATAAACAATAAATCGTCATATTGTGAAATACATGAAGTAAAATACAAGGAGGATTAGTTAGAATAGAATCCTTAAGTGGATAGAAGTTTAGTGATCCAAGTTTTCAAAAAGGGTATGCAAAAATTTATTTTCTTACAGCTTTTAAGTATAGATTGTTGAAATTTAATAATTGTTCTTGGTTAAGTGTCGAACCTTTGATCCGGAAGTTATGGGTGCGGCTTCGACCTCTTGGTCTCCCTTAATTGGGGGTTATCGGGAGGTGGGGTCATAACAGATGACATCCTAGTCTACTTCGATGACCTAGAACAACATCTTGAGAACCTATTTAAGGTCCTTGATATCCTAAGAAAGAAGAAGTTCTATAAGAAATTCTCAAAGTCTGAATTTTGGATAGACCAAGTTATCTTCATTGGGCACATTATATCTAGATGACCCTTATCACTGGACCCTGTCAAAGTACCAGTTGTTTGAAAATGGCCAACACCAAAGAATGTGTATGAAATTCTCAATTTCCTGGGATTGGCCGAGTATTACCAATAATTCATTAAGGATTTCTTGAAGACTACTATGCCCCTGACCTAGCTCACTCGAAAGGATGAGAAAGGAAATCTTATGTTAGCCCTTGTTCAGACCATACCCTTGGGTAATTATGATTTCTTTATCTTCACCAACTCATCAAGTATGGGCTTATGGTGTGTGTTAGAAAATAACAAGCATGTGTTCATATTTTCTTCAAGATATCTCAAGCCCAATGAGTTGAATTATCCAACTCATGACCTAGAACTAGCAACAATTATGTACACCATAAAGATTTGGTGACATTGTCTGTATGGGGATACCTTTGACATCTTCACCGACCATAAGAGCCTGAAGTACATGTTGACTCAAAAAGATCTGAATTTGTGACGACAACATTGGATGGGATATCTAAAGGATTTTGACTTCACCATAGCATACCATCTCGGTAAAGCCAATGTGGTAGTTGTTTCCCTCAGTCGAAGACATTTCAGTTGTGCAACTGGTTTGGTTAAACAGTGGAAGAGATTGGAGGACTTTGCTTGATGGATTCCACAACCTTTGACAGATAGGATTCTGGATGATATCCAAATCAAGCCTGATATGTTGAATGATCTTGTAGCCGCCCAACTAGCCAGCCTAGAATTAGAAAAGATGAAAGATTTGATGGAAAAGCCTCAAACACACCTTGTAGTAGGTTTGGATGGTGGAATCCGATATAAAAATCATACTTAGGTTTGTGAGGATTCACCTTTGAAGGCTCAGATCCTACAAGAGACTCACGAGTCAATGTACATTGTACACATTAGCACCATTAAGATGTTCAAAGACCTGCAGTGATACTTTTGGTGGTCGGGAATGAAGAGAGATACATAGAATCGTATGTGGCTAGTTGCCTCACGTACAAGATGGTGAAGGTTGACAACCAACAACCCAGTGGGTTACTATAATCGATTGAGATTTCAAAGTAGAAATGGGACTAGATCACCATGGATTTTGTGGTGGGTCTTCCAATACAAGAAAAGGGATGATGCAATATAGGTTGTGGTGGACCGCCTAACCAAGTCAACACACTTCCTTTCCCTGAAGACAACTGGCAGGGTGTCAGACTTAGTTGAGCTTTACATTAGAATGATAGTCTGTTTGCATGGTGTTTCAAGTTCAATTATCTCTTATCATGACCCTAAGCTCACCTCAAAGTTATGGAAAGAAGTTCAAGAATAAGTTTTTACAAGATTGTAATTCAACACAACCTATCATCCCCAGACAGTTGGAGAGAACGATCTAGACCTTACAAGATCTTCTGAGAGCATGTGTACTATATTGGTGTGGATCATTGAAACAATACCTACCCTTACCTAAGTTTTCCTACAACAACAGATATCAAGCAGGTATCGGGATGCCTCCATATGAAGCTCTTTATGGTAAGTTGTGTCGTTCACCGATATAGTGGGATGATGTCGGTGAAAGGACCTTGCTTAGGTCAGAGGAACTACAATTATATGCTAATAAGGTCACTTTGATCAAGCAAAGACTAAAGAGATCCCATGATCCATAGAAGTCACATGTTGATGCAAAGTGGACATATTTGCACTTTACTATAGGTGATCATGTGTGTATGAAAATCCAACCCCTCCAAGATATAGCTAAAAATAGAGGAAAATTGAGTTCCTGATATGTGGGTCCATTCAAAGTTCTAGAATATATTGGAGAGGTCACTTATCATCTAGATTTACCACCACAGTATAGTATGATGCATGATGTGTTCCATGTGTCCAATCTGAAGCCCTATGTGAAGGATCTTGCAGATGTGTTGAACACCGAGCCTATAGAACTCCAAGGGATATTGTCATACCTTGAGTCACCTATGAGGATAATAGACTCCAAGGTGAAAAAAGGTCAGGAATAAAAAGATAGAGATGGTAAAGGTTAATTGGAAGCACCATGGTGAGGATGAAGCCACATGGGAGCTGAAGACGGACATGGAAAAGTGTCATCTGAAACATTTTGGATGACTAATTGAATTATAATGACAAAATTCTTGCATTAGGGAAAGCATGTTATAATATGGTTTTTCACATGTATTTATACATATATTTTTGAATGCAAATATTGATTTGATGAGGGCATATTAGAAGTATTGGTATTTTATATGTCTTGTTTGAAAGTTCTGGGTTGAGAATGTGAATTCTCCATATGGAATGAGTTTTGTGTATTTTACCCTTTTCAATAATCCACTAATAGATTTGGATAATGAAAGAGAGGAAAATTAAAAAATAAAGGAATTAAAAATGGTGGATAATTGATATTTTATATATGGAATTGTGTGAAAATTTCTAGAAAAGAGATGTTGAAGGCAACTAATGGATTTGGATTCGGTTCAATATTTTACTTAATGAGAAAACATATCAAAATAAGAAATCTTGCCCAGAATCTGTGAGAAAAAGATTTAATTGATACCTTAAATAATTTAACTGATGGATTTCATCGCTCTCTATGCATCGATCATCTCCAGAACAATTGAAGCCATTGACGACTTTGACAAGTCAAGATGAAGGTGATGGTTCCCTTGCTTGTTGATTGGAGGCTCTGAAGTATAGAGTCAACTTATATGTTGACTTGCATAGAGGAGTTGTTTGTGAGACTCAAGGAGGAAGATGACCAAGGAGGAAAATTTGTCTTTGCTCCTGCATTTTCTTTAGTAAGATGAGGGTTATATCCATCTTTTCCCCTTCTTTTACTCACCTAGCCATGTGAGTGTGGGAGTGACATGGCATGAAATGATTGGCTTGTTCATGGCTGCACGGCGCACTGAATTTACAGAGTCAGCCACTTAGGTGGAGAGTCATGATTGGCCCAAGATATTTCAACTTGTAATAAATCTAGAAAATCCTAGGATTATCCAAATACAACATATAAATATATGTTTTTGACCAAAAAAATACTAGGAACCCAATGAACTTGGTTCCAAGACCTCACACTGTATTGAATTCCAAAAGTGCATAATGATGCAACCTTTAATGTATTAAATGCATGAAAATCCTAATTTCTTAGTTTTAATGATCATAACTTGTTTAGATGATTTTAATGGATAAAGTCTAATTTGTTTGGATAAAAAGGACGTCTTCAACCTATTTTAAGATTAGTAATTCATAAAATATCAAAATTATGGTTTCCTGAATTAAAAGGCATATAATATGGTAATTAGGGTTTGGGAAGCCTAACCCTAATGAAACCCTAATTTGACCCCAAAACCCCAACTTGGAACTCAAGTCAGTATTAATGATGGTTTGTGAACAGAATAGTAATACTTGGGTGTTATGCACTTTTTTTAGGGTGAATGCTTGATTGGTTGCACCTGCTCATATTTACTTGGGACTTTATGTCATCTTTGATAAAGGTATGTGATTATGCCTATGACTACTTGCCTTAAACAAATTCTGTGATATTCGAAGTTTCCTAATTGGATTGCAATTAAAATGCTTGATTGTTCATTTACTTCTTGCAATCTATGAAGTCACTATGGGTATTGAGATGACCCGACATCGAACCGATAAACAAATCATTATAATTAATGCGGAATTAAACATAAGCAGCGGATTACTGAAAAACACTAAAATTAAAACCATTTGCAAAGAGATTCATTTCCAGGAAACTCTTATAACAAGAACCAAAATATTATATACACATACATTCTGGTCCACAAGGTACATACCATGTACCATCTCTTCTCAAGGATTACATACAACAGTTGCACTGTTAAGTCTTTACATAGGCAACATAAAACCTCGAGGCATTCAATGCCAAAATCTTAGATCGATCACAAAATCACTAACTACTAACTCCAAGGACCTGAGAGTACAGAGACGACACATAGGACTCTTATTTACAAGACTTGACATTCTGTATCTCCACCTGAGATGTCACTGCTATCCCTGATGATACTGTCCTTCCCCTGTTGTAGGGTTTCTACCTCCTTGTCCTCGTCCACCTAAAAAGGTTGGATCCCACGGGGGTGAGACAATTGAAATTGTCCCAGCGAGAGATATAACTCTCCACCAGAAACATTATTATTGCGGATAAATAGTAATAAACTGAACAAAGGAATCTCTGTCGAACAGTAGGATTTAATCACTACTGAGTAGAATAGAGCAATATCATCTCTTAAAGCATTACAGCTATAAATGATAAAGTAGTAAACCATATATTCATTTTAATAAGAAATATGAAGAAAATGTATCATATTTATCCATTTTAGGATAAAATAAGCAATGTAACATCAACCAATGATTTCCGTAATTCATCCTTAAGCAAATATGCTACACGACTGATTACATTTTACAATCATTCTTATGCCCTAAGGAAGTGATTCGTACCACTCAAATCCAACCTTCGATTGTGAAACCCAAAGTCAATGCAATATAAGATCAAAGGAAGAGTCAGACTCCTCGATCTCATCTGTCTCGGTCAGTGTGAGACTACAAGCAGGACCGCAGTCTCTTGCTTAAGTTACGTCAGTCACAGGGTTAGCTCTCATTGGTGACCCATCCTCTAGTCCACCTTGGTATAGGTCCCGGTGCTAGTAAATCTGAGTCGCAGGCCAGTTCACCGTGCTCACTGAGCCATGAACACATTCATGCTCTATCACATTGAGCCATGGGAATGTTCACCATTCTCTTAAACATATCTTGAGTCTACAACCGAAGTTGCACTCTAATCCTCCTATATTCGGCTAGGAGCACCCCGTATATTCAACAATATATGCTCCGGATTAACTAGAAGGAAAACTCATTTCACCATCACCAGCTACTGACGATGATGGATCTATGGCCAGGGCTCTACATGATAATATTCCACTTGATTATTTAAGTATATTACCATATTCTTTTAGCATCAGTCAAGTTTTCAAACAAGAATTATTATGACAAATGCTACAAAGAAACAATACTCCTTTCAAGTACTTTTCAAAACTTTATAAAGCATTGGGATCTCAATCCCTTGTCTCATTGTTGGGAATTCACATCCCTCAACATCTCCATCATCATATTTGTCGGATCTGGGTATTCAAACCCTTAGTTCATCACTGAACATAGTTACCTCTTATCAGGTAACTATTACCTTCAGGTCATCTGACCAAGGTATTCAGGATACTTGTTACACAAGCATTTCACATAGTTCACCAGGCATATTCAACTTCTTGTCACTTGTCACTAAGAAACAAATAAAGTAATGGCTCACAAGTCCCATTAACATCATAGCTCATACCTGGTTATGCTTATCATCTCATGATACCTGCATGGTTAGTATACTTGATAACAACCATATCAATTACATATCAACAATATGCAATACAAAGATAACATCATTATTCCCTCATTAGGGTTAGGGTTTCCCATCTTTATCAATTAGGGTTTCACATCCCATCACCATTTATTAGAGTTTCACATAACATCACCCTATATTAGGGTTTCACATCACATCACCATTTATTAGAGTTTCACATAACATCACCCTATATTAGGGTTTTACATAACATCACCCTGTATTAGGGTTTCACATAGCATCACTCTGTATTAGGGTTTCTCATTCTCCAATGATTAGGGTTTTATGATTACCTCATTAATCCAAACCCTAAATCAGTGCTTCCACATATTTTGAAGCACATAGCATCATTTAAGTATTAAATCATACTTATCATTGTTCCATGTACTAGGAACACACATCACCAACATACCTTATTCAATTGACTTAACCTTTCACGAAGTGCATGCATATGCTTATCATAGTGTATTGGATATATTACATTCATAAGCATTGAGTAATAATCATTCTAATTATACCAATCACCTAAGTGATTTAGAGGTACATCCATTGAAATTAACCTTGAAATACTATACAACCACTTAAGGGGTTATTGGTATTTACATAGTTTGAATCAATTAGACCTTCAAACGGTCTTGTACCTTTAAACGGTCTTGGAACTTTAAACCGTCTTGGACCTCCAAACGTTCTTGAGGTGATTGACCTCCAAACGGTCTTAAGGTGCTTGAGCCCCAAACAGTCTTGAGGTGCTTGACCTCCAAACGGTCTTGAGGTGCTTGACCTCCAAACGGTCTTGAGGTACTTGACCTCCAAATGGTCTTGAGGTACTTTACCCCCAAACGGTCTTGAGGTTCTTGACCTCCAAACGGTCTTGAGGTGCTTGACCTCCAAACGGTCTTGAGGTTACTAAACCTTCAATCGGTCTTGAAGATTGATCAACCCTAAACGGTTTTGAGACCGTTTGATCTTTAATTGATTTAAATATTAATTAACCCTAAATGGTTTGAGACCGTTTGACCCTCAAACAATTTGAGACCGTTTAATCCTTAAACGGTTTGAAACTGTTTGGTCAAATTAGAATTGAAACCGATTGAACCTAAATTAGGTTTTGACATCCATTGCTCTAGGGTTTTGAAACCAATTGAGCTAGGGTTATGAAATCAATTGAATTTGATTAATTGAGGTTATTAGGTCATGAGACCAATTGATGCTTGAGTCCATTGAAACCGTTTAACCTCAAACGGTTTTGAAATCGATTGGGCACCAAACAGTTTGAGACCATTTGGTCTCTAACGGTTTGAAATTGTTTAACGATCACAAAAATTGAAACCGTTTGCTCATGGTATTTCTTGAGGTGTGTGCTAAGATGATGTCATCATCATCAAGCTTAAGACCTCCAATTTCTACTACCATATTTATGATAATTTAGCAATTATTCAAGAAGAACATAAAGGATCAACATATGATGAGAAATTGAAATCAATAATAACATTGATGGGTTCAAGTTATATAACCCACCTTCAAAGTAGCTTCAAAGCTTCAAGCTTCACGTCTTTAATGGTGAATGAAGCTCCTTCAACTATCCAAGTCTTGTTTCCAACTCTTTGGATGCAAAGGATGATCAAGGTTGAGCATTGGATGGAAGAAAGAAGAAAATCAATGTTGAAATCTGATTTCAACCATCAATTTAAGGTTGAAGATGATCATGGGGGTTACCTTCAGCTTGGGGAACGTTCTTCTCCAGTTCCTAAGCTCCTTGGTCGTCAGCCAAAGCAAAGAAAGAAAGTGGTTTGCAAAATGGCCTTTCAAGTAAGGAGAAAATCAAGTATATGTAATTAATTTTCTAGGAGAGAGAAAGTAGAAGGAAATCCATCCACTCTCTTTGCCACATGCCCCCTCCCTTCCTTTCCTCCGAAGCCAACTCCATTCATCCTCAATATCCTATCATTTATCCTTGAATTAAAAGCAATCACTTAAGCACCTTAATTAATATAATACTATTATCTATTTTTAGTGGACATTACTTTTTAATTAACAAATGTGAGTGGGTTTCTTCACCTACTTAAGATATTTTAGTGCAACTCAAGTCATTTGGACGTCCTTTTACTATAGGATTTCAACCATAGCCTTTTTAGTTGATGGGCACTTCAATTAATATATTTATTTTTTATACAAAATAAATTAGGGTTGCAATTATGCTTAAATCTTGATTATTTTATTCTCAAGATTATCTCTCCTCAAATATGGTTTAAAAAGATTCCCCTTTCTTTTTCTTTTCTCTAAATGATACCAAGAAATAGTAGGGACACTCTTGAAGTGGTATTTTACATATTCAACCCTAGGTTTTGGGTAATTTGTAATTTACACCAAAACTATCATTTAATGCACAAACATTATTCAAACAAGCTCCTTCTTGGAACTTAAGCTTGTGGAAGCCATAACTCAACATCATTCTAATTATTATGATGCTATAACACTTGAGAAACATTTATCATGTAACATTTGCAAAGTAACCCCTCAAATTTGGTAAATTGCACTTTAGTCCAAAACAGGTAAAACACTGCTTCAACATTATTCAAATAGGACCAAAATTGAAACATAAGCTCTCCTTTACCCTTAATTACTTTTCAAAAGATAAAGACAAGAATCTAAATGACTTACTTAAGCAAAACTTCTAGGGTTAATCCTTAACCCAGGTCAGGGATGTTACAATTATCCACCCCTAACAGGGATTTCATCCCCAAAATCATCAAGAGAAAAGAGAAGGGTACTTCCTCCTCATCTCTTCCTCCAGCTCCCACGTAGCTTCTTCAATGCCATGATGATGCCAGAGAACTTTCACAAGACCTATGTCTTTCTTTTTCAACTTTTTGATTCTCCTGTCAAGAATCAACATTGGTCCCTCTATATAGGATATATCTTCATTTAACTCTACCTCCACAGGTTGTAAAACTAACTCCGTGTTAGGGTGACACTTTCTCAGCATGGATATATGGAATACTGGATGCAATCTGTGTAGTTCAGGTGGCAACTCCAACTTATAGGCTACCTTTCCAATCCGTTCAATGATTGGATAAGGCCCCATAAATCTAGGAGCTAACTTACCCTTTTTCCCAAATTTAAGAACACCTTTCCAAGGTGAGACCTTGAGATATACTCTATCTCCAACTTGGAATTCTAAAGGTCTTCACCGTTTATCAGTGTATGACTTTTGTCTATCATGTGCAACCTTTAACTGTTGTTGTATTACTTTAATCTTCTCAGTTGTCTGTTACACTAACTCAGGACCCAAAAGTTGGTATTCTCCTGTTTCATACCAGCACAATGGAGATCTACAACGTCTACCATATAATGCTTCATATGGTGCCATATCAATATTGTGCTGAGAAATATTGTTGTAAGCGAATTCTATTAAGCTCAAATGTATATCCCAACTTCCTATAAACTAAAGGACGCATGCCCTAAGCAAATCCTCCAAAGTTTGTATAGTCCTCTTAGATTGTCCATCTGTCTGTGGGTGAAAGGTGGTACTAAACCTTAACTGCGTACCCAAATCTTTATGTAGTCGTTCCCAAAAATGACTTGCGAACTGGGGACCTCTATCAGAAACAATTGTAGCTGGAACCCCATGTAAATTGCTATCTCATCTATATAAATTTGTGCAAGTTTCTCAACAGTATAGGTTGTTTTGATAGAAATAAAATGTGTTGTCTTAGTCAACCTATCAACTATCACCCAAATGGAATCATGACTTTTGGTTGCTCTTGGCAAACCAACCACAAAGTCCATGGTCACGTGATCCCATTTCCACTGTGGTATAGGTACAGGTTTCATTGTTCCTATGGGCTTTTGATGTTCAGCTTTAACCTACTGACACACTGGACACTGCATAACAAACTCAGCTACATCTTTCTTCAAACCAAGCCACCAATACATATCTTTCAAGTTATGATACATTTTGGTGCTCCCTGGATGCATTGCATACATAGATGAGTGAGATTCCTCCATGACTAACTTCCTTAAGTTATTGGCATCAGGTACTACCATCCTACCATGGTAACAGACTACCTCATCATCTGACTCATGAAAACCATCCCTTTTCTCATTACCATGTTCTGATCTAATCTGCTGAATCACAGGATCAGCCTATTGTGCCTCTTTGATCTGTTGTTTCAAAGTAGGTTTTATGTGCATCTCAGCTAACAGTTCAGCTAATAAGGATACTTTAAGTTGTACATTGTCTTGCCTCAAATAGACAAACATGTCTCGTTTAAAGCATACTAAAGAGTTCAACTATGCTTTGTCCATGGTTGGTGATGATGATTTTCTACTTAGTGCATCATCCACTACATTAGCCTTTCCTGGATGATAATCAATTGTACAATCGTAGTCCTTGATTAACTCCATCCAGCGAAGTTATCTCATATTCAACTCATGTTGTGAAAAGATGTATTTTAGGTTCTTATGGTCTGTGAAAATTTGGAATGTCTCTCCATAGAGATAATGTCTCCAGATCTTCAACGCATGAACCACTACAACTAGTTCTAGATCATATGTCAGATAATTTTCCTCGTGTTTCTTAAGCTGTTGAGAAGAAAAAGAAATCACTTTATTATCCTGCATCAACACACATCCTAGGCCATTCTTAGAAGCATCACAGAAAACAATATACCCCTTTCCCTGCTCAGGTAACACTAACACAGGAGCACTGGTCAACCTTTCTTTCAACAACTGGAAAGAATGCTGACACTTGTCGCTCCAGACAAAAGGAACCTCCTTCCTGGTCAGCTTGGTTAAGGGTAAAGTTATAGAACTAAAGTTCTTAATGAACCTCCTATAGTAGCCTGTCAGTCCTAGAAAATTACATATCTCCATTGGTGTCTTTGGTTGTTCCCATTCCAAGATAGATTCTACCTTTTTATGATCAATATGGATACCTGAGGCAAATATTATGTGTCCTAGGAAAGACACTTCTGATAACTAGAATTCACACTTACTGAATTTGGCATATAACTTGTGCTCTCTTATTAAAGTCAAAGCATGATGAAGGTGTTGCTCATGTTGTTGAGCATCTTTACTGTAAACCAGGATATCATCTATAAAAACTACTATGAATTGATCAAGTAATGGTCGGAAGATTCTGTTCATGAGTTTCATAAATTCAGTTGGTGCATTAGTTAGTCCAAATGACATAACTATGAACTCATAGTGACCATACCTTGTCCTGAAGGCTGACTTAGGTATGTCATTCTCCTTGATACGTAACTGATGGTATCCTGACCTCAAATTTATTTTACAAAAGATAGTTACACCACGCAACTGGTCAAACAAGTCATCTAGCCTTGGCAGAGGATATTTGTTCTTTATGGTTACTTTGTTTAGCTGTCTATAGTCGATGCATAATCGCATAGACCCATCTTTCGTTTTCACAAAGAGGACCGGAGCACCCCATGGTGAAGTACTCGGTCGAATAAAACCCTTTTCAAGCAACTCCTGTAACTGTTTCTTGAGTTCTACCATCTCAGCAGGTGCCATTCTATAAGGTGTTTGAGCTATTGGTTGCGTACCCGAGATTAGATTAATCTCGAAATCAATCTCTCGGGGTGGAGGAACACTTGGAAGTTCCTTAGGAAACACATCCTCAAACTCCCTAACAACTGGAACTTTAGAAAAGCTAGGACTCTCTATTCTGGTATCTATCACATGTGCCAAGAAAGTGAAGCATCCTTGTCTCATCAACTTCTCAGCTACCAAAACCGACACTGGAAAGGTTGGAAGAATCTTTCTGTCCCCCTAAAAGATCCATGTATCACCATTGTCTGAGAACATAGCCTGCTTGGAACCAGAATCCAAGACAACCTTATACTTTTCTAGGTTGTCCATCCCAAGAATTATGTCGAACCCATGCATCTCAAGTGGTATAAAATCCACCTGAATGCTATGTTTAGAAAAAGAAAGAACACATGTAGAACATACCTCCCGGAACACTGCAGATCCAACTAATGGAGTTTCTAATAACAAATTATCTACTCTATGATTGACAATCATATTGCAGTCATGAATCACTTCTCGAGTGATAAAGGAATACATAGCACTCAGATCAATCAGAACAGATACAAAGCAAGATGAAGACATATCATAATGAAATAATTCCATCTGACCTGTCACGACTCATGGATTAACCACTGCTTTCAGATGATTCATAGCATAGAATCTTGTCGTTGCTGGTTGTCGACCACTTGCCCTGTTGTTGGATGTAGATGAGCCAGCTTGGGATGAATGTCCATGTCCTCAAGTGCTACTGCTAAAATGTCACTTCTAAGAGCCTTGTTGACTCTGCCTCAGTGGTTGGGTTACACTCATGTCTCTAACTAAACAATCTTTCATCAAATGTCCCATCTTCCCACATCTGTAACAAACTCTGTTCTCCCACTGTGGTCTAGATGGTCATGTTACTAAAATTGATGCTGAACTGTGGGCTGCCTCTGGTGGTAAACTACGAACTCTACCCTTGTTGGATGTCCACTGTATTTGGGTATTAAACCTCAGTGGTGCTATTGGTGCAGAAAACCTTGGTTTCTTAAAACTCTCAGATCTCTGTCCTTGGAATTGTATATACATCTTCTTACTGCTGGCTTGACGCTTTTTAGTCACAGACCTTTCTATCTGCATAACTGACTCCACAAATGTGGCAAACTGCTCTCTATTCTCTAGAGTAGGTACTAGTGTGGTTAAATCAGCGTTCAAATCCTTCTCAAAATGTTGAATTCTTTCCTCATCTGTAGCAGCCATGTGCGGACAGAACCGTAGAAGCTCCATGAACTTAGCTTCATATTCACTAATGTTCATTGGTCCTTGCCTTATCCGCTCAAACTGGGAGATCTTCTCATCTAGGTAAGTCTTAGGAAAATATCTACTAACATATTCACATCGGAATTCTTCCCATACGACTTCAACACCTGGCCTTTTGCCTTCTTCTATGGCCCACCAATGGCCAGCACTCCCCTTTAACAGGTACACTGCATGCCTAACCTTCTCAGCTTCTGGGATATTAAGGATTCTGAAGGCCTTTTCCAGTTTGGTCAGCCACAAGTCTGCATCTGCTGGGTCAGTTGTACCAGCATATTCAGTGGCTCCTACCCGGTGAAGTCGTTCAAAAGTCTTTCCAGGTCTGTGTCCCTCATTATGAGTTGGTGCCCTAGGTGCAGGTGGTGGCATCCTATCCGCCATATGCATCACAGTCTCCATGAACTTCTCAAACAGAGCATGGAAAGCTGGATTTTCTGTAGCTTGGTCAAGCTGAGGATGTTCAGGTACTAATTCTTCTCTAGCATGTTCCCCTGCACCTCCTCCTGGTGCAGCAACACTGCTTTCAGTAGCATGTTCTTCGTGTGATCCAGCCATCTTCAAGCTTTACTTCTTCTTTTTGGAGCAGAAGTCCTTATCAGATAAACGGAAAGACACTAGAACAGACTCAACAACCTTAATCCTATGTCTCTATAGACTCAGCGAACCTTAAGCTCTGATACCACTAAATTGAGACGACCTGACATCGAACTGATAAACAAATCGTTATAATTAATGCGGAATAAAACATAAGCAGCAGATTACTGAAAATCACTAAAAATTAAAACCATTTGCAAAGATATCCATTTCCAAAAAACTCTTATAACAAGAACCAAAATATTATATACACATACATTCTGGTCCACAAGGTACATACCATGTACCTTCTCTTCTCGAGGATTACATACAAAAGTTGCTCTGTTAAGTCTTTACATAGGCAACATAAAACCTCGAGGCATTCAATGCCAAAATCTCAGATCGATCATAAAAGCACTAAATACTGACTCCAAGGACCTGAGAGTACAGAGACGACACATAGGACTCTTATTTACAAGACTTGACAATCAGTATCTCCACCTGAGATGTCACTATTGTCCCTGATGCTACTGTCCTTCCCCTACTGTAGGGTTCTACCTCCTCATCCTCATCCACCTAAAAAGGTTGGATCCCACGGGGGTGAGACAATTGAAATTGTCCCAGCGAGAGATATAACTCTCCGCCAGAAATATTATTATTGCATATAAATAGTAATAAATTGAACAGAGGAATCTCTATCGAATAGTAGGATTTAATCACTATTGAGCAGAATAGAGCAATATCATCTCTTAAAGCATTACAACTATAAATGATAAAGCAGTAAACCATCTATTCATTTTAATAAGGAATATGAAGAACATTATCATATTTATCCATTTTAGGATAAAAAAGCAATGTAACATCAACCAATGATTTCTATAATTCATCCTTAAGAAAATATGCTACACGGATGATTACATTTTACAATCATTCTTATGCCCTGAGGAAGTGAGTCGTACCGCTCAAATCCAACCTTCGGTTGTGAAACCCAAAGTTGGTGCCATACAAGATCAAAGGAAGAGTCGGACTCCTCGATCTCATCTATCTCGGTCAGTGCAAGACCACAAGAAGAACTACGGTCTCTTGCTTAAGTGATGTCAGTCACAGGTTTAGCTCTCATTGGCTACCCATCCTCTAGCCCACTTTGGTACAGGTCCCGACTCTAGTAAATTTGAGCCACGGGCCAGTTCACCGTGCTCACTGAGCCATGAATGCATTCATGCTCCATAACACTGAGCCATGGGCCTGTTCACCATGCTCTTAAACATATCTTGAGTCTACAACCAAAGTTGCTCTCTAATCCTCCTATTTTTGGCTAGGAGAACCCCGTATATTCAACAATATACGCTCCGGATTAACCAGTAGGAAAACCCATTTCACCATCACCAGCTATTGATGATGATGGATCTATGGCCAGGGCTCTACATGATAATATTCCACTTGATTATAAGTATATTACCATATTCTTTTATCATCAGTCATGTTTTCAAACAAGAATTATTATGATAAATGCTACAAAGAAACAATACTCCTTTCAAGTACTTTTCGAAACTTTATAAAGCATTAGGATCTCAATCCCTTGTCTCATTGTTGGGAATTCACATCCATCAACATCTCCATCATCATATTTGCTGGATCTGGGTATTCAAACCCTTAGTTCATCACTGAACATAGTTACCTCTTATCAGGTAACTATTACCTTCAGGTCATCTGACCAAGGTATTCAGGATACTTGTTACACAAGCATTTCACATAGTTCACCAGGCATATTCAACCTCTTGTCACCTGTCACTAAGCAACAAATAAAGTAATGTCTCACAAGGCCCATTAACATCATAGGTCACACCTGGTTATGCTTATCGTCTCATGATACATGCATGGTTAGTATACTTGATAACAACCATATCAATTACATATCAACAATATGCAATACAAAGATAACATCACTATTCCCTCATTAGGGTTAGGGTTTCCCATCTTTATCAATTAGGGTTTCACATCACATCACCATTTATTAGAGTTTCACATAACATCACCCTATATTAGGGTTTCACATAACATCACCCTGTATTAGGGTTTCACATAGCATCACCCTGTATTTGGGTTTCTCATTCTCCAATGATTAGGGTTTTATGATTACCTCATTAATCCAAACCCTAAATCAGTGCATCCACATATTTTGAAGCACATAGCACCATTTAAGTATTAAATCATACTTATCATTGTTCCATGTACTAGGAACAAACATCACCAACATACCTTATTCAATTGACTTTACCTTTCACTAAGTACATGCACCTACGCTTATCATAGTGTATTGGATATATCACATTCATAAGCATTGAGTAATAATCATTCTAATTATACCAATCACCTAAGTGCTTTAGAGGTGCATCCATTGAAATTAACCTTGAAATACTCTACAACCACTTAAGGGGTTATTGGTATTTACATAGTTTGAATCAATTAGACCTTCAAACGGTCTTGGACCTACAAACGGTTTTGAGGTGCTTGACCTCCAAACGGTCTTTAGGTACTTGACCCCCAAACGGTCTTGAGGTGCTTGACCTCCAAACGGTCTTGAGATGCTTGACTCCAAATGGTCTTGAGGTACTTGACCTCCAAACGGTCTTGAGGTACTTGACCTCCAAATGGTCTTGAGGTGCTTGACCTCCAAATGGTCTTGAGGTGCTTGACCTCCAAACGGTCTTGAGGTTACTAAACCTTCAAACGGTCTTGAAGATTGATCAACCCTAAATGGTTTTGAGACCGTTTGATCTTTAATTTATTTAAATATTAATTAACCCTAAATGGTTTGAGACTGTTTGACCCTCAAACAGTTTGAGACCGTTTAGTCCTTAAACGGTTTGAAACTATTTGGTCAAATCAGAATTGAAACTGATTAAACCTAAATTAAGGTTTTGACATCTATTGCTCTAGGGTTTTGAAACCAATTGAGCTAGGGTTCTGAAATTAATTGAATTTGATTAATTTAGGTTATTAGGTCATGAGACCAATTGATCCTTGAGTCCGTTGAAACTATTTAACCTCAAATGGTTTTGAAACCGATTGGGCACCAAACGGTTTGAGGCCGTTTGGTCTCTAACGGTTTGAAACTGTTTAACCATCACAAAAATTGAAACTGTTTGCTCATGGTATTTCTTGAGGTGTGTTCTAAGATGATTTCATCATCATCAAGCTTCAGACCTCCGATTTCTACTGCCATATTTATGATAATTTAGTAATTATTCAAGAAGAACATAAAGGATCAACATATGATGAGAAATTGAAATCAATAATAATATTGATGGGTTCAAGTTATATAACCCGCCTTCAAATTAGCTTCAAAGCTTCAAGGTTCACGTCTTTAATGGTGAATGAAGCTCCTTCAACTATCCAAGGCTCGTTTCCAACTCTTTGGATGCAAAGGATGATCAAGGTTGAGCATTGGATGGAAGAAAGAAGAAAATCAATGTTGAAATCTGATTTCAACCATCAATTTAAGGTTGAAGGTGATCATGGGGCTTACCTTCAGCTTGGGGAACATTCTTCTCCTGATCCTAAGCTCCTTGTTTGTCGGCCACAGCAAAGAAAGAAAGTGTTTTGCAAAATGGCCTTTCAAGTAAGGAGAAAATCAAGTATATGTAATTGATTTTCTAGGAGAGAGAAAGTAGAAGGAAATCCATCCACTCTGCCACATGCCCCCTTCCTTCCTTGCCTCCGAATACAACTCCCTTCATCCTCAATATCCTCTCGTTTATCCTTGAATTAAAAGCAATCACTTAAGCACCTTAATTAATATAATACTATTATCTATTTTTAGTGGACATTACTTTTTAATTAACAAATGTGAGTGGGTTTCTTCACCTACTAAAGATATTTCAGTGAAACTCAAGTCATTTGGACGTCCTTGTACTATAGGATTTCAACCATAGCCTTTTTAGTTGATGGGCACTTCAATTAATATATTTATTTTTGCTACAAAATAAATTAGGGTTGCAATTATGCTTAAATCTTGATTATTTTATTCTCAAGATTATATCTCCTCAAATGTGGTTTAAACAAGACGACCCTTTCTTTTTCTTTTCTATAAATGATACCAAGAAACAGTAGGGACACTCTTGAAGTGGTATTTTACATATTCAACCCTAGGTTTTGGGTAATTTGCAATTTACACCAAAACTAGAATTTAATGCACAAACATTATTTAAACAAGCTCCTTCTTGGAACATAAGCTTGTGGAAGCCATACCTCAGCATCATTCTCATTCTTATGATGCTATAACACTTGAGAAACATTTATCATGTAACATTTGCAAAGTAACCCCTCAAATTGGGTAAATTGCACTTTAATCCAAAACAGGTAAAACATTGCTTCAACATTATTCAAATAGGACCAAAATTGAAGCATAAGCTCTCCTTTACCCTTAATTACTTTTCAAAAGATAAAGACAAGAATCTAAATGACTTACTTAAGCAAAACTTCTAGGGTTAAGCCTTAACCCAGGTCAGGGATGTTACAGGTATCATCTCATATAAATGTAACCTGCTCAAACCCTAAATAACCTTTAGTGAGTTAAAGAGTATGAGGTGAAAGAAGTCATTATGGGAATGATGGGTGATCAATCTTGGAAAGGAATATCACTTTAGGCCAAGCCCGAAAAGGAAGGCCTATGTACAAAACCAAGGTCGGATGAGGGAAGGTTATGAATATCCACTATAGGGACCAAACCCTAAAGAGAGGGTTCTCCATTAAGAGGATCCCCTAAATAGAGGGAACACCGTAGAGAAAGAGGATAAAGGTTGAGAGGTTAAAACAAGAAAATGCTTGTTCAATTTTGTAATCATAATTCTTGTTATGGTTGATGATGTTATTACAACTAGATGTAGATATTTTGTTTCCCCCACTCTATATATCTCGATATACGGACCACGTTTTGTTTCACATCATTTTAGGTTAAACTACAATAAATGATGAAAGATTGACATCCAGAGAAGAAGACACCAAAAGAAAAGATCTAAATTTATTTTTGAGGATTTAGATAGATAAGTTTATTTTATGTTGAAAATGGTAGATTTCCATTTCATGTAACTCGTTAGTGGAGATTCAATCTTCATATTATTATCAAACTCTTTTCCATTCAATGAATTTTCAACTATTATTGTATATTTTCTTGACCTTGATCATGTATATATAATAATGGCCCTTTCCATGTCTGTCCACCTTAATTGGGGATAACATGGGAGGGGGCATTACATTCCAAGTACGAGACAATTGCTAATTCTACAACAAAAGCAAGTACATTGTTACCTCGAGCGCCGCAAAGGAAGTTGTTTGAATCAAGAATTTCATTAGTGAACTTGGAGTTTTTCCAAGAATTAGCCATTCAGTTAAGTTGTATTGTGAAAAAATGGAGCTATTGCACAATATAAGTAACCTAGATCACATTAACATTTCAAGCATATACTTCAATGCTTCCATCCCATATGAGATATGCATGTAGTGAGGTGATGTCAAGATTTCTAGAGTACCGACTGAGAGTAATATCGCTAGCCTAATGACAAAAGTACTTTCATAGCAGAAACATGATGGTCATGTTAGATCAATTGTGATTAGATTTGTAGGTGATTGGCTCTAAGTGCAACTGGGAGTCCATCGATATGTATTCCCAAAGAGCCAATTGTAACATCCCTGACCTGGGTTATGAGTTAACCCTAGGTGTTTTGCCTAATTATGTAATTAAGATACTGGTGATTATCTTTTGGCATGTAATTAAGTTCCTAAGGAACATACTTTTCCTTTTCTGTCCCTTTTAAACAATGATTGAATTGATTGTTTTGTAATATAGGGACCTATGTGCAATTTACCCAGTTAGAAGGGTTAACTTGCAATTTGCACATGTTGAGATGTTCCTCTGATGTTGAGACATCATAAGAATGATTATGGTAAAGTTTGAGGGATTTCCCAAGCTTGAGCACCAAGGTGCAGCTGTGGAAGCAATCCATGTGCTTGAAACCCTAAATTGGAGTAAAGTGCAACCAATTTGTGGGGTGCAACTTGTAAAATACACCATCTAAAACATCTTGTAAGACTCTTGTCATCATTTAGAGAAGAAATGATGAAGAATTCACTTCAATTGAATAATCATATAATGAAAAACACCTTTGTGATTTAATAATCAAGGTGTAAGTACTATAGCCTTTTATGTGTGTGCTTTAGTAATAGGTTGATCTTCTTTGCCTTCATTTCTTGACCTTAGAAGAAGGTTGTCCTTAGAAATAAGAAGAAGGGACGATCAAAGAAGAAAGGAGGGACTTAGTTGAAAATAAGGAAAACCTATGTGCCTATGTTGAAATTCCACCTAAGTATATAAGCCTTCTTCCCCTCTTTACAAGGGAACATTTCTTTCGTTTCCTTCACTGTTCCCCCTTGATCAAACGACTAAGGAGAGCTTTGGAGCTCAGGAGGATGACCAGGGGAGTGCAAGGTAGGTTTGGATCCTTCCTTTTTCTTAAATTCTTGGATGAAACTCGAATTCAAGGTCAAATTCATGGCTAGCTCACTTAGCTCTATCTTTCTAACCATCTCTTCTCAACTTTTCTTGGAGGATTCACCTTAGCCGACCTGTGGAGCTTCTAGGACGCCATTAAAGGCTTGGAGCTCGAAAGCTTGGAGCTCAAGGAGCAAGCTTTAGGCGGGTTTTATAACTCTAAACCTATGCTTTGTTATATACATCTTTTCTATGCTTTTAGTTGCTAGTTCTTCTTCTTCCCTATCTTCCCTTGCTTCCTTGCAAGCAAATCCATGAGGAACTGTTTCTGTTCTTGAGCTAGAAGATGAGGGCGTTATTTCCTATGCTTATCCACGGTTTTCCACTTTACCATACGACCTCAACCAATTGCCCATACGGTTTGCAAAACCGTTTGATGGGCAAACGGTTTCAAGGTCGTATGAAGGCATACGGTCTCAAGACCGTATGGCCGCGTTGACCAAGCGTGGACCGTATGGGAATCCTGTTCAAAATTATGTAGGTTAATCACCCACAAAATTTGAGAGGTTAACTCCAAAGGAATCGTGAGATATAGGCAAAACAATTAGCAAATTCAATTGAATTTAGTTCTGATTTTCAATCTGCTTAATTTGCCCTTTTTGGGCAAACGGTATCAAGACCGTATAATATGGTTGACTAAGCATTGACCGTATGATATTACTGTTAATAATGATGTTAATTAATGACTCACCAAATTTGATGGACTAATTCCAAACGAGTTAAGAGTTGAAGGTTGATTACTAGGGCAAACCCTAATTGAAATCAGTGCTGAAATCACAATGAGCTAATTTGAGATTTTGGGTTGATTAGCCCAAACGGTCTCAAGACCGTTTGGGGATCACCCAAGACCATATGGAGGTCTGGGGTCAAGTATAGTTGACCAATTGAAGGTACAAAGATACCAAATTACATTGCAATTAAGTATTGATGTAATGATCAACTCAATAAATCAAAACTTGATGAATTTTCACTAGAGTCCAAAGGATGGATGGGAAAACGGTCTCAAGACCGTTTGGAACTCATCCAAACGGTCTCAAGACCGTTTGGTGACAACCCAAGACCGTTTGGAGGTCTAGGGTTAAGGTAATTTGATCAATTGAGGGCCCAATTACAATGGGTTATTGAAATAATCAAATTGCTGATTTGTGACTCAATTAAGGTTCAACCCCTATCAAATCAATCTAGTTTTTGATGAATTCTTGGGCAAACGGTCTCAAGACCGTTTGGAGTATATCCAAACGATCCCAAGACCGTTTGGGCCAAGTTTTATCCCAATTGGAGGTCAATTGATGGGTTCAACTTTGATTTGATTCACATTGTTGAGTGTTGATGGTTGAATGTTTATAGACCTTAATTGAACCAACTCCAACCCTAATTGGATATCAATTGAGGGTCAATTGAGTGACCAATTGGTTAAGGCTAACCCTAATTGTCTCAATTGGTAAGTGGTTAGCAAGCTTGAGACCAATTGATGGCTTCAACATAGGAAACCCTAATCGAGTTTACCCTTTGAACCACCTTGGAGGTCCATACGATCTTGAGCTTTTGAGGGCATTCGACCTCAAGACCGTATAAGGTCATTCGACCTCAAGACCGTATAAGGTCATTCGACCTCAAGACCGTATAAGGTCATTCGACCTCAAGACCGTATAAGGTCATTCGACCTCAAGACCGTATAAGGTCATTCGACCTCAAGATCGAATGAGGGCATACGACCTCAAGATCGAATGAGGGCATTCAACCTCAAGATCGTATGAAGGTTGAAGGTGTGAAACCTATTGGAGACTTTTAAAGTTAAGTCTGCCTAATGCCTTGAAGGCTTAAATGGTTTAATAGTTGTTCAACCTAAACCCTAATGATACCAAAAGACATTAAGGGTCAAGTGGTTAGTAAATTAAACCATGATGATGATCAATGTGTAATTTACCATAATACCCTTGAAAGGTTCAATTGAGTGAAACCTTGTTCTAATCAAACCCTAATCACTCAATAGTGGTGATTTGGTCTATGTTAATCAAAGTGGACTTAACCCAACCTGATCTAGATTGGTGTTATCACCATCTACAAGTATGAGGAGAGATAAAGTATCTTAAGAAAGACAAAGTACCCTTTTATGATGGAAATTCAAGTAAAGTACCTTCAATACACATGAATGTGCATGATTAGGGTATGATCCACCTATGTGAGATCATGGAACCCTAATTATGATAAATGATGAATCTTAAACTAATCTGAGAGCATCAATGATGATGTTCCTCATACATGATGATGTTATGAGTTCAATTCACCATAATGTGAATAGTAAACCCTAATTCAAGGGTGATGACATGCAATATGAGTAGCAAACTCTAATTGATGAGAATCAGAGAACTTAGCTCTTCTGACAAGAGTGAAAAGTATATTCTTGTTTTGAATTACCTTTATCAGTTGACTTAACCATGCAGGTTCTGATATGAAGGTGATTGTAACATCCCTGACCTGGGTTATGAGTTAACCCTAGGTGTTTTGCCTAAATATTAAATTAAATCCTTGTGATTAACTTTGGGCATGTAATTAAATTTCTCAGAAGCATATATTTCAGTTTTTGCTCCTTTTTATATAAAGTTGTAGCATTGTTTTGTAATACAGGGACCTATGTGCAAATTACCTAGTTAGAAGGGTTAACTTGCAATTTGCACATGTTGAGATGTTCCTATGATGTTGAGACATCATGAGAATGATGATGGTAAGGTTTGAGGGATTTCCCAAGCTTGGGCACCAAGGTGCAGCTGTGGAAGCAATCTCGGTGCTTGAAAACCCTAAATTGGGGAAAAGTGCAATTTACCCAATTTGAGGGGTGCAACTTGTAAAATACATCATCTAAAATATCTTTTATAACTTTTGTCATCATTTAGAGTAGAAATGATGAAGAGGGCACTTCATTTGAATAATCATATAACAAAGAACACCTTTGTGATTGAATAAACAAGGTGTATGTATAATAGCCCTTTTATGTGTATGCTTTAGTGATGGGTTGATCCTCTTTGCCTTCAATTCTTGATCTTAGAAGAAGTTTGTCCTTAGAAATAAGATTTGGGGACGTGCAAAGAAGAAAGGAAGGACTTAGATGAGAAATGAGGAAAACATATGTCCTTATGTTGAAAATTCACCTAAGTATATATACAACTTTTCCACTTAGCAAGGGAACGACCCTCTCCCTTTCATTTCTTTTCCCCTTGCTCAAAACCGACCAAGGCTAGGCTCTGGAGCAGAGAAGGACGACCAAGGGTCCTAGGTAAGTTTGTATCATCCCTTTTTCTTGAATTCATGGAGGAAACTCGTTTTCAAGGTTGAATTCATGGCTAGCTCACCTAGCTCTATCTTTCTAGCCATTCCTTTCCAACTTTTCCTTGGAGAATTCACCTTGGCCGACCTTTGGAGCTCAAAGACGCCATTAAATCTTGGAGCTTGGAAGCTTGGAGCTCAAGGAACAACCTTTAGGTGGGTTTTATAACTCTAAACTTTATGCTTTGATTATACATCTTTTATATGCATATAGTTGCTAGTTCTTCTTCTTCCCTATCTTCCCTTGCATCCTTGCAAGAAAAATCGCGAAGAACTGCTACTGTTCTCAAGGTAGAATATAAGGGCGTTAATTCCTATGCTTATCCACGGATTTCCACTTTATCAAATGACCTCCACCATTTGTTCAAACGGTTTCAAACCGTTTGGTGGGCAAACGGTTTCAGGGTCGTGTGAGGGCAAACGGTCTTTAAGACCGTTTGGTCCCATTGACCAAGCAAAGACCGTATGGGAATCTTGTTCATATTTATGTAGGTTAATCACCCACAAAATTTGAGAGGTTAACTCCAAAGGAATCGTGAGATATAAGCAAATCAATTAGCAAAACCAATTGAATTAAGTTCTGATTTTCAATCTATTTAATTTGCCCTTTTTGGGAAAACGGTCTCAAGACCGTTTAAGATGGTTGACCAAACGTTGACCGTTTGGGATTACTTCTCATAATGATGTTAATTAACGACCCACCAAATTTGAGGGATTAATTCCAAACGATTCATGAGTTGAAGGATGATTAATAGGGCAAACCCTAATTGAAATTAGTGCTGAATCTCCAATGAGTTAAGTTGAGATTTTGGGTTGATTAGCCCAAACGGTTTCAAGACCGTTTGGGAATCACCCAAACGGTCTCAAGACCGTTTGGGGGTCACCCCAAGACCGTTTGGAGGTCTGGGGTCAAGTATAGTTGACCAATTGAAGGTCCAAAGGTACCAAATCATATTGCAATTAAGTATTGATGTGATGATCAACTCAATAGATCCAACCTTGATGAATTTTCACTAGAGTCCAAAGATTGGATGGGCAAACGGTCTCAAGACCGTTTGGAACTCATCCAAACGGTCTCAAGATCGTTTGGTGTCAACCCAAGACCGTTTGGAGGTCTAGGGTTAAGATAAATTGATCAATTGAGAGCCCAATTACAATGGGTTATTGAAATAATCAAATTGCTGATTTGTGACTTAATTAAGGTTCAACCCCTATCAAATCAACTTAGATTTTTATGATTTCTTGGGAAAACGGTCTCAAGACCGTTTGGAGGTCATCCAAACGATCTCAAGACCGTTTGGGCCAAGTTTGGGCCCAATTGGAGGTCAATTGATAGGTTCAACCTTGAATTGATTCACATTGTTGAATATTGATGACCATCCGATTTGAAACCCTAATTGAGATGGACTTAACACTAATTGGCTTTCAATTGAGGGTTAATTTGGTGTCCAATTGATTGAGGCTCATCCTAGTTGACTCAATTTATAAGTGGTTAACATGGCTTTGGCCAATTGAGGGCTTCAACATACTTAATCATAAACATTTGTAACTTTTGAACCATGTTGGAGGTCCAAACGGTCTCAAGACCGTTTGAGGCCAAACGGTCTCAAGACCGTTTGGGCTCAAACGATCTCAAGGTCGTTTGGACCAATCGATCTCAAGACAAGTTGATCAAACGGTTTCAAACCGCATAAGCTCAAACGGTTTGGAAAGTCAACCTTTCCAAACGGTCAACGCACCCGAACGGTTTGGGCAAACGACTTTGAGGTCATGCGGTCTTGGAGTCAAACCTAGCAAACATTCAACGCACCCAAACGGTTTCAAACTGTTTGGTGGTTGAAGGTTGAAACCGTTTGGAGGTTTTCAATGTTATTTATACATAATCACTTGAAGTGGTAATTGGTTCAATGGTGATCTAATCTAAATCTTAATGGTAGCTTAGAACATTAAGGAACTAAGTGACTGACCCATGATGGTGATCATGAGGTAAATTACCAAAATACCCTTGAGGGGTTTAATTGAGTAATACCTGTTTCTAATAAAACCATAATCACATGTTAATGATGTTTTGGCTTATGTTAGCCCATGAGGACTTAACCCAACCTGATCTAGAGAGGTGTTATCACCATCTACTAGTGTGAGGAGAGAGAAAGCATCTTAAGAGAGAGAGAAAGTACCTTAAGAGAGAGAAAGTACCCTTTTAGAGTGGAAACTCAAGTAAAGAACCTTCAATACACATGAATGCACATGATTAGGGTATGATCCACCTATGTGAGATCATGAAAACCCTAATTATGATATATGATGAATCTTAAGCTAATCTGAGAGCATCAATGATGATGTTCCTCATACATGATGATGTTATGAGTTCAATTCACCATGTGATGTGAATAGTAAACCCTAATTCAAGGGTAATGACATGTAATGTGAATAGTAAACCCTAATTCAAGGGTAATGACATGTGATGTGAATAGTAAACCCTAATTCAAAGGTGATGACATGTTATATGAGTATTAAACTCTAGTTGATAAGAATCAAAGAACTTAGCTCTTATGACAAGAGTGGAAAGTATAATCATTGTTTTGAATTACCTTTATTAGTTGAATTAACCATGCAGGTTCTGATATGGAGGTGATCATATCCAGGTATGGATGATGATACTATATTCATTAAAGGCATATTGATAGCTTTATGAATAAATAAAGTATCTTGATGCCTTGTCAGTGGCATTCTATGATAATAATGGGCTGTGAGAGCCATGAATACCATCAAAGTCATGCTTTAGAGATGACTTGTGAGGAGTATAATGAGAAATGATGATTGATGTGAGTTAGGCTTGTTACATTTAGTATTCTCCTTTTATAGTTGTTATGCTATTGTTATTGTTTGGAGAACAAAGTGTGATGTTAAATGAATACTGAATGTACCTAACTAATCAAGTATAATGTAGAGCCCTGATCATAGACCCATCATTGTCAGAGATCAAATGATGGTGAAACAAGTTTTCCTAAGAGAACTCCTGGATCACATACTAGTGAGTATGTGGGGTATATGGATGTGTAGAACCTTACATCCTAGTGTAGGAAATTGATGTAGATATGTAATCCGTCAATCCTTCACTACAATCCCATACCGTATCAGTAGTAGGTAAACATGAAACCTCCTGATGACGAAGAAAACATAAATATTCATATCAGTGGAGATAAACATGAAATCTCCTGATGATGAAGAGAGTACAGAATGCCACTGTAACTCTAGAATAGCGAAGGACCAGTTTACCCTGGTGAGCTATAATAGTAGAGACACAAGATGTCCTACAAGTAATCCTCTTACTGACTGAGGAAGGTGAAGGTCATAAGAATCCGGCTCTCTTAATGACCTATGTATGATACTGATGTGACTTCTTAACAATCAGTTGGAGTATGAATGGTATGCCTCATCTCCACAGGGCATAATATTGTTTGTAAAACATAATCAACCGCGTAGTATACATGTTAGAGATAACTACGAGTTTGTTGATTGATGATACACTGTAATAGTGCTTATATTCTTCATGTCTCATAAATGTTTAGCTCTTGTTTATAGCTGCAACTACTATTGAATACTTTGAAAGCTTTACTACTTAAGATATTCTTTGATGTTATAATAAATCTTCTGGCGGAGAGTTATAACTCTCGCTGGGACAATTATGTAATATTGTCTCACCCCGTAGACTTCAACTTTTTAGGTGGACGTCGGAGACGGAGGAACCGGTCTACAGGTGACCAGTCCCAGCAGTAGCAACAGCAGCACCAATAGCAGCAGTAAATCTCAGGTGGAGATTTAGCCTGCCATGTGGTGTAGTTAGAGTCAGTCCTATGTGTCCTCTGTACTCTCAGGTCTTGGAGTCTTTTGTTATGAGTTCTTGAGATTTTGTAGCTTGATGTATATAATTACTCAAGAAGTAATTATCATGAGATGTAAACAGTTTATCTCTTGTTAGGAAAGAAGCTTTTATGGATTCAAGCTCTTGTTTCGAAAAGTTTTAATTTTCCGTGATTTTTGTCTTCCGATGTTAATCGAATCGCTTCCGCTATGTTTGAATCGTGTTTATATCGTGGTTTGGAGATCAGAGCCCACAATTAGTGGTATCAGAGCTCTAGGTCAGTTGAGTCTACAGAGGCATAGGACTTAGGATGTCGAGTCTATCTTTAGTACTCCTTCCTTATCTAATAGAATCTTCTGCTCCTCAGGAGAAGAAGATACATAAGGATGGATGAGCCTCATGATGAGCACGTGGCAGAGAGTAGTGCTAGTGCACCTCAAGGCGGTGCAAGGGTTCCAAGAATAGAACAGCCTACACCAGAGTCACCAAGAGAGCCACCCCAGTTTGACCCAGCCGACATGGGTAACCCAGCTGTACAGACAATGTTCAGGCAGTTCATGACTGCCATGACACACATAACCGACAGGATGCCCATGCCTACACCTAGGGCGCATGTCCAACCTGAAACACAAGGTATCGGTAAGACGTTCGAACGACTTCATCGTGTCGGAGCTACCGAGTACTTTGGGACTGCCGACCCCGCAGATGCTGATTTATGGCTGACAGAGTTGGAGAAGGCTTTCAAGATTCTTATTATCCCGGAAGCTGAGAAGGTTAGACATGCTATCTATCTTCTCAAAGGCAGTGCTGGTCACTGGTGGAACATGGAAGAGCAGAAGAGACCTGGAATCGAGTTCTCATGGGAAGAGTTTCGTCGGGAATTTATCAATAGATATTTTCCAAAGACCTTCCTAGATGAGAAGATCTCTCAGTTTGAGAGACTAAGGCAGGGTATGATGAACATTAGCGAGTATGAAGCTAAGTTCATGGAGTTGTTGCGGTTCTGTCCGCACATGGCTGCCACAGAGGAGGAAAGAATCAGAAGATTCGAAAAGGGTTTGAATGCTGATATATCAACCCCTATGTTTGCCTTAGAAAACCGAGAGAGATTCTTTACCTTCGTTGAGTCAGTCCGAAGGATAGAGAGATTTGTGGTTGAGAAGAGACAAACTGAGAAAAGATATCCACAGTTCCAGGGTTCTTCATCTAGGGATCCCAAGAAACCTAGATTCTCTGCACCTAACCCTCCACCACCCAGGTCAAGTTTTCAAACTCAATGGACACCAAGCAGAGGTAGAGGACGGAGTCAACCTCCTCAAGGGACACACAGTTCTGCATCAATGTCAGTAACTGGACCACCCAGACCACAACAACAGGAGAGGAGTTGCTACAACTGTGGTAAGGTGGGACACTTGATGAAGGATTGCCGTTCTAGGCCTGTCAGTGTGACACAGCCTCCGAGACAGAATCAACAAGGACCTCAGAATAGACAACATCAAGGAGCAGCTTGAGGATGTGGACAAGCGTCTCAAGCTGGATCATCAGCACCACCTCAACACCAGGCAATAGCGAGGTTCTATGCTATGAACCCACCTGAAGCAGTGGTCAATCCACGGGTAGTGGCAGGTCAGATGAAACTTTTATATTCTGATATGTCTACATCCTGTGTTGTATGTGTTCTGATTGACCCAGGTGCTACGCACTCTTTTATCACTCGGAGAGTGATTCGTAACTGCAATATGACGGTTAGTCATAGGGCAGATAGTTTGTTGTTGGAGACTCCGTTGAGTGGGTCTGCCATTTTGCAGGAGGTATGTTCTCCCTGCATCCTCTTCTTTTCTGATCATCGCATTCAAGTGGACCTTATACCACTTGATATGCAAGGATTTGATATAATCCTCGGGATGGATACCTTAGAAAGGTATAAAGTTGTCTTGGATTGTGAATCCAAGTTGGCTGTGTTTGCTGATGAAGGCGACACATGGATCTTTCAAGGTGAAAGAAAGATTCTGCCCACCTGTCTTGTATCAGCTATGGTTGCTGATAAGCTGTTGAGACAAGGATGTTATGCATTCTTGACCCATGTGGTAGATGTTACCAAGGAAGGTCCCAATCCTGCTGAAGTTCCCATAGTCAGGGAATTCGAGGATGTGTTTCCTGAAGAACTTCCTGGTATACCACCACCTCGGGAGATTGATTTTGAAATCAATCTGATCCCAGATACAAAACCCATAGCCCAGACTCCATATAGGATGGCGCCTGCCGAGATGGCAGAACTCAAGAAACAGCTTCAAGAGTTACTTGAGAAGGGCTTTATCCGACCAAGCACTTCACCATGGGGTGCTCTGGTTTTGTTTGTTAGAAAGAAAGATGGGTCAATGTGGTTGTGCATTGACTACAGACAACTTAATAAAGTAACAATAAAGAACAAGTACCCTTTTCCGAGGATTGATGATCTTTTTGACCAGTTGCGTGGTGCAACAGTCTTCTCAAAGATAGATTTGAGATCTAGATATCATCAACTTCGTATTAAGGATAGTGATATATCCAAGTCTGCTTTTAGGACAAGATATGGTCACTATGAGTTCACGGTTATGTCTTTTGGACTAACCAATGCACCAGATGCATTTATGGAACTCATGAATAGAATTTTTCGACCCTTCTTTGATCAGTGTGTTGTCGTCTTCATAGATGACATTCTGATCTATAGCAGGGATGCTCAGCAGCATGAGCAGCATCTTCGCCAAGCTTTGACCTTGCTAAGAGAACATAAGTTGTATGCTAAGTTTAGCAAATGTGAGTTCTGGCTGCCAGAGGTATCTTTTCTTGGACATGTGATATCTGCCTCGGGAATTCGTGTTGACCCTGCAAAGGTAGAATCTGTTCTACAATGGGAACAACCGAAGACACCGACGGAGATTCGAAGCTTCTTGGGGTTAGCTGGTTACTATCGAAGGTTTATTAAAAACTTTAGCTCTATAGCCTTACCTTTGACCAAGTTAACCCGGAAAGATGCTCCTTTTTCTTGGAGTGATAAGTGTCAACAGTCTTTCTAGTTGTTGAAGGAGAGGTTGACAAGTGCACCTGTGCTTGTGCTACCTGAGCAAGGAAAAGGATATGTAGTCTTCTGTGATGCCTCTAAGAATGGACTTGGATGTGTGTTGATGCAGGATAAACAAGTGATTTCTTTTGCTTCCCGACATCTTAAGAAACACGAAGAGAATTATCCGACACACGATCTAGAGTTAGCTGCCGTGGTTCATGCCTTGAAGATCTGGAGACATTATCTTGATGGAGAGACGTTTCAGATTTTCACTGACCATAAGAACCTTAAGTATATCTTCTCTCAGCATGAACTCAACATGAGGCAACGTCACTGGATGGAGTTAATCAAGGACTACGATTGTACAATTGATTACCATCCAGGGAAGGCCAATGTTGTTGCAGATGCCTTGAGTAGGAAATCAGCAACATCAACCATGGATAGAGCACAACTAAACTCTTTAGTATACTCTAAGAGAGATATGCTTATCTCTTTAAGGCAAGACAATGTACAGTTGAAGGTGTCATTGGTAGCCGGGTTGATGGCTGAGATGCATATTAAACCTACCCTAAGAGAGCAGATTAAGGAGGCACAACATGTTGATGTTGCATTTCAGCAGATTAGATCTGAGTATGGAAATGAGAAGCGAGATGGTTTCCATGACTCAGATGACCAAGTAGTCTGTTATAATGGAAGGATGATAGTGTCGGATGTGGATGACTTGAGGAAGTTAGTCCTAGAAGAAGCTCATTCTTCCATGTATGCTATGCATCCAGGGAGCACCAAGATGTATCGAAATTTGAAAGATCTGTATTGGTGGCCTGGAATGAAGAAGGATGTTGCAGAATTTGTTCTGAGATGTCCTGTGTGTCAGCAAGTTAAAGCTGAACACCAGAAACCTACAGGAACAATGCAACCTTTACCCATACCACAGTGGAAGTGGGACCAGGTGACCATGGACTTCGTTGTTGGCCTACCCAGGACAAACAAGGGACATGACTCCATTTGGGTAGTTGTAGATAGGTTGACTAAGACAGTGCATTTCTTACCTATCAAAACAACCTATTCTGCTGAAAGGTTATCACAGTTGTATGTGCAAGAGATAGTGCGTTTGCACGGAGTTCCTGTCACAATAGTTTCTGACAGAGGTCCTCAGTTTACAAGTCATTTTTGGGAACAGTTACACAGAGCCTTAGGCACCAAGCTAAGGTTTAGTACGGCCTTTCATCCACAGACTGATGGACAGTCAGAAAGGACCATACAGACCTTAGAAGACTTGTTGAGAGCATGTGTTCTCCAGTTTACCGGGAGTTGGGATCTACACCTAAGCTTGATAGAATTTGCCTATAACAATAGCTATCAGCATAGTATTGATATGGCACCTTATGAAGCCTTGTATGGTAGACGTTGTAGATCACCTCTGTGTTGGTTCGAGACTGGTGAGCGTTAGTTGTTAGGTCCTGATCTTGTGCAGCAGACTACAGAAAAGATTAAGATAATACAACAACAGATTAAGACTGCACAAGATAGGCAGAAATCTTATGCTAACAAGCGTCGTAGACCCTTAGAATTCCAGGTTGAAGACAGAGTGTATCTCAAGGTCTCGCCTTGGAAAGGAGTCCTTCGTTTTGGAAAGAAAGGGAAGTTAGCTCCTAGATTTATGGGACCTTATCCAATCATTGAACGGATTGGAAAAGTAGCCTACAAACTAGAGCTGCCACTAGAGTTACAGAAGTTACACCCTGTGTTTCACATTTCTATGCTAAAGAAATGTCACCCAGACACCGAGTTAATTCTACAACCTATGGAGGTAGAATTGAATAATGATATATCCTATGAGGAGGGACCAGTGTCAATCCTTGATAACAGAATTAAAAAGTTAAAGAAGAAAGATATAAGTCTTGTGAAAGTCCTCTGGAACCACCGTGGTGTTGAAGAAGCCACTTGGGAATTAGAGGATGAGATGAGAAGGAAGTATCCTGCCCTTTTCTCTTAATATGTCTTATCAATTTCGGGGACGAAATCCTTGTAAGGGGTGGATAATTTGTAACATCCCTGACCTGGGTTATGAGTTAACCCTAGGTGTTTTGCCTAAATATTAAATTAAATCCTTGTGATTAACTTTGGGCATGTAATTAAGTTTCTCAGAAGCATATATTTCAGTTTTTGCTCCTTTTTATATAAAGTTGTAGCATTGTTTTATAATACAGGGACCTATGTGCAAATTACCCAGTTAGAAGGGTTAACTTGCAATTTGCACATGTTGAGATGTTCCTCTTATGTTTAGACATCATGAGAATGATGATGGTAAGGTTTGAGGGATTTCCCAAGCTTGGGCACCAAGGTGCAGCTGTGGAAGCAATCCCGGTGCTTGAAAACCCTAAATTGGGGAAAAGTGCAATTTACCCAATTTGAGGGGTGCAACTTGTAAAACACATCATCTAAAATATCTTTTATAACTTTTGTCATCATTTAGAGTAGAAATGATGAAGAGGGCACTTCATTTGAATAATCATATAACAAAGAACACCTTTGTGATTGAATAAACAAGGTGTATGTATAATAGCCCTTTTATGTGTATGCTTTAGTGATGGGTTGATCCTCTTTGCCTTCAATTCTTGATCTTAGAAGAAGTTTGTCCTTAGAAATAAGATTTGGGGACGTGCAAAGAAGAAAGGAAGGACTTAGATGAGAAATGAGGAAAACATATGTCCTTATGTTGAAAATTCACCTAAGTATATATACAACTTTTCCACTTAGCAAGGGAACGACCCTCTCCCTTTCATTTCTTTTCCCCTTGCTCAAAACCGACCAAGGCTAGGCTCTGGAGCAGAGAAGGACGACCAAGGGTCCTAGGTAAGTTTGTATCATCCCTTTTTCTTGAATTCATGGAGGAAACTCGTTTTCAAGGTTGAATTCATGGCTAGCTCACCTAGCTCTATCTTTCTAGCCATTCCTTTCCAACTTTTCCTTGGAGAATTCACCTTGGCCGACCTTTGGAGCTCAAAGACGCCATTAAAGCTTGGAGCTTGGAAGCTTGGAGCTCAAGGAACAACCTTTAGGTGGGTTTTATAACTCTAAACTTTATGCTTTGATTATACATCTTTTATATGCATATAGTTGCTAGTTCTTCTTCTTCCCTATCTTCCCTTGCATCCTTGCAAGAAAAATCGCGAAGAACTGCTACTGTTCACAAGGTAGAATATAAGGGCGTTAATTCCTATGCTTATCCACGGATTTCCACTTTATCAAATGACCTCCACCATTTGTTCAAACGGTTTCAAACCGTTTGGTGGGCAAACGGTTTCATGGTCGTGTGAGGGCAAACGGTCTTCAAGACCGTTTGGTCCCATTGACCAAGCAAAGACCGTATGGGAATCTTGTTCATATTTATGTAGGTTAATCACCCACAAAATTTGAGAGGTTAACTCCAAAGGAATCGTGAAATATAAGCAAATCAATTAGCAAAACCAATTGAATTAAGTTCTGATTTTCAATCTATTTAATTTGCCCTTTTTGGGCAAACGGTCTCAAGACCGTTTAAGATGGTTGACCAAACGTTGACCGTTTGGGATTACTTCTCATAATGATGTTAATTAACGACCCACCAAATTTGAGGGATTAATTCCAAACGAGTCATGAGTTGAAGGATGATTAATAGGGCAAACCCTAATTGAAATTAGTGCTGAATCTCCAATGAGTTAAGTTGAGATTTTGGGTTGATTAGCCCAAACGGTTTCAAGACCGTTTGGGAATCACCCAAACGGTCTCAAGACCGTTTGGGAATCACCCAAACGGTCTCAAGACCGTTTGGGGGTCACCCCAAGACCGTTTGGAGGTCTGGGGTCAAGTATAGTTGACCAATTGAAGGTCCAAAGGTACCAAATCATATTGCAATTAAGTATTGATGTGATGATCAACTCAATAGATCCAACCTTGATGAATTTTCACTAGAGTCCAAAGATTGGATGGGAAAACGGTCTCAAGACCGTTTGGAACTCATCCAAACGGTCTCAAGACCGTTTGGTGTCAACCCAAGACCGTTTGGA
This sequence comes from Alisma plantago-aquatica, assembly GCA_963693085.1. Taxonomy (NCBI): domain Eukaryota; kingdom Viridiplantae; phylum Streptophyta; class Magnoliopsida; order Alismatales; family Alismataceae; genus Alisma; species Alisma plantago-aquatica. The sequence continues at coordinate 415,036,136 of OY856414.1, read as the reverse complement.
GGTCTAGGGTTAAGATAAATTGATCAATTGAGAGCCCAATTACAATGGGTTATTGAAATAATCAAATTGCTGATTTGTGACTTAATTAAGGTTCAACCCCTATCAAATCAACTTAGAGTTTTATGATTTCTTGGGCAAACGGTCTCAAGACCGTTTGGAGGTCATCCAAACGATCTCAAGACCGTTTGGGCCAAGTTTGGGCCCAATTGGAGGTCAATTGATAGGTTCAACCTTGAATTGATTCACATTGTTGAATATTGATGACCATCCGATTTGAAACCCTAATTGAGATGGACTTAACCCTAATTGGCTTTCAATTGAGGGTTAATTTGGTGTCCAATTGATTGAGGCTCATCCTAATTGACTCAATTTATAAGTGGTTAATATGGCTTTGGCCAATTGAGGGCTTCAACATACTTAATCATAAACATTTGTAACTTTTGAACCATGTTGGAGGTCCAAACGGTCTCAAGACCGTTTGAGGCCAAACGGTCTCAAGACCGTTTGGGTCCAAACGGTCTCAAGACCGCTTGGGCTCAAACGATCTCAAGGTCGTTTGGACCAATCGATCTCAAGACAAGTTGATCAAACGGTTTCAAACCGCATAAGCTCAAACGGTTTGGAAAGTCAACCTTTCCAAACGGTCAACGCACCCAAACGGTTTGGGAAAATGACCTTGAGGTCATGCGGTCTTGGAGTCAAACCTAGCAAACGGTCAACGCACCCAAACGGTTTCAAACCGTTTGGTGGTTGAAGGTTGAAACTGTTTGGAGGTTTTCAATGTTATTTATACATAATCACTTGAAGTGGTAATTGGTTCAATGGTGATCTAATCTAAATCTTAATGGTAGCTTAGAACATTAAGGGACTAAGTGATTAATGAATTGACCCATGATGGTGATCATGAGGTAAATTACCAAAATACCCTTGAGGGGTTTAATTGAGTAATACCTGTTTCTAATAAAACCATAATCACATGTTAATGATGTTTTGGCTTATGTTAGCCCATGAGGACTTAACCCAACCTGATCTAGAGAGGTGTTATCACCATCTACTAGTGTGAGGAGAGAGAAAGCATCTTAAGAGAGAGAAAGTACCTTAAGAGAGAGAAAGTACCCTTTTAGAGTGGAAACTCAAGTAAAGAACCTTCAATACACATGAATGTACATGATTAGGGTATGATCCACCTATGTGAGATCACGAAAACCCTAATTATGATATATGATGAATCTTAAGCTAATCTGAGAGCATCAATGATGATGTTCCTCATACATGATGATGTTATGAGTTCAATTCACCATGTGATGTGAATAGTAAACCCTAGTTCAAGGGTAATGACATGTAATGTGAATAGTAAACCCTAATTCAAGGGTAATGACATGTGATGTGAATAGTAAACCCTAATTCAGAGGTGATGACATGTTATATGAGTATTAAACTCTAGTTGATAAGAATCAAAGAACTTAGCTCTTATGACAAGAGTGGAAAGTATAATCATTGTTTTGAATTACCTTTATTAGTTGAATTAACCATGCAGGTTCTGATATGGAGGTGATCATATCCAGGTATGGATGATGATACTATATTCATTAAAGGCATATTTATAGCTTTATGAATAAATAAAGTATCTTGATGCCTTGTCAGTGGCATTCTATGATAATAATGGGTTGTGAGAGCCATGAATACCATCAAAGTCATGCTTTAGAGATGACTTGTGAGGAGTATAATGAGAAATGATGATTGATGTGAGTTAGGCTTGTTACATTTAGTATTCTCCTTTTATAGTTGTTATGCTATTGTTATTGTTTGGAGAACAAAGTGTGATGTTAAATGAATATTGAATGTACCTAACTAATCAAGTATAATGTAGAGCCCTGATCATAGACCCATCATTGTCAGAGATCAAATGATGGCGAAACAGGTTTTCCTAAGGGAACTCCTGGATCACATACTAGTGAGTATGTGGGGTATATGGATGTGTAGAACCTTACATCCTAGTGTAGGAAATTGATGTAGATATGTAATCCGTCAATCCTTCACTACAATCCCATACCGTATCAGTAGTAGGTAAACATGAAACCTCCTGATGACGAAGAAAACATAAATATCCGTATCAGTGGAGATAAACATGAAATCTCCTGATGACGAAGAGAGTACAGAATGCCACTGTAACTCTAGAATAGCGAAGGACCAGTTTACCCTGGTGAGCTATAATAGTAGAGACACAAGATGTCCTACAAGTAATCCTCTTACTGACTGAGGAAGGTGAAGGTCATAAGAATCCGGCTCTCTTAATGACCTATGTATGATACTGATGTGACTTCTTAACAATCAGTTGGAGTATGAGTGGTATGCCTCATCTCCACAGGGCATAATATTGTTTGTAAAACATAATCAACCGCGTAGTATACATGTTAGAGATAACTACGAGTTTGTTGATTGATGATACACTATAATAGTGCTTATATTCTTCATGTCTCATAAATGTTTAGCTCTTGTTTATAGCTGCAACTACTATTGAATACTTTGAAAGCTTTACTACTTAAGATATTCTTTGATGTTATAATAAAGCTTCTGGCGGAGAGTTATAACTCTCGCTGGGACAATTATGTAATATTGTCTCACCCCGTAGACTTCAACTTTTTAGGTGGACGTTGGAGACGGAGGAACCGGTCTACAGGTGACCAGTCCCAGCAGTAGTAGCAGCAGCACCAGGAGCAGCAGTAAATCTCAGGTGGAGATTTAGCCTGCCATGTGGTGTAGTTAGAGACAGTCCTATGTGTCCTCTGTACTCTCAGGTCTTGGAGTCTTTTGTTATGAGTTCTTGAGATTTTGTATCTTGATGTATATAATTACTCAAGAAGTAATTATCATGAGATGTAAACAGTTTATCTCTTGTTAGGAAAGAAGCTTTTATGGATTCAAGCTCTTGTTTCAAAAAGTTTTAATTTTCCGTGATTTTTGTCTTCCGCTGTTAATCGAATCGCTTCTGCTAAGTTTGAATCGTGTTTATATCGTGGTTTGGAGATCAGAGCCCACAGTGATCATATCGAGGTATGGATGATGATATTATATTCATTGAAAGCATGTTGGTAGCTTTATGAATAGTAAAATATCTTGATGCCTTGTCAGTGGCATCCTATGTTTTAATGGGCTGAAAGAGCCATGAATACCATCAAGGTCATGCTTTAGAGATGACTTGTGATGAGTATACTGAGAAATGATGATTGATGTGAGTTAGGTGTGTTACATTTAGTATTCTACTTTCATAGCTGTTGTGCTACTGTTATTGTTTGAAGAACAATGTATGATGTTAAAAGAATACTGAATGTACCTAACTAATCAAGTGTAATATAGAAGCCCTGATCATAGATCCATCATTGTCAGAGATCAAATGATGGTGAAATAGGTTTTCCCAAGGGAACTCCTGGATCACATACTGTTGAGTATGTGGGGTATATGGATGTGTAGAACCTTACATCCTAGTGTAGGAATTTGATGTAGATGTATAATCCGTCAATCCTTCACTACAAAACTCATACCGTATCAGTGGATGGTAAACATGAAACCTCCTGATGACAAGGAAAGCAAAGATATCCGTATCAGTGGAAGATAAACATGAAATCTCCTGATGACGAAGAGAGTACAGAATGCCACTGTAACTCTAAAATAGCGAAGGACCAGATTACCCTGGTGAGCTATAATAGTAGAGACACAAGATGTCCTACAAGTGATCCTCTTACTGACTGAGGAAGGTGAAGGTCATGAGAATCCGGCTCTTTCGATGACCTAGTATGATACTAAGGCACTTAATAGTGATTGGTTGGGGTATGAGTGGTAAACCTCATCTCCACAGGGCATAATAATAAGAATGTTTGAAAAACATAATCTACAGCGTAGTATACCTGTTAAAGGTAACTATGAGCTAATTGATTGATGTTACACTGTATAGTGCATATGTTCTTCATGCTTGATATATGTTGAGCTCTTGTATACAACTGTATCTGCTATTGAATATTTTGTAAGCTTTTACTGTTTAAGTTATTCTTTGATGTTATAATAAAGCTTCTGGCGGAGAGTTATAACTCTCGCTGGGACAATTATGTACAATTGTCTCACCCCGTAGACTTCAACTTTTTAGGTGGATGTCGAGGACGGAGGAACAGGTCTACAGGTGACCAGTCCCAGCAGCAGCAGCACCAAGAGCAGCAGTAAATCTCAGGTGGAGATTTAGCCTGCCATGTAGTGTAGTTAGAGTCAGTCCTATGTGTCCTCTGTACTCTCAGGTCTTGGAGTCTTTTGGTTATGAGTTCTTGAGATTTTGTATCTTGTTGTATATAATTACTCAAGAAGTAATTATCATGGGATGTAAATAGTTTATCTCCTTTTATGAATGAAGCTTTATGGATTCAAGCTCTTGTCTCGAAAAGTTTTAAATTTCCCGTGATTTTTGTCTTCCACTGTTAATCGAATCGCTTCTGCTAAGTTTAAATCGTGTTTATATCGTGGTTTGGAGATCAAAGCCCACAATCATATGATGATTGTAATGTGGCATCATGTACTTGATTTGATAATAATAAAGGAAATTCTATCTATTATGTTTATTTAAATATGAGATGACTATGAAACATGATAGATGTCTAAATAATGATGTTACTCTATGACATATGTATATAAGTTAAGGTCTTGAATGATGAGATCATATGTATGATAAGAGTAGATGCATTCTTGTTATGTCCCTAGTTGGATATTATTGTGGAAGAAAAATAGATTGTGACACTACATAAGACTAGAATGTGTGTTTCCTGATGACAGCGGCTCATTAGTCATGATATTGGATATCAAGTCAAACACATAGGTACTTGTTAGAGAATAGTGTATTGGAGGGACCTACCTTGAGAGTGATACATGGAAACCATGAGATGGTAGTCAGAATCAACTCTCAAAGTGATAATGTTGATTTTGATTCTTAGACATGAAGTCGCTACTAATCAAATATTGTTTGTTGAACTTTGACAACATTCAACATGACCTTGAATAAGGGTTTCTATACATGTGGTGCTCAGATACATTGTGACACATGGGAATTGACTATTAGTTATGTAGATGAGATTCGTCCCTCCTAACATAGTTGAGATCTTGGCTACTTGATAAGTGAGACTGAGAAATGAATGGGCGTGCTCATGTGAGTCAATATGTGATATTGAGCACATGTGCATCTCAACAATCTACTCTATCTCAAGGAACATAGATTGAGTATTAAGAGAATGATGATTCCATGCCTCACATTCAATCTGGATATTTGAGATGAAGGAACTATATAATCACAACAACACTAATCACATATGTAGGTTGAATTTGTTCTCTAAATTTCCAATTACTAGGGTAGCAATGATGTGTTGCAACATACCACTTATTTCTTATGATGTCATAAGCTGGTTATGGACATTCACTGGCCACATAATGTGGGACCTATAGGGTCACATGCATAGGATGATGCACTTAGAATAGGAGTTTACTCATGGATAAGATTTAACTTGGTCACTAAAAGTGTTTAGGTTATTAACTTGAACAACACTGGTTGTTAGTCAACATACTAGAGTGTCCAGTTGACCGACTGGTGTGCCACCAAAATCAACTAGAGTGTCTAGTCGATTGAACAGACTACTTCTGATACCGACCAATTGGACTAGGTCAAATAAAGATGCCAAATGATTAGTTTAACTAGATCAAACTATTAATGATGTGTAATGGCATGTAGTAATCATCACATTGAAAGACATTGTTACACTGCTGACTGCACGCCAGTCAACAAAATGATTGGTCTAGTCGACCGACTGGTCGCGTGTAGCAGCTGTAAAATCATGAAGTCTAGCCTTTTATATCCCTTGGGTTTTAGAAACCCTAGCCCATCCACTCCTATATAAGGAGCGGTGGCCAAGGCTTTAGATACACACTTCTTTTCTCATTGTTGTGGTACCGTGAGAGAGAACCTGAGCAATCTTACCCAAGAAAGGAGAGACAATAAGGGGAAGGAAGTAGATTTTGGTAGCATGTTGACAAACGAAAGACTCAATCCTTTCCGTCAGTTTTCTAAGTGTGACATGGAGTTCTTGTTGTTCTCCATAGACTACATAGAGGCATGGGAGCCATTGTAGTCACACTAGGAGGATGTCATCAAATGCCATCCTTGGATGTCACACCAGGAGGATGTCGTCGATCGTTGTTCGTGTGCTACATGTGAAAGGAGCACATATATGTGCAAGGATAGTTGTTGAACTTTATCCAAGATAGATACACCTTGCACCCTCTTTCCTAATACATTGTTGTTGATGTGATCTGCTAGTTAGAAAATATGAACTAAACTTTTTCATTTCCATTGCCTACTTTGTCTCCATATATCCCAACAGATCGGGCAGAGTGAAGAGATATAGTATTTAAGAAGAGAGGGAGATGATCAGAGCAATATGGGTATTGTTGCATGCTTATTGATGTCTGGGATTGGCTTCATAGGGTTAAATACATAGGGGAGGGTTTTGAGATGCAGAAGAGGCAAGAGGAGTTTGAAAAACAAAGGGCAGAATGATCCCTCGTCGTCTAGGAGATATAGGGCTTGAAACCCTAAATGTTAGAGATCACAATGCTTGGGATGAGATGGAGAACATGTAGGAGAAGTTCTCTCGGCCTTGGATTTAGTGGAGGGAGGAAACGATGTGGAGGAGGGAGTTGCAGCTTTGTTCCCACATGGGCATATGTGTCTGGGTCAAGGAGGAGATTCCACGGCCATTTGATGAGTTCTACTCCCAATCAGATCCCGCAATTTCAGGTAAGGCGCGTGTACGGTACAAACAAAATCAAGTGATACATGAAATCAAGAGACTTAGGTACCAAAATGAAAGGATCAATTTTTCTAGGGTTTAAATTATTTTGATCTCTTTCCTAAATAAATTGGAGGTTCTAGGATTATCGAAAAGAGATTAAGTTTGGTAGGATAACTAATTTAATTATGAAGATTCTAAAAAACTAATTAGTTTCAAATTTTAAGGGTCCCAACTTTCAAGCATCTCCTTTTTTGGTTAAACATGTATTTAAATATTTTCTATTACTTAAAGAGAATTAGTAGGTCAAAATTTGAAGTTAGTCCATTACTATTGTGTACAACTTTATATATATATATATATATATATATATATATACACATCACTACATGTGTGGGTAACTAACTTTTGTTACATGTGGATCTATTTTGTAATAGGAAGACACTCAATTATAATTCAACAACCAAAATTGTAATACAAAGACTTGTTTTATAAATACAACATGAAATTTTTATTCTCTCTCTATAAGCAGTAAAAATTATTTTTATAACAATAGTTTACATAGTATTACAAAATGAGTCTTTGTATTACAATTTTGATCATCTCATTACAACTTTGAATGTCTCATTACAAATATGTACCTTCCTATTACAGAACAGATGCACGAGTAACTAACCTTAGTTACCCGCATAGGTAACAAATGAATGATATATATATATATATATATATATATATATATATATATATATATATATATTATGGACATTAATCATGTCATTTTATACCCCAAATAAACAATTAGGACCGTAGCTTTATGTAAATACATGACAAATGTCTTAATCTTAATTCCAACCTTGTTCAATTTGATGTTACTGACTAAGTGTATATTGAGTTGATTAAAACTTTATTATATTGAGTTGATTAAAACTTTATTTGAATCACATATTATTCAATCAATACGACTAGAGTTTACATAGGGTTGAGTTGGTGTATGGAATTTCAAATTTGAAAGTTAGGGTTTTCAATTAAGGATTATTCATTAGGTTAGACTTTTAAGGATATTACATGCATGTGACTTCTAGTATTAGTTTTTCTAAATTATTAATTAGGTGTTGTGTCTAATAAAATTTTGTGTATCACTATAAGATGAGTTGATTCCTATCTATTGCTCCACATGGTGGGAAGCATTCGCTTCTCACTTTTCTTTTTAATGGTCTGCTTTTTCTTTCTTAACACTAGCACACACACACGCTGAAATGAATTTCAACATGTTTTTTTAATTATCAATTTTATTTATTTTTCTCTTTAGACCAAATTAAATAAAGTAGGCTCAAAAATTAAATAAAGTAATGTAGCACTACACTCGTGCAAGGCATACATATCATAACAAAATTCATTTTTCGATTCATTATTGCATATAATTGTTACATTATGGGGAACCAACAAATGTCAAAAACAAAAGGTAGGAATAGCCAGTGAACTCAAACACAAAATACAGGTGTCATAAAGATCCCAAGCTTAAGAACTTTCCCTTTTCATATTACTAGTAGACACACACGTGCCATGCACGTGCACAACTAAATTGGTTCAATTTTTAATTTGTTATACAATAATATTTTATTTTATTAAAATAAATAAAATGTATAAAGCTTGAATAGATCATAAGTCGTTAATAATTTTGAAAACTACAAAAAGGAGGGAGTGCTTCTTTAGATTAAAAAGGAAATTTGGTATAAATTATAAACGTGATTCCAAATCACACCACTTTTGGTGACGTTTGGGCTAATAATTATAATTATTGCACAGTGTGAGGCGGAGATAATTATGTGTTGCTCTTAGAGATAATTAAGCATAAAATTAGTGATGATTGGAGTTGGTGAGAGAGCTAATATTGAAGAGCAATTATACATGGTCAACGTACGGGCCAATTTCTATATACAACGGACAGAATTTTTTAGAAAGCTATATACAACCGGACAAATGATTGAATGCTAATGGGGTGGAGTAAATGGATAACAGTTGGAGACGGGAGTAGTTGGAAAGGTGGATCGTTTTTCTTTTTATTTAGAACATCAAAAAAGAGTGAAAGAATGCGGAAAGAAAGAGATCTATAAATAATAAAATGTTTGGATTTTCACAAACTCATACATTATTGAGTTTCTTCTTCATAAAAAATGATCATACACAAAATAATAGATAATGTTTTGTTGGAGTATCATTGGAAGAGAAGAGGAAAGAGGCAACGCAATTGCAAGGAGAAGACAAAGAGGAGTTTGGGTCGGGAGGGGTTTGGAAGGGTGAGCAACGGTGGGTTAAGAGGGGAGTGTACGTGAAAAATACAGGTATGGGCGGTTTGTGGAGGTTTTGAGAGGAGATGGCCGTTTTGGGTTTCAATTTATTTCCATTGTAAGAAGATGTTTTTATATGAGTTATTTTTGCGTGTTAACTACACGTGTGTTTTTGTTGGAGGAGAAATAAGTGGAGGAAGTGGGGACGGGAGGAGTTCGAGAGCGTGAGCGACGACGGTTTAGGAGGGGGAAGAGTGTTCGTTGGAGAAGAGGGAGGGAGGAATGGGGTGGAGAAGTCTATGGGATAGACGGAAAATACATTAATGAAAAATTGTAAAATTTTTGAAAAAAAAAGAGAGAAGAAAGAGAATTAAGGAGAGAAAGTATTTTGAAATAGAACAATCCTATTGACTGATGGCATTTTATTGTAATTTCTTCTACAAACTCCCTCTTTTAATAGTACTAGTAGGAAGACACGTGCTAAGCATGTGTAACATAATTGAATTAATCAGTAAAATAACATATTGAATAAATCTATTTAAAGAGAATATTTCAATTGATTTTGTGAGACATAATGGAATTACTTGTGCTCTATAAAATTATATAATTTAAATTTAACACACCATAAAAGAAGAACTCAATTAATTGTCTGAGTGACTCCCTTCAACATGTATATGTGGTTATCAAAATTATCTTTGTTCTAAGATTTGTGTAATTAATATACTCACAACTCACTTAAAGAGAATAATCCGATTCTTGCGATTACTGGAGTTACTTATGTTCTAGAAAATTAATATATAGTACTCACACTAATAGAGAAGAACTTGATAAATTGTTTGGAAGATTTTTTTCTAATTGTATGTGTCGTTATTAAAATTGTCTATGCTATGTAGCTAATACTCATGATTCGCTGAAAGAGAATAACTTGATTGATGGGGTTACTAACATTTCTTATGCTCTAAAAGTTATAGATATTTTACTCATAATAATTTAAATATAACACACTAAAAGAAAAGAACACAATTAACTATCTGGATGACTCCCTCCAATGTGTATGTGTGATTATCAAAATTGTCTCTACTATAAAAAATTATGTAACTAATACTTACAACTCACTTAAATAGAATAACTTGATATATTTGATTATTAATATTATTAATGCTCTAGAAAATTATATATATAACTCAATATAACATAAATATAATATACTAAAAGAGAAGAACTCGATTGACTGTCCGACCGACTACCTCTATCATGTATGTGTGATAATCAAAATTTACTCTGCTCTAAGAAATTATGTAACTAATACTCACAACTCAACAAAATATGACAATTTGATTATTTACCAACTGACTCACTCTAGCATGTAGTTTGTCGTTACTAAAGTTACACATACTCTCATTTTTAGCATGTCTATTGACAACTAATATATAACCAATTGCTGCTTCCCTCCCTACAACCAACAATGATATATAAAACATGTATATGTGCCGCTAAAATATGCAAATAGAACTCACACACATACTAATGAAGTATGTAATAATGCAATACATGGACTAAGCATAAAACTCCTAGAACTTGAATAATGATGAATTTAAAAAAAAATCAATCAGCATGGTCGCTAGCACACTGGCTGGAAGACCTTGCTTCGTTATAGGCACACGGTAATTATACATATCACATTAAGAGAGAACAAATGAATTAACATCAAGTTAACTACCTACGATGTGTAACAACACATGCACTTTATATTGATAAGCACAAAAACAAATTGTTAGAATGCACAAAATGATTAAACCCATGAACACACAACCTAGTTGCTAGAACGCAGATATAAACTAGAATGATGACCACATAGACAAAAAGTATGGCACTTATATTATAACTCCACCCTCTTTGTTCGTCGCATAACTAATTTTGAAACCCAGCTTGTTTGTCATGTCGAGATGTCATCAGCCAGAAATCAACCTACCACCTCTTGTTTATTGAGAGAGATAAACACGTGTCATAGATTACGATTTTTTCGATGGACACAAGATGAATATCACACTACCCTACACAATAATTTATATACATATCACCAAGAGAGAGTAACTCGATTGACAGGAGCATATAATATGTAAGGATACTATATGGTCTAAGATACATATAGTCTAAGACTCCCTTCAGTATGTAAGGATACATATAGTCTAAGATACATATAGTTTGGACTAATAATCATACAAACATACTTCTAGAACACAAAAACTAATAGATTGGCAAATACAAACTGGATTGATGCTTAAACATACCCAAAACGTGGAGGTTCCTATTTGACATGACAAAACAAACAGCAACCAAAAAGGTAATGAACGAAAGATAACACACACTTAAAGAGTTTTACGACGTGCAAGTGATTGTCCACTCTAAACAAAATGAGTTATTTTATTATTTGCATGCTTACCCATACGAGTTATTCACATACTAATCTAATTGTACACTGAGACCGTTTTTGTAAAGTTTATCCAATTGACGATTTGGATACTTAAATACCGACGCTTCAAAACAAAGCAGTCGAGCACGCAGGAGTGAAAGCAGCGACCACACTATTGAGTTATTCTCATTCTTATCCAATTGTACAATGATACACATACACATAATAGACCGTTTTTGAAAAATTTATCCAATTTACGGTTTGGATATTTAAACATTGATGCTTCAAAACAAAATAAAGAGTGAAAGCAGCCACCACAATGTTGTTTATTTAGAGGGTTATAAGAAAAAAAAAAAAGAACAGCATGAGTCCTGTGACGCAGCCACTCGCGAACCCACCCGCACGTAGTCCGACTCTACCACGCAGGCGGGTAACATGACACTGTTTTTACCTTCTCCACAGACTCCGTCCGTCCATCCAGCGACACGTCCTTCGAGAAAGAGCCCGTGTTATTATAGAAGATTGCTCAAAAGCAGACGGTACACCGCCTCTTATTTAGAGGTTATAGACATAGATTAGAACGGAAGATTGCTCAAAAGCAGGCAAGCAAGCTGCTTGAAAGCAGACGGCACACTGCCTCTTATTTAGAGGTTATTATATATATATATAGACATAGATTAGAACGGAAAAGTTTCAAAGCAATAGAAGCCTATTGTTTAATAGGACTCTTCTTGGCCGCTTGTCTTCTGTTTCGATGCAAGGAGAAACTATATAAAAATTATAGAAGCCTTGCCATTGTTTAAGATGAAGAGAAAGTTTCAACCGCATAGCTCATGAAGACTATATTTCAGAAGGTCGAGGAGGATTATTCTCACTTTATTACTTGTAAAGGCCAAACAGTACTACATCAAATTTTAATCAGAGACAAGGCAGATTATCCACTGCTTCTCTATATCCTCCTTTCTTTTCCTGGTTCAATCAACATTGGAAATCAAGGAAAACAGTAGCGCCCCAACCCAGAAAATCCTCCGCTCAGCCTAAGGAAACATATTCCTTCGATGAACAAACTCCTCTAATTAGGTTAGGGGGAGAACAAAATCAAAATCCATCTGGCTCAGTGCATTCGAACAGCATTGGCAAAATCGATCATGATAATAGCAATCAATCAAGCATTCCTAGCCTGGAAGTCCTTCATGAAGGCAACCAGCTTCTCTACCCCGGCGAGCGGCATGGCGTTGTAGATGGACGCACGCATCCCGCCGACGGAGCGGTGACCCTTGAGCTGTACCATTCCTTCCTTGGCGGCTTCCTGGATGAACGTCTTCTCCAGGTCCGACTTCTCGAGGGTGAAGGGGACGTTCATCAACGACCTGACGGACTTCTCCACGGGGCACCTGTAGAACCCACCGCTGCCGTCGATGGCGTCGTAGAGGATCCCAGCCTTCTTCTGGTTCTTCTTCTCCACCTCGGCCAGGCCTCCCTGCTCCAGAAGGTCCTCGAAGACTAGCCCACAGATGTAGATAGCGAAACAAGGGGGAGTGTTGTACAGGGACGCGTTCTCGGACTGGGTCTTGTAGTCGAGCATCACTGGTGTGATAGGCTGGGACGCGCCGATGAGGTCTTTGCGGGCGATGATGATGGTGACGCCGGAGGGCCCCACATTCTTCTGCGCGCCGGCATAGATCACCCCGAAACGGGACACGTCGACGGGCTTGGAGCAGAAGTTGGAGGACATGTCGGCCACGAGAACCGTGTTGGGATCAGCCGGTGTCGGGTAGTCCTTGAACTCCACACCGTGGATGGTCTCGTTGGCACAGATGTGGAGGTATTTGGCGCCAGGGGTCTGTGGGATCTCGCCGAAAGGTGGGATCTTGGTGTACTTGTCGGCCTTACCAGACCAGGCCAGGTTCGCCTTGATGTACTTCTGCGCCTCCTTGTACGCCTTGTCTCCCCACGACCCTGTGACGACGAAGTCCGCGGCGTCCTCAGGACCCGCGCAGAGGTTGAGCGGGATGGCGGCGAACTGGGTTGTGGCGCCGCCCTGAAGGAACATGACGGCGTAGTCATCGGGGATCCCGAGGAGGGCACGGAGGTCGGACTCGGCCTTCTTGATGACGCTGTCGAACTCCTTCCCTCGGTGGCTCATCTCCATGATGCTCATCCCAGATCCGCGGTAGTCGAACAGCTCGGCCTGCGCCTTGAGGATCACCTTCTCAGGAAGAGTCGCTGGGCCGGCGGCGAAGTTGTAGACGCCGCGCAGGGGCTCAGATCCGGAGGTTGCGGCGGCGGCGGCTGGGATCGGGGACGGGCGGGTGGCCGTGCATGAGACGGTGAGGGAACCGGGGCGGCGGCGGGGGCTGATGGGGAGCCGGCTGGAGTTTGCAGGGGTGAAAGGGGAGGCGGGCTTGCTGGCCAGATGAGCCGCGGCGGTGGCAGTGGTTGCGGCAGGTGTCGCGGCCATGGCGGCGGCTGAGTTGGGAAAGCGATTGGAGAATGGAACGAGCAAAAAAGAGGGAGGAAATCGGAGTGTGCCTCGTTTGGTACTGGAGCGAGCTAGGTTGGTGTTACCTGATTAAATACGAGGAAATATCTGGAAAACCAGAACGGAGTTCAAAGACGGACCCGACAGCGGCGTTGGAGCGGGCTGAGTCTCACTCTGCTCACGGTATATCCCCTGCCACAAAGTTGTCAATATATGTGCATTTTTAAAGCCTTGTAGTTGCACACTTGCACTACGCAGCCGCAAGATTGCACGAGCGTTTGCACAAGCACCGACTTACGAGTGGGTCCAAATGTTCTGAACCGAACCTCTCTCACCTCTATACCCACAACATGTCATTCATACACTTGTGAGCGCCATAGCGGAGTGTGCACATTATCCCGGACACGGAAATTTTAACCCCTACCTAATGTCATCATCGTGTTTGGTCGTATTTCTCTTCGGCATAGTCTTTCTCGCAAGTAATATCTTAATTGTTATTCTTGTGGACAATTGTTTCGGTTGAATGTTCATTCCCTCTCTTGTGGACAATTGGGTTGGTTGATTGTGATTGGAGGACGAAATTGGAGATCTGTTTTAACTTTGTTTCTATGGTTGTGGTAGGTGAGGGCAGTAGGTGGAGTAATTGCTTAGGTGTCAATACAATTCGATATCGTTCGGGTTACCTTTGGGATATAAACACTTTTAATTTACCAGCTTAGAAGATCTTTTGAAACCTTAAGGAACCGCGAGGTAGTCTTGAACTAAATCAAATCAAATAATCCGGATAGAACAACAATAGCTAGTCTGTTGTTTAATTTTAGTTGCTTTCAAACGAAATTGTTAGAAAATAATGTAGTTCGGATGAAAGATTTAAGATTGGGTGTATGTGCCTAAGGGCATGTTTTGTATGAATTGGTTAGGATCGTTAAGCTTGTTTCCTCAAATTTATAACTAATCAAATAAAATAAAATAAAATTCAATGTCTCTTAATACATCAAACTAAAAAAGATAAATGTAAAATCAAATGAATGTCTCATTTTAATTTTTTGGAACTCACGCTAACTACATCATACTAAACATGCTATATATTGTTTACTTAGAGAAACATACTATATATACATCATCTACAAAGTACATAAATAAACTTTGAGATATATAATACTTAACACCCTTATTTTCTTTCTTGAAATTGGAGTTCAATTCCCGCGCCACAAACGAGATTACTCAAAATCAAACGTGAAAATATAACTAAACATGTGAATTATCAAAAATCATAGGAAATTAAAACTGATTTAGTAAAAGCACCATAAGCCAAAAACTTATCACATATAAGTCCACAAGCCTACCACATGCATTATATATCATAACACAAGATGCTTACATAACTATGCATCATCATTCCTATCATCAACCTGTTACATGAGATATATGTTCCACATATATACATATACACATGTCATATCTTGCATACACGGCTCACCAGCCAAAAACCTCATATCGATAACATATCCACAAAACATATCGAATACAACCCCAAAGACCTGAGTGTACATGATGATGTTATAACCTCAATTTTGCTTGTATTAACTGAATTGCACTTTTGCAAATAAAAGGGATTTGAATGGAAATGTGTATGCTTTATTTTCAAAAAATGGATTCCTTTACAAATTTTCCTTGGATGCATGATTTCATAATTTATACTATTTTGATAAACCCAATAATGATAAAAAGGATGAAAGGAATCTCATAATAAGTAAAAGGAAAAAAGAAATAAAAGATAATTGTGTGCATATGTGAGAATTGTGTAGAATTCTTTAGAAAGTGGTATGGATGACCACTATTGATTAGTTTTCGGTTCCACTTGGTTTCTAACAAGAATATAATCAAAATAAAGAAAATAGAAGAGAAAGAAAGAGAAAAGATGAAATTTAAATGCATAATATATGCCTTAAAAGTGGATAAACTGCATACAAAGAAAAATCTCTTTTATT
The DNA here is from genome assembly GCA_963693085.1 of Alisma plantago-aquatica. Taxonomy (NCBI): domain Eukaryota; kingdom Viridiplantae; phylum Streptophyta; class Magnoliopsida; order Alismatales; family Alismataceae; genus Alisma; species Alisma plantago-aquatica. The sequence goes on along the minus strand of OY856414.1, from coordinate 415,020,144 downwards.
TTCGTGTTTTGATTCTGAACTTTGCACACAAGAAGTTTAAGTCATTAAAGAGTTTTCCTTAAAATTTGGAATTAAAAGGATACATGGTTTACAAGATATGGATTTTTGAAAAATCCCTAAAGTGAGTGGGATATCATTAAATGTCACAATTTTCCAATCCAATTAGAATTTGATTTAATTAACCTTTATCTTGACACGTGAGATGTGGGTCGTTGGATCTGAGATCCAACGGTGTAGCGCTCATCCTCAACCTTCGGTCAAGTAAGGAAACTGGACTTAGCACAGGTGGATTTCGAGGATGATTTCCTCGCAAACCAGTACACGAGCAAATTAGGAAAGTGTTCCAATGTATTTTAGAGATCAAACCAAACTCACATGCCCCAAATTTCACTGGGTTTTGTGGCTTCTAGGAGATTCGCCCAATCTCCCTCTACCCTTCTTCCATGACCAAGTATAAATACAGAGGTGCAACTCCTCTGCGAACCCACGAATCCTCTCGTGAGTATCCCCAAGACCACAAAAATTTGTCCCTATCTCCAATTGCATCATTGGTCCCAATTTTCCCATCTCACATATTCCATCTTCGTCGGAAAGAGAACCCTGCTACGACCTCTTGTTCCTCACCAGTGACGAGCAAATTGAAGTCATAGACAAGTTTGGTAGGACGAGGCAGAGGAAGCCTCACAGTTGCTAGCTTCTTCAGGCCTCTAGTTCCTAGATTCAACCTCATAGTTGACTCGACCAGGCTGCTCGTGAGCGTCTGAGGTTGAAGATGAGAGGAAAAGACCCCTCTGCCCCGCTTCCTCTTCATACCAAGTAAGGGCACTTCTGACATTTTGCTTCCTTTTTCAGATACTTAATCGAGCTGCCATGCGAGTGTGGGTGCCTCTGTGGAACAAGCATATTGGCTTGGCCTGGCACCGTTGGCATGGCTGAAATTAAATTAAAAGCTTAGTTGGCATTTTCTCATTGGTCAGAATGTATTTAATTGATAAAAATATAGTAATTGGTAGGATGATCTAATGATGACATGTTATACATGAAAGATGATAAAACAAATGCATAGAATATAATAAAATATAATAAGAGTCTAATTTTGCTTTTAGTTGGAAAAGTGCAAAAAAATGGCATCTTTAATGTGCTAAATGAACTAGAACCCTAATTTTTTAGAATTGATGATCTTAGTATGTCCAATTCTTATTGTTGATCAAAGATTGATATTTTATGCATAAAAAGTGAAACTTGAAAGTTAATTGAGTTTAGCAACCCATAATTTGATAAATTAGGGTTTCCTTGAAATAAAAGGTGTTTTTAATGAAGTATTAGGGGTTGTAACCTAATGAGACGTGAAAAGTGGAAACTATGGTTTGGGAAGCCAAAACCCAAATGAAACCCTAATGTTGACCTAGAAACCCTAACTTGAGAACCAAGTCAATCTTAAAGATGATTTGGATAAAATAATAATACATGGGTGTATTGCATTAACTTTTAGGGTAGCTTGCTTTGTTGGTTGCTTGCTTTTTCTTGGACATCTAGACTCCTGATGAAGGTATGTGATTACGCTTATGACTAATCAATGTACTTTCACAACATCTTCTGAGGTTTTACTTATTGCTTGAAATTAAATTCTTGGATAAACTTTAATTCCTACAATCTATAAAGTGACTATGGTTATCACCTTATAAAGCCTATAACTTGCTCGAACCCGCATACCAACTCTAGAAATTGTCAATGAAAAGATGAGTAAAGTCATGGTGATGACTAGAGGATCAAGTCCTAGTTTAGGAAGGTTAGACCAAGCCCCAGGTTGGGAAGGTCATAACTGATCAAGCCCAAGGTTGGGAAGATCTAATGACACCTAGCTCCACATTGAGAGGTGGTCAGTGAGGTACCTAGCTACAAATTGAGAGGTAGCCTAAAGTTCGTTGCAGGGACAAAACCCTAAGAGAGGGTATACCAGAGGTTGAGTAAAAATGGTTGAGGAGTTATAAATAAAATGTAATTTTTTGTTTTTTAACAAATAGTTTTTGTGGTTATGTTGTTACAGTTGTATGCAAACTTTTGATTCCACCACATACCAGTATAATTTATTATACCGATCGACATTTTGTTTGTCGATGTTTTAGGATAATCTACCATATGGAATTATGATGAAACCAAATATCTAGAAAGAAGGCACAAGATGAAGAAACATAATGAAAGCATGGAGGTTATAGTTAGATTTTATTTTATGTTGAAAATTTAGATATCCTTTCAAATTTTTACTATCTTCCTTTTGTTTGTAAAATTTAGTAATTATTTCTGGTTAATTTTGAAACTTGTGATCATGTATTAGTGATAATAGTCCTTGCCCTCTCGATCTGACTGAATAGGGGATAAAAGGGAGAGGGGGTCGTCACATTTGGTATCAGAGCAGGGTTTACTCTTTAACTTCTAATAATTACTGAATTTTACAAAGTTTGTAGAACCCAAAGGCAATTATTAGAGTGTTTTCCAAAGGCAATAGTTTCTAGAAAGGACCACGACCAGGGGCTGGCAATATTTTCCTCTGCACCTCTAGTCATATTATTAGGACTCCCAGACCCGTGCTTCCTTCCTGGACAAAGTTTGAGGACTTTACTTGAAATAATATACCTCTAGGATTTCTCATCTATCTTAATCTTCTTCTCTACCCCTTTCAATCAAAAAACCCTAGGTGTCTATAACCACTCTCTATATCTCATTCTGAGTACTAGGGTTATGAGAATTAGGGGTTAAGACAACCTCCATCAAATAAAAAAAAACATGTAAGAAAGATGTCATGGACATAAGTTTTGACGGTATAAAAACTTAGATTGAGTTAATTGCATGCTTATGTGTAATAGCATGGCTCGTACCAAGACCTTCGCCATCCACATTGGCACCCCTCAGGAGAACGCCAAGGTTAGGCTCTCTCGCAGGAAGATAAGATCTCTAGATAAGAGAAGGAAGGCTATGGAGGAAGAAGCCTCCAAGAAAAAGAAGAGATCTGAAGAATCATCTGAGGATGACTCGGACCCAAAAACCCATTCTCTCCAACAATATGAACCTAGAGAAAATCCAGAAAGGTGAACTGATGTCAAGAGATGAGGTCAAGCCAAGGAGAACCTGATTGATGGCCCCCGACTAGTTGTAGTAGTTCATACTCATGATGCCCTTTGGATGGAACAACAGAAGAAGCTGATTGAGGCCATTAGTGTGTTAGCCCTCAAGGACATTGCCAGAGGTGAAAATGGTGAGCCACTACCAATACATCCACGACTTGAAGCCACCATTTTGGCCTTCGTAAAACTGAACATTGAGAAGTTCTAGGGAGAAGACAAGACTGAGGTGGTCGACAAAGTTGATGCCTGGCTTCTAGCAGTAGTGTAACATCCCTGACCTGGGTTATGAACTAACCCTAGATGTTTTGCTTAAAATATGATTAGAGGCTTGTGATTACCCCTTGATATGTCATTAAGCTTTAGAAGAATCTATAATTTCATTTCTGTCCTTTTAAAACAATGTTGTTGTAACATCCCTGACCTGGGTTATGAACTAACCCTAGGTGTTTTGCTTAATTATGTAATTAGATACTTGTGATTATCTTTTGGTATGTAATTAAATCTCCTAAGGAACATACATTTCCATTTCTGTCCCTTTTGAACAATGTTGTAATATTGTTATGTAATACAGGGACCTATGTGAAAATTACCCAATTAAAAGGGGTTAACTTACAAATTGCACATGTTAAGATGTTCCTTTGGTGTTGAGACATCATAAGAATGAATATGATAAAGTATGATGGATTCTCCAAGCTTGGGCACCAAGATGCAGCTTGTGGAGCAATCCTTGTACTTAAAACTCTAGTTTTGGTGTAAAGTGCAATTTACCCAAAATATGGGGTGCAACTTGTAAAATACACCTTCTAGAGTATCTTTTATGACTCTTGGCATCATTAAGAATAAGAATGATGAAGAGGTCACTTCAATTGAATAATTAAATAAGAATGATAACCCTTATAAATTAAATGATCAAGTTATAAGTCTAATAACCCTTCTATATGTGCAACTTAGTAAGAAGTTGGCTTTCTTCACCTTTAGACCTTGGGTTTAAGATGAGTTTTGCTTAAGTATGGAAGGGATAAACGTGGTTTATAATAAGGGAAGGACCTAGAGGAGAAATGGAGAAACAAGTTGTCCTTATGTTGAAATTTCACCTAAAGTATATATACACCTTTTCTCACTTAGCAAGGATCGTTTCCTTCACTTCCTTTCTTATCCCCTTGCTTAGGCCGACTTAGGACAGAGCTATGGAGAAGAGGAGAACGTCCAAGCAGTTCTAGGTAAGCTTTGATCATCATCTTGCTCGAATTCATGGTGCAAGGTTGGTTTTATGGTCTTCCTTACTTGTTTCTTCTTTCTAGCCATCGTTTCCCAACCTTTCCTTGGAGAAACACCCTTGGACGACCTGTGGAGATCAATACACCATTAAATACTTGAAGCTTGGAAGCTTGGAGCTCAAGGAACGACCTTAAGGCGGGTTTTATAACTCTAAACCTTTTGCTTTCTTATGCATATCTTTATACTTGCAAAAGTAGCTTGTTCTTCTTTCCCCCATCCTTCCTTGCTTTCTTGCATCTAAAACCATGGGGAACAGACCTGGATCTGGAGGTAGAAGAAGGGGGACGTGAATACCTATGTCACTTTATCAAACGGTCTTGCACCCTTGGCCAAACGGTTTGCAAAACCGTTTGGGGGTTTTGCAAAACCGTTTGAGGGGCAAACGGTTTCACAAGGTCGGTTGGAGCAAACGGTCTCCAAGACCATTTGAGGGCATTGACCAAGCGTGGAACATTTGGGATTTCTGTTCATAATTATGTAGGCTAATGACCCACCAAATTTGAGGGGTTAACTCCAAAGGAATCGTATGTTAAAGGCCAATGAATTAGGCAAATCAAATTGAATTAAGTGCTGATTTTCCAATTTGTTTAACTTGAACTTCTTGGGAAAACGGTCTCAAACCGTTTGAGTGCGTTGACCAAGCATGGACCGTTTCGTATTACTGTTCCTAATGATGTGATATAATAACCCACCAAATTTTATAGGTTAACTCCCAAGGAATCATGAGTTAAAGGCTAAACAATTGGATAAACCTAATTGGATTAAGTGCTGATTTTCCAATTTGATTAATTGAACTTTTTGGGCAAACGGTCTCAAACCGTTTGAGGGCGTTGACAAAGCGTTGACCGTTTGGGATTCCTGTTCATAATCATGTTAGTTAATAACCCTACAAATTTAAGGGATTAAATCCAAAGGAATCGTGAGTTGAAGGCTAATCAATTATGTAAACCCTAATTGGATTAAGTGCTGCCTTTCAACTTGATTGATATGACTTTTTGGGTTTTCTTGCCCAAACGGTCTCAAGACCGTTTGGGGATCACCCAAACGGTCTCAAGACCGTTTGGAGGTCACCCAAGACCGTTTGGAGGTCTAGGTTTGGATATGGTTAAGTGTTTGAAGGACAAAATATATGGTGTTAACCCTAATCGACTAAGTGTTGGATTTGCATTGAATTGAGTTGATTGTTTGGGGTTGATTGGCCCAAACGGTCTCAAGACCATTTAGGGATTACCCAAATGGTCTCAAGACCGTTTGGAGGTCACTCAAGACCGTTTGGAGGTCTGGGGTCAAGTATAGTTGACCAATTGAAGGTCCAAAGGTACACAATTACAAGGCAATCAATTGTTGATTTGACGATCAACTCAATAGCTCAAACCCTAATGATTTTTCACTAGAATCCAAGGGTTGGGTGAGCCAAACGGTCTCAAGACCGTTTGGAGGTCACCCAAGACCGTTTGGAGGTCTAGGGGTGAGTATGGTTAAGCAATTGATGATCCAATGATACTAAGTTGGAATGTAATCAATTGTTGTTTTGGTGATCAATCCAATGATCCAAACCTTAATTGGTTGACTTGGATTTTGATGATATGATAGGAAAATGGTCTCAAGACCGTTTGGAGGTCATCCAAACGACCTCAAGACCGTTTGGGGTCAGGTCATGTCCCAATGTAATGATGGTTCAATAGGTTCAAATCAATTAGTCCCACATTGAAATATGTTGAAGGGTTATTGATTCCAATCTCTAATTCAATTGAGTTAAACCCTAATTGATGGTCAATTGAGGGTCAAGTGAGGGACAAATCAGTTGAAGGTTGACCTATTAAACTCAATTAAGGTATGAGTATAGGTCCAATTGATGATTTGTTCCATGAATTCAAAGATTGAAGGAATCAACATTGGAAACCCTAATTCAATTGGATACCTTATGAAGTGGAGGTCCAATGTGATTGAGTACTTGAGAATTAAGATGATGAATGTTCTATTGATCCAATAATGATTAGTAATGATAATCAATGAAGGTGTGAAGGTTGAAACCCTAATAATACCTAAGTGATTAAGAACCAATTAAAGGGAGAATTCTTAATTGTTTATAGGATTAATAGCTTGATACACTATGTTAACCATAGTAGCATGTACTTGATTGAAGGGTTGATGTGACCTAATCAAGTTAAAAGAATGAAAGATTAGAATACATATATAAATATATATATATATATATATATATATATATCAATCATGGAATGATCTTATGTAGCACGGCCGTGGTAGCCTTAGCTTGCATGACCGTGCAAGGGAGCACGACCGTGGTAGTCTTACTTTGCACAACCGTGCAAGGTGGCACGGACGTGGTGTCCTATTATGAAATTGAGAAGTTTTGGTATTTTGCTGACATTGTTATATATGCATGTCCTTATTTGTATAAGTCATAAAGGTTGATATTATGAGGTAATCATAGCCAGGTATGAGTTATGATGTCATATTCCTTGAAAACAATTATAAGCTTTTAGAGTAATGATATGTGAAAAGTATATACATTGCTTCAATCAAGGTCATGCTAATAGATGACTTGATGCTGATATGGCACTTGATATCAAGTGTTATGATGATATAAGGGTGTGAGCACCCATGTTCTTGAATCATAGTGATAAGATGATTAAGAATTGATATCCAGTTGATAACTGATATGAGTTATACTTGTACATTTAGTATTCTTCTGTTATAGCCATGTTTAGTACTTGAATGTTTGGAAACATGTATGATGCTAAAAGAATACTGATATGTACCTAATAATCAAGTATAATCATACCATGTAGAGCCTTGATCATAGATCCATCATTGTCAGAATTTAAATAATAGTGAAACAGGTTTTACAAAGGGAACTCCTGGATCACATACTTTAGAGTATGTGGGAGTATATGGAATAACTGATAAAAGTTAAGCTTGACAGGTTTCATATAGAGGTGATCAGATCCAGGTAAGATTTATAATGCTAATTGCATTAAGAACACTTGTTACCTATAATTCAAGAGTATAACTAAATGTCATGTTATCTGGTAAGTGATAACATATGAGCTTGATAGGTTGAATGAGCCACAAGTAATATGATTTGTTGATCTTCAAAGGTCATATTATTTAGATAAACAGATAAAATGAGATGTTACTTGGTAACAAATGCTATGATTAGTCCAGGGGTTTGAACTCCCACATTCTGGATTTCATATTAATAAGATGGTTAGGGATTGATATCCCAATATTAAAAATATGAGGTATGACCTAAACCAAAGTGTTTCTATGTGAAATTCTATTACAGAATAATCCTATGAAAAGCTTAACTACAGACTAATGGGTTATGAATGTAAATAACCCTTGTATTACATAAGTAATGTTAAGTCTGATATCATATGTACAAGTTATGCAGATATGTTGTGGAGTTGGAATCCTAACACTTTGGGAGAAGGAGTATGGCTACAGGCCATCCTTTCCCAAATAATAATGCCAGGCAATGGATATATGATCCAAGTCTGAAGGGAGTTAGTGATGTGATAAGTGACATGTGATTTTATCAATTTATAGTTGCATTGCTTTTAGTAGAAAGAATAGTTTAATCTGTTAAACATTGTTTTAACTACTCTCAAATATACATAACTTCTTTCTGTACATTTATTCTCTTATGCTGCAATAATTATGCTTCTGGCGAAGAGTTATATCTCTCGCTGGGATGATTTTTTATAATTGTCTCACCCTGTAGATTTCAACCTTTAGGTGGACGTGGCCGAGGAGGCAAAAATCCTTCAATAGGTGAAGGGCAGCATCAGCAATACCAAGGATAGCAGTGAAGCTTCAGGTGGAGGCATTGGCTTCTATGTCATGTGTAGATAGTGTTAGAGTTCTATATGTCGTCTCTGTACTCTCAGGTCCTCGGAGTAATAGTTAGTGCTTTCGAGTTTTTGGTCCAGTCCTTAGAGACTTTTGTATCTTGCCTTATAGAGTTTTACTGATGGATCAGTTGTAATCAACTTATCATGTTGCTTTATGAGAAAGCTTTACCTTTAAAGGATCTCTTTGTAAAAAGTTTAAATTTTTTAGTGATTTCTGGTAATCCGATGCTTAGTGAACGCTTCCGCATTAGTTAATCTTGTTTTCTCGAAATAGACGTTTCAATTAGTGGTATCAGAGCTCTAGGTCCGCTGAGTCTACAGAGACATAGGACTAAGATTGTAGAGTATGTTCTAATTGTTTTCCAGATTATCTGATAGTATCTTCTGCTCACATAGGAGGAGAAGAACTTGAAGATGTTTGGACCACGTGAAGAGCATGTCGATGAGGGCAGTTCTACTGCACTAGGAGGAGGTGCAGGAGACCAGAATAGGGAAGGGCCTGTACCTGAACAGCCCCAGTTTAACCCAACTGAGATAGAAAATCCAGCTACTTATGCTTTATTTGATAAGTTTCTGGCAGCCATAACACACATAGCAGATAGGGTGCCACCATCTGCATCTAGGGCACCAGCCCATCAGGAAGGTTATGGAACCGGCAAGACTTTCGAGAGACTTCGCCGGGTGGGAGCCATAGACTATGCTGGTACATCTGATCCAGCAGATGCTGATCTATGGTTGACAGAGCTGGAAAAGGCTTTCAGGATCCTTGATATTCCTGAAGCTGAAAAGGTTAAGCATGCGGTATACCTCCTAAAAGGAAGTGCTGGTAATTGGTGGATGATAGAGGAAGATAAGAGACCAGGTGAAGAAATAGGATGGGAGGTTTTCCGATGAGAATTCGTCAATAGATACTTCCCTAAGACGTATCTAGATGAGAAGATCTCTCAATTTGAGAAGATCACACAAGGACTGATGAACATTAGCGAATATGAAGCTAAGTTCATGGAGTTACTACGGTTTTGTCCACGGATGGCAGTTAGTGATGAAGAAAGAATTCGGCATTTTGAGAAAGGATTGAATGCTGAACTAGCCACTCCTGTGTCTGCCTTGGAGAACAGAGAAAGGTTTGCCACCTTTGTGGAGTCAGTAAGAAGGATAGAGAGGTCGGAAACCGTGAAACAACAGACAAGTAGTAAGAAGATGTACACCCAGCCTCAAGAACAAAGGCCTGAAAGTTTTAAGAAGCCAAGATTTTCTACACCAATGGTAATATCAGAATTCCCTACCCAGACACAATGGGTGTCAAGTGGAAATAGGGACCATAGTAGTATTCCAAGAAGACCCTCCGACATAGCCTCAGCATCGGTAATTGGATCGTATAGACACCTTGCACCCATGATTTGTTACTTATGTAGACAACCGGGACATCTGGCAAGGGATTGTCCAGACAGGAATGCAATAATGACTCGACCTCAAGGATAGAGTCTGCAAGGCCCACAAGGGAGGCAATATAATAATAGAGGACGTGGACAAACATCCCATATAGGTCAGATGAAATAAGTATTGTTTTATTATTACATATTAGGATTCTATGTGTTAAAAATATGGAAGTTAGCTGCTTTTGAATTTCTTGACTAAGTCCTAGAAGGACATAAGAAAGATAAGAATTCATATCTTACTCAATATTCTTTAAAACAATTTATAATCTCCCTTAATTGTGTATTAAAAGGATGAGATATAGATGTGATACCTGAAGAATAACCTAGAGTGATAAATTCTGCGTGTATAATGATATGAAAAGCAAAGAATAGGATGATAAGTAAAATACATACTACCTAATCTCAATACTTATATACCCTGGCCAGGTATATGGTTATTGTAGATAAGGGAAGTATGAAACTCTTAGATTGTTATCTTTTGATTACTCTGATCAGGTAATTATTTTGAAACAATCTAAGGAGTATAAGAAAAATTAAATGAGAGGATCTTAGTGAATACCTAGTGAACATACTTTTTGAACATACTTAGTGAATATACTTAGTGAATTTCCTCAGTGAATACTTAGTGATCATACTCAGTGAATTTCCTCAGTGAATACTTAGTGAACATACTTTGTAAACATACTTAGTGAATATACTTAGTGAACTTCCTCAATGAATACTTAGTGATCATACTCAGTGAATATACTCAGTAAATACTCAGTGAACATACTCAGTGAATATACTCAGTGAATACTTAGTGAACATACTTAGTGAACATACTCAGTGAATATACTTAGTGAATACTCAGTGAACATACTTAGTGAATATACTCAGTGAATACTCAGTGAACATACTTAGTGAATATACTCAGTGAATATACTCAGTGAATACTCAGTGAACATACTTAGTGAATATACTCAGTGAATATACTCAGTGAATACTCAGTGAACATACTCAGTGAACATACTCAGTGAATATACTCAGTGAATACTCAGTGAACATACTTAGTGAACATACTCAGTGAATATACTCAGTGAATACTCAGTGAACATACTTAGTGAATATACTCAGTGAATATACTTAGTGAATACTCAGTGAACATACTTAGTGAATATACTCAGTGAATACTCAGTGAACATACTTAGTGAATATACTCAGTGAACTTACTCAATGAATACTTAGTGAGCAAACTTAGTGAATGTACTTAGTGAATATACTCAGTGAACTTACTCAGTGAATACTTAGTGAGCAAACTTAGTGAACATACTTAGTGAATATACTTAGTAAACTTACTCAGTGAATACTTAGTGAGCAAACTTAGTGAACATACTTAGTGAATATACTCAGTAAACTTACTCAGTGAATACTTAGTGAGCAAACTTAGTGAACATACTTAGTGAATATACTCAGTAAACTTACTCAGTGAATACTTAGTGAGCAAACTTAGTGAACATACTTAGTGAATATACTCAGTAAACTTACTCAGTGAATACTTAGTGAGCAAACTTAGTGAACATACTTAGTGAATATACTCAGTAAACTTACTCAATGAATACTTAGTGAGAAAACTTAGTGAATATACTTAGTGAATATACTTAACGAACTCTTTCAGTAAAAGCCTTTGAAACAATACACTTAGTAAATTTACTTAGTGAAATCCTCCAAGACAAATTGCTTAGTGAACCTTCTCAGTGAATGTTTCCAAATTAATTGATTAGCAAGATATGATACTTAAATAATATCTGCTTCCTTTTATATGAGATTTCGAGGACGAAATCCTTCTTAGGGGGATATAATTTGTAACATCCCTGACCTGGGTTATGAACTAACCCTAGATGTTTTGCTTAAAATATGATTAGAGGCTTGTGATTACCCCTTGATATGTCATTAAGCTTTAGAAGAATCTATAATTTCATTTCTGTCCTTTTAAAACAATGTTGTTGTAACATCCCTGACCTGGGTTATGAACTAACCCTAGGTGTTTTGCTTAATTATGTAATTAGATACTTGTGATTATCTTTTGGTATGTAATTAAATCTCCTAAGGAACATACATTTCCATTTCTGTCCCTTTTGAACAATGTTGTAATATTGTTTTGTAATACAGGGACCTATTTGCAAATTACCCAATTAAAAGGGGTTAACTTACAAATTGCACATGTTAAGATGTTCCTTTGGTGTTGAGACATCATAAGAATGAATATGATAAAGTATGATGGATTCTCCAAGCTTGGGCACCAAGATGCAGCTTGTGGAGCAATCCTTGTACTTAAAACTCTAGTTTTGGTGTAAAGTGCAATTTACCCAAAATATGGGGTGCAACTTGTAAAATACACCTTCTAGAGTATCTTTTATGACTCTTGGAATCATTAATAGTAAGAACGATGAAGAGGTCACTTCAATTGAATAATTAAATAAGAATGATAACCCTTATAAATTAAATGATCAAGTTATAAGTCTAATAACCCTTCTATATGTGCAACTTAGTAAGAAGTTGGCTTTCTTCACCTTTAGACCTTGGGTTTAAGATGAGTTTTTCTTAAGTATGGAAGGGAGAAACGTGGTTTATAATAAGGGAAGGACCTAGAGGAGAAATGGAGAAACAAGTTGTCCTTATGTTGAAATTTCACCTAAAGTATATATACACCTTTTCTCACTTAGCAAGGATCGTTTCCTTCACTTCCTTTCTTATCCCCTTGCTTAGACCGACTTAGGACAGAGCTCTGGAGAAGAGGAGAACGGCCAAGCAGTTCTTGGTAAGCTTTGATCATCATCTTGCTCGAATTCATGGAGGAATTCATGGTGCAAGGTTGGTTTTATGGTCTTCCTTACTTGTTTCTTCTTTCTAGCCATCTTTTCCCAACCTTTCCTTGGAGAAACACCCTTGGACGACCTGTGGAGCTCAAGACACCATTAAATACTTGAAGCTTGGAGCTCAAGGAACGACCTTAAGGCGGGTTTTATAACTCTAAACCTTTTGCTTTCTTATGCATATCTTTGTACTTGCAAAAGTAGTTTGTTCTTCTTTCCCCCATCCTTCCTTGCTTTCTTGCATCTAAAACCATGGGGAACAGACCTGGATCTGGAGGTAGAAAAAGAGGGGCGTGAATACCTATGTCACTTTAGCAAACGGTCTTGCACCCTTGGCCAAACGGTTTGCAAAACTGTTTGGGGGTTTTGCAAAACCGTTTGAGGGGCAAACGGTTTCACAAGGTCGGTTGGAGCAAACGGTCTCCAAGACCGTTTGAGGGCGTTGACCAAGCATGGACCGTTTGGGATTTCTGTTCATAATTATGTAGGCTAATGATCCACCAAATTTGAGGGGTTAAATCCAAAGGAATCGTAGGTTAAAGGCCAATCAATTAGGCAAATCAAATTGAATTAAGTGCTGATTTTCCAATCTGTTTAACTTGAACTTCTTGGGAAAACGGTCTCAAACCGTTTGAGTGCGTTGACCAAGCATGGACCGTTTGGGATTACTGTTTCTAATGATGTGGTCTAATAACCCACCAAATTTTATAGGTTAACTCCCAAGGAATCATGAGTTAAAGGCTAAACAATTGGATAAACCTAATTGGATTAAGTGCTGATTTTCCAATTTGATTAATTGAACTTTTTGGGAAAACGGTCTCAAACCGTTTGAGGGCATTCACCAAGCGTTGACCGTTTGGGATTCCTGTTCATAATCATGTTAGTTAATAACCCTCCAAATTTAAGGGATTAACTCCAAAGGAATCGTGAGTTGAAGGCTAATCAATTATGTAAACCCTAATTGGATTAAGTGCTGCCTTTCAACTTGATTGATATGACTTTTTGGGTTTTCTTGCCCAAACGGTCTCAAGACCGTTTGGGGATCACCCAAACGGTCTCAAGACCGTTTGGAGGTCACCCAAGACCGTTTGGAGGTCTAGGGTTGGATATGGTTAAGTGTTTGAAGGACAAAAGATATGGTGTTAACCCTAATCGACTAAGTGTTGGATTTGCATTGAATTGAGTTGATTGTTTGGGGTTGATTGGCCCAAACAGTCTCAAGACCGTTTGGGGATCACCCAAATGGTCTCAAGACCGTTTGGAGGTCTGGGGTCAAGTATAGTTGACCAATTGAAGGTCCAAAGGTACACAATTACAAGGCAATCAATTGCTGATTTGACGATCAACTCAATAGCTCAAACCCTAATGATTTTTCACTAGAATCCAAGGGTCGGGTGAGCCAAACGGTCTCAAGACCGTTTGGAGGTCACCCAAGACCGTTTTGAGGTCTAGGGGTGAGTATGGTTAAGCAATTGATGATCCAATGATACTAAGTTGGAATGTAATCAATTGTTATTTTGGTGATCAATCCAATGATCCAAACCTTAATTGGTTGACTTGGATTTTGATGATATGATGGGAAAATGGTCTCAAGACCGTTTGGAGGTCATCCAAACGACCTCAAGACCGTTTGGGGTCAGGTCATGTCCCAATGTAATGATGGTTCAATAGGTTCAAATCAATTAGTCCCACATTGAAATATGTTGAAGGGTTATTGATTCCAATCTCTAATTCAATTGAGTTAAACCCTAATTGATGGTCAATTGAGGGTCAAGTGAGGGACAAATCAGTTGAAGGTTGACCTATTAAACTCAATTAAGGTATGAGTATAGGTCCAATTGATGATTTGTTCCATGAATTCAAAGATTGAAGGAATCAACATTGGAAACCCTAATTCAATTGGATACCTTATGAAGTGGAGGTCCAATGTGATTGAATTCTTGAGAATTAAGATGATGAATGTTCTATTGATCCAATAATGATTAGTAATGATAATCAATGAAGGTGTGAAGGTTGAAACCCTAATAATACCTAAGTGATTAAGAACCAATTAGAGGGAGAATTCTTAATTTTTTATAGGATTAATAGCTTGATACACTATGCTAACCATAGTAGCATGTACTTGATTGAAGGGTTGATGTGACCTAATCAAGTTAAAAGAATGAAAGATTAGAATACATATATTTATATATATATATAAATATGAATCATGGAATGATCTTATGTAGCACGACCGTGCAAGGGAGCACGGCCGTGGTAGCCTTAGCTTGCATGAATGTGCAAGGGAGCACGGCCGTGGTAGTCTTACTTTGCACGACCGTGCAAGGTGGCACGGCCGTGGTGTCCTATTATGAAATTGAGAAGTTTTGGTATTGTGCTGACATTGTTATATATGCATGTCCTTATTTGTATAAGTCATACATGTTGATATTATGAGGTAATCATATCCAGGTATGAGTTATGATGTCATATTCCTTGAAAACAATTATAAGCTTTTAGAGTAATGATATGTGAAAAGTATATACATTGCTTCAATCAAGGTCATGCTAATAGATGACTTGATGCTGATATGGCACTTGATAGCAAGTGTTATGATGATATAAGGGTGTGAGCACCCATGTTCTTGAATCATAGTGATAAGATGATTAAGAATTGATATCCAGTTGATAACTGATATGAGTTATACTTGTACATTTATGATTCTTCTGTTATAGCCATGTTTAGTACTTGAATGTTTGGAAACATGTATGATGCTAAAAGAATACTGATATGTACCTAATAATCAAGTATAATCATACCATGTAGAGCCCTGATCATAGATCCATCATTGTCAGAATTTAAATAATAGTGAAACAGGTTTTACAAAGGGAACTCCTGGATCACATACTTTAGAGTATGTGGGAGTATATGGAATAACTGATAAAAGTTAAGCTTGACAGGTTTCATATAGAGGTGATTAGATCCAGGTAAGATTTATAATGCTAATTGCATTAAGAACACTTGTTACCTATAATTCAAGAGTATAACTAAATGTCATGTTATCTGGTAAGTGATAACATATGAGCTTGATAGGTTGAATGAGCCACGAGTAATATGATTTGTTGATCTTCAAAGGTCATATTATTTAGATAAATAGATAAAATGAGATGTTACTTGGTAACAAATGCTATGATTAGTCCAGGGGTTTGAACTCCCACATTCCGGATTTCATATTAATAAGATGGTTAGGGATTGATATCCCAATATTAAAAATATGAGGTATGACCTAAACCAAAGTGTTTCTATGTGAAATTCTATTACGGAATAATCCTATGAAAAGCTTAACTACAGACTAATGGGTTATGAATGTAAATAACCCTTGTATTACATAAGTAATGTTAAGTTTGATATCATATGTACAAGTTATGCAGATATGTTGTGGAGTTGGAATCCTAACACTTTGGGAGAAGGAGTATGGCTACAGGCCATCCTTTCCCAAATAATAATGCCAGGCAATGGATATACGATCCAAGTCTGAAGGGAGTTAGTGATGTGATAAGTGACATGTGATTTTATCAATTTATAGTTGCATTGCTTTTAGTAGAAAGAATAGTTTAATCTGTTAAACATTGTTTTAACTACTCTCAAATATACATAACTTCTTTGTGTATATTTATTCTCTTATGCTGCAATAATTATGCTTCTGGCGAAGAGTTATATCTCTCGCTGGGATGATTTTTTATAATTGTCTCACCCTGTAGATTTCAACCTTTAGGTGGACTTGGGCGAGGAGGCAGAAATCCTTCAATAGGTGAAGGGCAGCATCAGCAGTACCAAGGACAGCAGTGAAGCTTCAGGTGGAGGCATTGGCTGCTATGTCATGTGTAGATAGTGTTAGAGTCCTATATGTCGTCTCTATACTCTCAGGTCCTCGGAGTAATAGTTAGTGCTTTCGAGTTTTTGGTCCAGTCCTTAAAGACTTTTGTATCTTGCCTTACAGAGTTTTACTGATGGATCAGTTGTAATCAACTTATCATGTTGCTTTATGAGAAAGCTTTACCTTTAAAGGATCTCTTTGTAAAAAGTTTAAAATTTTTAGTGATTTCTGGTAATCCGATGCTTAGTGAACGCTTCCGCATTAGTTAATCTTGTTTTCTCGAAATAGACGTTTCAAGTAGAGAATGGTTTTTGCATGCTGGAAGTGCATCCAAAGAAGAAGGTTCCTTTTGCTGCTCACCTCCTAGAAGGAGTAGCTAAGATTTGGTGGGAGAACCACATCATGGGTCGAGACCTGAATGAAGACTTGATGGCCTGTACTGACTTTAGGACCATCTTCTCCACTAGATTTGTGTCCGTCTCAGCCAAGAAAGAGAAGGAGAGGGAGTTCACCTTCTTAGTGTAAGGAAACCTCTCTATGGAAGACTACGCCCATAAGTTCTACCTTCTGGAGTGGTTTGGATACATGTTGAGTGAGGAAAGAAGGGTGGATCACTTTGTGGAGCGTCTACATCCTACCATCAAGCCTCATGTGATGGCAAGTAAACCAATGAACTTCACTGATGCTTACAACACTGCCCTGGACATGGAGAAGACGGTGATGCCTGCATCAAACCCACCGAAGGGGTACCTAGGTTTCACTGAAGGTACCTCTAGCATGAAGAACAACCATAAGAAAGGAAAAGGATGCAACCATGCCAAAGGAATACATGGAGGCAAAGGGAAGCCCTACAATGAGAACAGCCACCCGAGGTGCCACAACTGTGGAAGGTCACACCCAGGAAAGTGTCGCTTCGAGAAGAAGGTGTGCTTCCGTTGCCAGTAAAAGGGACACTTCCAAGCCAACTGTCCTCTACTTGACCTGAGAGGTATGGGTCCTATAGAAACCCATCCAGTGGCAGCATCACCACCAGTGGTAGTAGGTGTGTGGTACATTCCTACTAATGGTGTTACACACTACTCAATTGGAGTTTGAATAGATGCAACCCTATGAATAGACACACGCGGTGGATAACTTTCAAGATTTATAAGGACCTATACAAATGTACTTGCATACACCAAAATGCTACATCCGCAAGCGCACGAGGTCATGTTGTAGTATAGGAGGGAAGTAAGTATAGGTTTGATCTACAGGGAGAAAAGGGGGTACTAGAGCTAGGTTAGTTTTTGGGCTAGGTTCCTACTGTGGAGTCTAGGGTTGAAGGGTTTAAAGGTTGATTTGATTATTACACTAATGATGAACAAGAAAGCAAATAAAAGAGGGCAAGCAAGAAAAGGCAAGAAAAGAGAAATCTACACTAAGGAAAGCAAGAAGTAGTCTAATCTACTCTAAGCTAGAAAATAAGGCAAAAGAGCAATTAAAGACCTACACTAGCAAGAACAAGGCATGAGCAAGGCAAGAAGCTAACTAAGCAAGTAAAGAGCTAACTAAGCTAACACTAACTAAGAAAGAAGGCAATTAGGGTTTTAAAATAATAAAGAAAGGTGTGGGCTATTTGGGGGATGCACTTATCAATTAGGTTGGGGTGACATATGAACATTATAGTCTCATTTAGATTATAATACCAAACAACTAGCTAGAGTCTAATGAATTATCCTAAACTACTAACTGGCCATGGATATGCTAGGTTGTGTATAAGGGAACTAGTCCCTAACACCCCCTGCTACCCTTACAAGGCTCAATTGGGTTAGGGTTTAGGTGTAATTCAATTAGTATCTAGACAAGTCTAGGTTTCTAAGTTAGATGGTCTTAGGGTGATTAGGGGTTGAGGGTAGTAATGGGAGTGGAAATGAGGTTATAGGCCTCACATCACCCACATTCTATCCTTGAGAAAGCTCTAAGCCAATCACACTAGATTCATCTAAACTATCTACTTAGATCTCTCAACTAGGGTTGAGAATTGATTAGTATGTAGGAGGATGGGCAACTAGCTAGGGATCCATGATTTGGACCTACGAGCAAATCCCAAAATTCACACATATAAGCAATTTCCTTAAATTCCTAGGTGATTTCAAGCACAAGACAACAAGTAATTCATGAAGAGTGATATAGAAATAGAACATAATCATTAGTAATTGAAATTACAATGTTTACATATCAGTTTCCCCCAACACGGTATCAAAGTAACATTTTTGGCCCCAAACAACCCACCTAAGGGACCTAGCTACTCATGGAAATGCAAAATACAAAAAGAATGGAGAAAGAGGTAGAAGAAGCCATGGAGCTCAGTGTAGATGGAGCAATCCTCCACATTAGCTTCTGCATGACATCCTCCTCCTTCTTCTAAGGTGCAAGGGCATGGGGTGATGGTGGAATAGGGTCAAAACATTAGGAAACTAGGGTTTTGATGGTGGAAATGGTGAAATGGAGGTGGAAATGGAGTGGAATGGTGGAATGCAAAAATGGGGAGCTAGGAGGTGGTAGAAGGTAGACAACCTCATGATCCAACTACCACCTAGGTATATATAGGTGTGGTGGAAGCAATAGGTCAAGTAGGGTAAAGTGGGAATTGTAGTGCAAAAGTAGCTAGGTTTTTGTGAGTAGCACGACCATGGTGATTCCTGCTTTGCTTCAATGTGACTCTGTTGACTTTGGATGAGCCAGCACGGCCATTCTGAGGTACCATGGTTGTGGTGGTCTCTGTTGTGACACGTTGACTTGATTCTTTGTTCATTCTTGGACATCTTTGCTTTAATGGAGCTTTGGCCACTAGGGGTAGGTTGAGGGAGCCTTGAACTTCACTTTAGGCCTCTCCAAGGGTAGATAAACCCTAGGATCACTCCTTCTCTGTCTCTTCCATCAAGCATGGTCCAAATGCCTGAAAAACATGCAAATAATGTCCATAAGTGCATTTTATTAAATATGCATATTAGGGGAAATAAAATGCAATCTAACAGGTATATATGTGATTGAAGTGCAATAAGACATAATATGAAGCACTAAAATAGGGCTACATCACCACCCCAAACTTAAAACATACTTGTCCTCAAGTATGCTCCAACTCAATCTCTCTACAATTTTTCCACAATCAAGAAATGACAAATGCAATGTAATAAGTGAATATTGACTAAATGGGCTCGAGGGTGACTAAGTACATGAATTTCACCTCTCTCCTCTCCTCTTTCACAAACCAATCACGATTAGAGCATTGAGCCTACAAACTTCAAATATAGAGCATAGAAAACACAATCAATCCATATGGTTGTCATATCACTCAGGGTAAATCGTTTCATGGTAGTAAAGGTAAAAAATGATTAATCTTACTATTTTACATTCACACATTCAATCTCAGATGTCCATCCACACTAAGAATTTGGAGTGCTTTTGCACACTCATCTTTTCTTTATTTAGATGCTCTTAAATAGGAGAATCTTTTATTTTCTTTTTGCATTTTTTTCTTTTATTTGCCCTTGGAGTAGATGGGGCACATGATGATGAGAATGAAGTGGGGGATATAGATGTGGCAACCCCAAACTTTTGGAGGTGGCCACGGCTGAATATGTGCACTTTGGCATCCTTTCATGAGGCAGAGAGGTAAGAAGATGGTGGAAAAATTGCTGGATCAAAGAGGGGTTACTAGTGTGGACATCAACATGAGATCTCTTGCATAAAAATTACTCCAACAATTTCATCAAGAAATGACATACCACATGAATGAGCAATATTCAAACCACATTTCTATCATGAGATTCTAAAAAACTCTAAGCATTTGTGGCTTGCTTCAATCACAATTCAACCGATCAGTTTACAAGCATAAGAGAGGTGATGCACATGTAAAAAGTAAAAAATGAGACCATTTAGCAATAGACCATGATAATTCACTTGTATTTGTCAAAGGTCATCCTTTTCAATCAAATAAGTAGAGATTGGGTCAAAACACACTTTTAGGAAAGAAATTCTAAATTTGGGAAAAATTGGCGAAAACGGTGCCAAGCTGCCTTCAATCACATATTGAACATAAAGCAGGAAATAAGCAAAATCTACCTAAAACATGCAAAATTACCAAAAATCTACATGATGTGCAATACATGGCAAAAAAAGCAAATTTTTTGAAAATTACGCAAAAATTTCAAGAAAGTAAACTACATGACATGAAAGCAGGTAAAATATAATCTAGATAGCAAGAATGAAAAAACAAAACAAGAAAACAAAACTAAATGGAAGGTGAGACGCAAAAAAGAGTGAAATGGGAAAAAGGGCATACTACCCTACCACCCCAAACTTTTGAATATTGTTGACATCAACATGACAGTAAAGTGTAGGAATGATAAGTTAGATGATCACTATGGTGGATCTAGTGGTGTTCCTCCATGTGGTGGAGTATGTTGGTAGTAGGAACCCCAGTAGTCTGAATGTGGAGGCAGGTAGTTATCCTGATATGTTGACATTGTGTTCCACCAATCTTCCCCCCACTAGGGGTTCCTCTGGGCCCAGACGTGCTGAAACTGATACATGTGGTTGACCTGATAGTGCAACTGATGATGGTCTAATCACATTGCATATTGGGTACACTAGAAACTCTCCTATGCCCTCAAAATTCCCTCCTGAGTTCTCAGTATGATATCTTGTGTGCTCTGGATGCCCTCAAGTTGTGCATGTATAGTGGACATGTCATATGCGTTCGTTGTGGGTTGTTGTGGCTGTTGTGATGCCTCCACCTCCTATCTCCTGACTCAACGTACATCTTCTACCTCTACTTCTCTCCTCTACTCTACTGCCCATGAGGGCTCTCCCAGACCCTCAGCCAATAGTACTGTTATGACCCACTCCCTGATTAACTAATAAATACCTCGAATTACGTGAAAACACCTCAATTAGTGTTGAGTATCAAATTAAATATCATGATAATCAAATAAGTAAATATGTGAATCAATAGTTGAGTTTGAATCACCTGAGGCGACTAATGATATCAATGTTGATTAATTAGTTAATTAAGTTGAGTTGAGTACTCACTGTTGCAATTAAGTGACTTGACCAGTTGTAACAAGCTAGTTAAAATAATTTTATGCCCTGGGATGATAGAGAATCTCGTGCTTGAGAGTTTGCAAGAAGAATCATTTGAATCCGACCTTCAGGTCATGAATTACGAGTTTTTGGAGATTTAAGGGACTGGATTGTAATTTCGGATAGTTGGTGGGCAAATTGCATTCCGCCCCTAGCCCTTTCTCGCTTATTACTTATCTTCTTCTTCCCGATTGAAACAGAGAACCGACAGAAGCGGCGCCGATAGAACAATAGAAAGGGGGGGGAATCGCGTGGGCGATTTGGGTGCCCATAGCTCCGCCACCTTCTCCACCCTTCCTCCACCCTTCTTTCCTCCTCATCCTCACCATAGAGGCGCCTCAGCCTGCAGCCCGACCTGCTGCACAGAGCAGCGCCGGCCAGCAGCCGCAACAACGGCCAGGGGCAGCTGGGCGCGAGCTAGCACTTGGAACCGGTGCCATCGACTTCGACCAAGAGCCGTGCAAGAATCCGTAGCCCCAGCCCAAGCTTTAGCTATCAATCGAGCTCTCCCATCCATCTGTGCGTGAGATTGTCATCTGCTACTTGCAGCAGGTCTGAGCCAGAAGCAGTTGGCGTGAGAAGCACCTCCAAAACAACACCTTCAACTCGGCCGTGGTGCCAAAGCATGAATCTGCCACCTTCCAGCCAAAATCATCAACCAATCGAGTTCCCTTTTCAACTTGCACATGAAACAGGTTCGCATCCAGGCTATGCCAAGGTAGAAGAAGACCTGCGTGTGCCTGAAAACTGGTCTCTGGACGCATTGTTAGACGAATCCAGACGTTTTGAACCACGGTGAGTAGCATTTCATTCATCTATCACAATTTAACTCGATAAAACGGGCGATTATAGTTCGATCTGTTTTGACGCAGTTTTCAGCATATACCCGGGTGTCGGGCAGTGCCGGCACCGTTAAATTACCAAATCACGCGTTTTAATTATTAACGTTTGTACATCGTTAATTAGCAATTGTTGTGTGTGAATTAGAGTAGTAAAACCACACGATCAATCGAAACCAAATTACTCGATTAAATGGTGAAATAGTAGCGCACGACCACATTCTGGACAGTTTGGATATAAACTCGGGCTATATGAGTTTTTTTAATAAATTAATTGAGCATGATTTTAAAAGAAATGACGACGATGTGAAAAATATCAAGGAAAACCTAGATGCACGTTCTAGGTCGTAGTTAATTTAAATGATTTAATATTTTTTTTCAAATTGACACGCTTCTCAAGGACATCAGTAGAAATTCCTAATTATTAATAATAAATTGTGTTATGATACATAATTAACTCTTGATTGAGTTAAGTGATGCACAAACGAGGATTTGGGTTAATGTGCACGTTTTTCGAGAATTTTAGAAAATTGATAATTGTTGAGTATGATTTTCATAGGTGGAGTAAATTTATTTAATTTGTGCAATAAGATGTTCAATTGCTTAAATTCGCTATGTATGTGCCAGATTGAAATAAGTTGGGTTATTTATGCATTTCTAATTTGTCTGAATGCATGGTATGAGAATTTCTCAGAAATTACAAGGATTTAAAATATATTGCTCTGTCAGTTTAGAATGACAGTGTATTGTGATCTGATATAAAATCAGTAGATGTGATTTTCCTGTTTAAATGGTTATATGTTAATCAGTTAATAGACTTAGGTGCCCTAACACCGTAGAACCCCTTTGACAGATCTGCTTCTTAGGGGTGAAACTCGTGTTGCAACATTATCCGTGCGGAGTCATGGAGACACGAGGATAGAGAGGCAGTGTCCAACAACAACGCGTGCGGAGTCACGGTGGCACTGGAGGAAAATGGGGGTTATTCAACATCATCCGTGCTTGTGTCACGGAGGTAACCCGGTGAGACTCTCCGCTTGTGTACTCAGGTTTGTCAGGAGGAGTCTGGAGCACACGTGGTTGTGCAGCACACGTGGTTGTGCATTGAGGCCGTGGAGCCTGGGGTCCTGTAGCAGAACAGGGCTGGCGTCAGACTTAGCATTTCCTGGGTGTGTCGCTAAGTCTTGTACGGTGGGATCGTAGCATGAACTTGCTACGGATCTTCATATGCAGAGTACACTGTATATGATTAGGGCTTAATAATAATATAAATTGGTACTCATATAGGATCACAGTAAATTAAAGTATTTGAACTTTTGTGCTATTTCTTTATATCTGTTTATCTGTTCAAATTATCTGTTAATGCATGGAAATGTGATTATATTCTGCAAATCTGTTATGTTATTAGAACTGCCCTACTTAGTACTGTATTTATGTTTTATTTAAATCTATAAACCTGATGAGTTGTTTAGTGATAGCTAAATGAAATGCTATTCACTGAGCGAGTAGGCTCATACCTCTACTCAAAACATTTTCAGGTCAGCATCAGCATCAGGAATCGGAAGGGTCATTTCATCCTAACGCCTAGTTATAAAAGGTTTGTAGTTAGTCTAGTTAGAGGTCTCTTAGTCCTTTCCCCTCGGTCCTTGGGACATGGTGTGGGTGAGAGAGAGTATGTATGGTGAATGTGTATAAAGATGTAAATTAACTGTTATGCTTTACTTATGTTAAACAATGTAATATGCTGTAGACTTTGCTTTGTACCTTCTGTCAGTTTAATAGGAATGCTTCTGCAGTTTGTTTAGTTTTTGTTTACAGGATAAATCTGGTTATCTTTAATGTCTTAATACGTTTTAAAAAAAAATGACGAGTGGTTGGTTTATGTGTAAATCCCATCCTGTTGCGCCCTAATCTCATGGTTTGTGGTTAGTGTGAGATAGGGGTGTGACAAGTACCTCTGGTATTCATTCCCCTCTAGGGTGCTCCTCCTTGTATCTCCTCAAGGTATCCAAGAAGTTTAGAGCGTGCACATGCTCCTCTAAGAGAGGTGGAGGGTGGTAGGGTAGCTCCAATGAGACACCTGGACTGTTGGGCTTTTGGCGATGTAGATAAGGTAGTGGAAACAAAAATTTTCTCCCCAAACCCAAGAAACAACAAATCGCATCAACGTCTATGAAATAGGAAGGATGGTTTATTGAGGTTTACATGGTCATGAGGCTTGCTCAACGACAACACCTCACAACTAGTGAGGTATTCAACCACCTAGTCTTGGACGGTGTCTTTGCAGCTCCTGGTCCTGACCTAGACTGCGGTTGACCGTCGTCCTAAAAGGCCGAAACCTCCCGTGTTATGATCGTATCCGAGCTTAATCGGTAAACTAGGGTTTACCTGGATGATTATGTGCTTAATTGGATTGATCATTTCTTAAATCTAATTAATGATGATAATTAAATTATGATGTTTTAAACCTAATAATAACGTTAAGTGTTCTATTGTTTGAAGAATTAGGGTTTGAGAAATATAAACCCTAGTTGGTTGAAATTAGAGTTTTGATGGTACATGAGTATAGAATTTGATCAAGATAGTAGTACGATAAATAATTTATCATATTTTCTATGTAAATTAGATTTAATTGAAATTTGTATATAATATGTATAACTCAATCTTTCATTTTAGTGAAAAGTTTCAGAATTTTTGGATGTTCTTTAAAAGTCATTCTCGGTCGAGATATACTTCAACCGACCATGCTGACAAAATGTTGTTCAGTAGTATATTGTTTGATTTTTAGTTATTTATTGGTAGCTCCAAATTATCTGAAATTTTAACTAGAGATATGAAACTCAATCATAAACAACATCTAAAAGTTTAATAATTTTTTGATGTGTTTAGACCTTATCAGTAGATTAATTACAATAACTAACATTTCTATAGAATTCTGGATACAAGTGCACTATTCAATTTTTAATTATTTAATGGGAGCTTGGAATGATCTCAAATTTTTAATGAAGATTAGTTACTCAATTATACACAACATTATAAACTATCATAATTTTTTGAGAAGGTTTGATCTCTACAATACACGAATTACAGAAACCTTTTTATGACAGAAAAATCTGCTGAAATATGAAAAATGTTTAGTGAGGGGTCAAAGTGCAATTGACCCAAGCAGCTTAATTGCTCTATATGCTCAACCTAAAACACAAGGAGATCTCATAATTCGTGGTTCAATCTAGAGAAATGAAATCCTAGAGAGAGAGGGAGAGTTAGGGTTTGAGAGGAGAAAATGATGGAGATGCTGACCTAGGGTTTTGCGGTCTGAGGAATGATGAAATCATATAAGTTTAGCATCTTTGGATATAGTTTCATGGTGAATCTTCTCTCACATGTAAAAATTCCGTCCCTCCTCTTATTTGATCCAAAATGGTATCAAAACTTCCCCTTTTCTCACTCTTTCTTCATAATCCCTCATTTGTAGGGTTTCCGAGTTGAAAGGAAGAAGAATTGGGTGAATTGCTAGGGATTTGATATGGATTTGAGATTTTTAGATATGGGATACGTTTTTAAGGTTTTTTTATACCTTACGGAAAGTGAGAACTTCCTTTAAATAGTATATTACATGAAAATTGGTTAAATCATCCATAATCTTTAATTGCTTAGTATGCGACTACAAACCCAGAATTGGGTGTTTGATGTAAGTTGTTGCAAAATGATATGAAACATATTCTTCCTCTATTTGGATGAATGTTAGATGATAAAATCATATTAGAAATGTATACAATACATCGTAATGAGAATTCCCTAAGTATTCACAGAGGTTATAAGAGTAAACTGAAATATAGGGAATTTGTCTATGACTGAAATTTGTTGTATAATAAAATAGAGAAATTTATTTATCTGGATTCCCTTGGTTATGAATGATTGTTTATCTGAATTCATAGTACATATATGTTAGATACTATATTGTATTTCATTTAATGTGAATAGTGTTTGTTTGATATCTCAGTAAAGAGGGTGAAACCCTAGATGCGAGAAAAGTTGGATATTTGCGAATATATATCGTGAAATCCATTTGAACATATTTTCTTGACATGATAGACTTTATTTATTCAATTTTATTATTGATGCATGTTATCTCAATGAATGGCATGGAAACCCAAATTCAGCTTAGTTCCAAGGTTTCATACATATATTGATTTTATATGATTTGTTGATAGTAGTCTTTATTCAGTGAATGTTTATGTCGCATGAAATCCTTATGAGAGTTATGAGATAAGTGAATGACGTAAATGAAACCCTAAGGATAGGGTGTTCAATGAATTAAGCATTTTGATTACCATGTTCTCAGTATGAGATGCACAACCCAGGATTTGGGTCGATGTGCACGTTTTCCAAGAAAGTGCAAATAATTTATGGGTGCTAATGATGATTACTCGTATGCCAAGTAATTAGCTCTTATCAGTATATTAAGATGTTTAATTTCATGATTCTAGTGTATAAGTACCAAATGGACATGCATTATGTTTATTTAAGTATTTCAGTCTGTCTGCATGTATAGTATGTTGATTTCTCAGTATATTACAGTGTTTGAATATACTTCTCTACCAAGTTAAGGATGATATACATGTTGTATTGTAAATTTCAAATAAATAGACGTGGTAACATAGAGATATCAGAGTCAAGTATAAGTAAGAGAAAGGTACAATGTTGAAACAACTTTCTAAGAATAACAAAATATTAGACATAGGTGCCCTGAACATTGTAGATTCCCTACGGATGTCTGCACTGTAGGGAGGAAATGATCCACCCTGGAAGTGACCAGTATACGGGGATTGGATTTCACCCACAGAGCGTGCGGGGAGACGAAGCCCTTGAGGAAGTCTCCTAAGAGAAGATATGTTAACCAACATGAACCGAAGATCCCGATGGTAACCCTGAGGTACCCATAGAGTGTACAAAGATGAGGCCCACATAGCATCTCAGACCCTTCGCTTGTGTACTCAGCCTAGAAGGAGAGGTCTAGTTAAAGGCCAGCTATTTAGCCACCTTAGTCAGACGTGACGGTTCGAGTCAAGTAGACCCAGATTTAGTTCTAGGCTTAGCTTCCCGAGTTTTAAGCTAAGTCTTATACAGTGAGATCATAGTTCGTTACGAGTCTTCATATGTAGAGTACACTGCATATGATTAGGGCATAAGCTAAAATATGTTCATAGGTTTAAAGAGTTTCTTATAAGTAAGAAAGGCTAAGAAATATTTGAGTACAGTTTCCCATAAATTATTCTTTGTATGTTTCTGAATTATTAGTTCTCTTTGAAATTTATCAAGCATGCTTATATATTGATTTGCTCTTATTGATATCTAGAGTATCCTGCCATATTTATGATTTTCAATGATCTATTTCTTTAAAGCTTATTGTTGTTATAATTGATATCAGTTGCCCAAAAGTATATCTATAATTATATCAGTGCTTTAGACTGTTTCTTTGAAGTACTCATTCACTGATCGAGTAGGCTCACCCCTCTACGCATAATTTTTAGGGATATCACATGGACTTGAAGAAGATATCATTGTATTAGAGTAGATCTGCCACAAGAGTTAAGTCTGAGTATAGTTAAGTTCAGTCGGTCTCTGTCACTCTAGGTCCTTATATAGATCTGAGAGAGAGTTGTAAATGATGTTTTGTATGTTTTTTTCCTTAATAGGAGAGAATGCAAATGATTGTCATGTCGTATGTACATGGAAGTGTGAGAATCATAATGAATGTATGGATTTGTATCGTTAAATGTTGAGATTATATTAGAGAAATGAAAGTTTAATTCTCTTGTAAAGTTAGTTTATGTGGTTCAATGCGAGAAAACAAAGAGTTTGAAAAGGAATAAAAAAGTTAAGGGTGATTTTTCTATTACGTTTAATCCTCAATTTATGCCCTAATCTCATGATTAATGGTAATTGTGAGATCGGGGTGTAACAACTTTGGTATCAGAGCTTTGGCTGAGTTGTCAGGGACCATTAAGTTAGTAAGTTAGAGTCATAAGTGTGGCACATAGGAGACGTTATGATGTTAGCTCTGGGGATTTGAGTATTTGGATATCTTGGCCCGGTATCTGAGTACTTGGATCAACCATTATCAAGGTAATCTATCTATTCTTTCATGTATAACCTGGCCAGGTAGACAGTGGAAGGATGGTCTAGAGAGGAACCCTAGAAATATTAGGGTTAGAAACAAGATAAGTAACATGAATTAAGAGCATAAATATAAAATGAGATAGAACTTTCATTTCATATTGTTGTTTTATTGGAGATGAATAGAAAGGTTCTTATATGTTTGAATTCAGATATTCAGTATTTTGATACATGGGTCATTAAGATTTGTTGTACACTATGCAGTTGTAGCATTTATTGATTACATTCTTTGTATCAAGTAGACTAGAAATGATCTTTGAATGATCTTTCCTAAGTGGATAAGTTTTATTCCACACATTTGAGATGAATAGGAGTTGAGTAATCCTAAGTAGCTCTTGGCTTCAGGACTGCAAGTTCGGCCTGGTCTGGCTGGCAGGATGCATTACTGGGATCTAATGACTCCTATTAGTAACATAACAAGAGTAAATTATGGATAGATTAGATCCAAATTCTAATATGAATGTATATACTCTAAGATTTTGAAGTATAAAGGAAAGACTGAGATAACTAACAATCAGTTGGAACTAATATTTGAGATCTAACTTTGGGGCTCATATGAGAAACCCTTAATTGGGAATAAAGGAACACGACATAAGGTTCAAATTAAGTTTAATTATTAGTATTATATGAACTCTAAATATGAAATATGGAAAAGATATGAGAAAAGTATGTAAAGGGCCAAGAGAGTAAGAATCAATCATGAGGAATGGATTATATAACCGAGTACAATATTTTTATGTACTCCAAAGAAAAGGGAAAATAGAAGAAAAGAGCTAAGTATACAATAAGTACATAGAAGTGAAGAGTCTTCAGAAGAGTTAAAGTGAAGAGAACTAGGTGAGCATGTAAATCATAAAACTAGAATAAGAAACTTAGTTGAAACAAAGAGAAATGTTGGAAATAATGAGTTTGATTAAGGAATGAGGGTTATGATATAATTGAGAGTATGGAATGTATACCTTTATTAATCAGTTTAATACATTCATCCTTACTGCCTTTGGATTCTAAGTCCCTATAGAACAACAAACTAATTTCTAAAAGAAGAACAAAAGTGTGGCTTAACCAATGAATAAGTCATATAAATGTAGACTATATTCAAGAGGTAAAAACTTGATAAAAAGAGATACTAAGTTTGAACCATGCATGAGTCGTTTGATTTAAAATGAAGGATATGTAATGTATTAAACATTAGTTGAAACTAGTAGAGAGATTATGGATTTAGAATTTCAACTTTACATTAGCAGAAGGGTAAAAAGAAATATGTTCAACATGGTATATATGATCATACACCTAAAAGAAGCAACATGAACATAAGAGAAAACTAGAAGTTAAAGATGATATGTGGAATAGCAGTATATAGTAAGGGGATTATGGAAAGTAATGAAAAGGTTTGAAACATGGTGGAGTAATATAGATTATAAAAGAAAGATGTTGCAAGATTCAAGAAAGTGCTAATTAGTCAAGTATCCTTGTTGATAATTAATTAAACCTACATATGAAAAATGTATTATTGAATGTTTGAAGATAAGAATTCTAAGTCTCAAAATCATCCTCTTTCATATCTTCCTTAATGAGAGCAATGTGGGAATGAAGTGATAAGAAAATGAACCATATATGATGCATAACCACCGTGGTAGAGACATCTAGTGAATGTAATAATGACACATAATATGATGATGAAACCCTAGCAGGGTAATTGAGAATGTAATCTATCTGAATGGCCAAGTAAGAGAAAGGAAATTCAATCAATAAGATAAAGAAGACTTTAGTAAAACTTGTGAAATCCAAAGTTTGACTTTCAAATTAAGGGAGAAAAGTTACACACAATAATGTCATGCTACTGATAAGGACCAAACCCTAGAATGTTTAGAGTTGTAGTAGTTCAAGGGTTATTACTAGTGATTTGACCTTGAATACTAGCATCTCTATAAAACAAGATCATTCGATTTGCACTATGAGAAGTAAACTAGCACTGATTGTAATCCTAGCTAATATGAAAGGTTGATGAACAATATGAAAATTATTCAGAGCAAGGGGTAAGAAATAAATTTGAAATGTAACAAGTGTGTTTTGAACAAAAGAAGAAGTGCAAGATGAGCAAAGTGTAATCTAAAACAAATTCTTACAGTGATATCAAGAATGATGAATAATCTATTATTAGCTTATATGTTTCAATTTTAGGGATGTTTAATCTACATGATTAAAATGAGAAGGATAAGTAGCAAAAAGTAAGTAGTAATGAATGAGAAGAGAGATAAGAGAAAACAATGGCTTTTAGTAATATGTGAATTTGTTTTTAGAAGTATAATTTTTGAAGGTAAATTAAGGGATGTAAATTGGTTCTACATATGATTTCAGTGTACATGTACAAGCAATATGTTAATTTCAGGTGTCTAATAGTTGTAGTCATTCATACCAGTAATCCGTCTTAGTATTGTATAATTATTATATGGTGATATGGTTCAAATGATGATAAAACAAATGGAGGGTTACCCTAAATAAGGTAGTCTTACCTATTCACTCATATGAATAGAAGGGATGATAACCATATTGTATTGATATGTAACCCTAATGAGGTATAGCTTGTTATACCTAGCTTTAATATAATTAAGTGATGGTAATTGGGTATGAATAGTCCTTGAATGACTAATACAATCATGGAGTACTTTGTTACTATTCTTGAAACCCTAGTATGTTATAACCCGATGGTTACACCTTGAATTATGTGTGGGCTCATACTTGAGAATAGTATGGAATGTAATGGTAATGATTCACCTTATGCATCCATTATCCAATGGGGATGTCGTGAGTAGTATTGTACAATTGTTATTGAATCTAGTCTTCCAACTCCAGACTATTTTGCTATTTGAGTAGCATAATAGTAAAAATTCAAAACAACATGGTGAACTCTCTTTTGTGATTTAGAGGTAATACATAACAATAGTACATATTGAGCAGTATGAATTGAGATAGTTGGATCAGATTATCAATGTTGAGGTAACACCTCAAGAGTATAAAAAAATATATTGAAATGGTTGTTTCTATCTCTCTGCTATGATTGATTATGGCATAGAGAATTTGTTTATTATCATTGAGAACTATTTTAACATGTTGTGATTAAAAAAGAAATAAAGCACTTAACGTTGAAAACTACATTCAAGTATGAAATACAAGAATATAATGACATGTAAGATTTTAGAAGCTTAAAATAAACCTTGAAAGTACTTTTCTTGCACATTTATGTTTTGGGGACAAAACCTTTTAAAGGGGGTAAGAATTGTAATGACCGTATCTGAGCTTAATTGGTAAACTAGGGTTTACCTGGATGATTATGTGCTTAATTGGATGGATCATTTCTTAAATCTAATTAATGATGATAATTCAATTATGATGTTTTAAACCTAATAAGAACGTTAAGTGTTCTATTGTTTGAAGAATTAGGGTTTAAGAAATATAAACCCTAGTTGGCTGAAATTAGGGTTTTGATGGTACATGAGTATGGAATTTGATCAAGATAGTAGTACAGTAAATAATTTATCATATTTTCTATGTAATTTGGATTTAATTGAAATTTGTATATAATATTTATAACTCAACCTTGAATTTTAGTGAAAAAGTTCAAAATTTTTGGATGTTCTTTGAAAGTCATTCTCAGTCGAGATATACTTCAACTGACCATGCTGATAGAATGTTGTTCAGTAGTATATTGTTTGATTTTTAATTATTTATTGGTAACTCCAAATGATCTAAAATTTTAACTGGAGATCTAGAACTCAATCATAAACAACATGTAAACTTTTCATAATTTTTGGATGTGTTTATACCTTATCAGTAGACGAATTAAAGAAACTATCATTTCTAAAGAATTCTAGATAGCAGTACACTATTCGATTTTTAATTATTTAATGGGAGCTTGGAATGAACTCAATTTTGAATTTAAGCTTAGTATCAATTATACACAACATGATAAATTAACATAAATTTTGGAGAAGTTTTGATCTCTGAAATATACTAATTACATAACCTTTTTATGACAAAACAATCTGCTGAAATAAGAAAAAAGTTTTAGTGAGGGATCAAAGTGCAATTGATCAAAGCATCTCAATTGATCTATATGATCAACCTAACACACAAGGAGCTCTCATAATTCGTGGTTCAATCCATAGAAATGAAATCCTAGAGAGAGGGGGAGAGTTAGGGTTTGAGAGGAGAAAATGATGGAGATGCTGACCTAGGGTTTTGCAGTCCGAGGAATGTCATGTAAGTTTAGCTTCTTTGGATATAGTTTCATGGTGAATCTTCTCTCACATGTCAAAATTCCATCCCTCCTCTGATTTGATCCAAAATGGTATCAAAACTTCCCCTTTTCTCACTCTTTCTTATAATCCCTCATTTGTAGGGTTTCCGAGTTGAAAGGAAGAAGAATTGGGTGAATTGCTAGGGATTTGATATGGATTCGAGATTTTCAAATATAGGATACGTTTTAAATGTGTTTTCACACCTTAGGGTGAGTGGTACCTTCCTTTAAATAGTATATTGCACAAAAATTGGTTAAATCATCCATAATCTTTAATTTCTTAGTATGCGACTACAAACCCTGAATTGTGTGTTTGATCTAAGTTGTTGCAAAATGATATGAAACAGATTCTTCCTCTGTTTGGATGAATTTCAGATGATAAAATCATATTAAAATTATATACAATACATCCTAATGAGAATTCCCTAAGTATTCCCATAGGTTATAAGAGTAAACTGAAATATAGGGAATTTGTCTATGACTGAAACTGCTATATAATTAAATAGAGAGATTTGTTTATCTGGATTGCCTTGGTTATGAATGATAGTTTATCTAAATTCATAGTACATATATGTTAGATACTATCTTGGATTTTATTTAATGTGAATAGTGTTTGTTTGATATCTCAGTAAAGAGGGTGAAACCCTAGATGCGAGGAAAGTTAGATATTTGCAAATAGATATCGTGAAATCCATTTGAACGGATTTTCTTTGTAAGGCCCTTGAACTTACTTAATGAGTTGAATGAGATTATTTACCATAATTGAATACTTATAACCCTAATATAACCTTTTTATATGTTTTGAAATCATAAGACAAGCTTAAGTTTCAAATTTGGTCCAATTTGGACACTGTTTGAGCAAGTTATGCAATTTTCTGTACATTTTGGACTTTTATGCAATTTACCCAATTGAGGGGTTTTCTTTGCAATTTTCACATAAATTATGTTCCTTAGTTGTTATATTATCATTCTTGAGATTTTTGAGCCATGGGGCTCCTAGTTGAGCCATGGTTTGAAGGTGTTTTTATCAAGGGTATTTTAGGGTTTTTCCCTTCATGGATGAGCTACCTTTAGTAGCTATCAACTAAGGAATTATGTGATTGGCTGGGAATTTTACCAAAGGAAAGCCAAGCAGGTCTAGAGGGACGGTGGGAGAGCTGCTTGTGTGTGTGCTTATGTATTTTTTAATAATTTAAAGCCATGGGCACATGTATATATACTAGAATTGCAACTTTTTCTTTTTCTTAATATTAAAGTGTCATATACTTATCCAAAAGCCCCCAAACGAGCCATTTCCTCTCCATTATCTCTCTCCTTCTCCCAGATTCGTACTCCCTGTGTTCAGCTGCGATTTTTTCTGCCCAAGGATGAAGAAGGTGGGGATCCTCTTGGAAACAAATTCTAGGGTTGAAATTGATTCTCTTTTTGGGTGTATGAAGCTTCCCCCTAGTGATATTGACCTAAACGTGTAAGTTTTTCCTTATTTCCTCCGTTTAATTATTTTTTCCTCTTCCTCCTACATCTCTCCAGGTCGGAACCATGGTTTTCCATGGTGAAAGTTCCCCTAGAACTCAAAACTCCTTTCTTCTTGTTTCTTTTCTAGGGTTTTGCTTGTTTGTGAAGAGAATTGCATAGTTGGCCAAGTTCAGATCTGAATCCAAGGTTTCCCTGCCCTATTTTCTTGAGATTTTTTCTGTTGGATATCTGACCTACTCTACAGAGGCGAGTTATATAACATTATTCACTTATATTGCTTATTAGAAGCTTGTTGGTTCATGATTATGCTTGAATGTGATGATCTAAGCATAGAGAAATCATGCTTGTTTAGAATTACGAATTTTATGGTGTTTCCTGTTTTATTCCAGTTCTATATGAACCTGTAAATATGTTTACATCCTTTATAATGTGTAACATGATCTGGTACAGGTTGATAGCAACAACCTATGGTGCTATGTACAAAACAAATGATGGTTCAAATTAGGGTTTTCAAGCTACTTCCTTCCCTATCACATAAGTGATTGTCATACCATTCAACAACCAATAATGTTGCTATCTTGGAAACTGATGTTCGTGATCAAGAGTATCCAATTTATGGTGACAACCTATGGTCACCACCTTAGTCAGGTTTTGACTCAATTAGACATTTAATTATCATCCACTAAGTATTCTAATGATGTTATCAATCAATGATGATATTGGCTTATTATTTGATGATGTTAATTGAATGTATTACTGATCTAGCAACCAATGGTTACCTAATGATCACAAGTAATGGTGTATCAGGTAACCACCATATATGATGAATTAGGAATGTAATTGTAGATTTTACTATACCTTGAACCAATGGTTCCTTGGTTCAATTGATCTAATGGTTAGACCTATACTTCAATTGGTAACCTTGAACAATGAACCTGATCCAATGAATAATATTGGATGCTTTAACATCCAATGGATTAGAATAAATCACATGTTATTATATGTGGGTCCTAGTGAAGATAACTCAATGGTTCAATACCATTAATTGGTAGTCTTACCTTTGCCATTATAAAGTTATATTTGATAAATCAATGCAATGAGTGGATGCGTAACTCCCATGTGATCTAGCTTGTTATACTTAACCTTAATGTAATTATATGATGTTGATTGGTTATAATCAGACCTCTTGAATGATTAATGTGATAATGAATTACACTCTTTTTATGTTGAAACCACAATGTAGTATTATTTGAATATCATAGTGCCTTGCCATGTTAAAATCTATGGACATACATGTGCTATTGATCTGTTGAGCCTTGTTTAAGGCATGGAATGATGATGATAACCTTACTATGAATAATGTGATGGTCTTAAAGACCTTTGGGAATGTTTTAATCCATGATTGAGGTGAAATCCTCTTCATGTTCCAATAAGGGTTAAAACCCTGGAACTTGTGATAAGATATTGGTATCTTGCAATAGTATGATGATAAGTGTGGTCTGTTAATTTGCAATGAATGATAGATGTGGTAATGTGATTAAGATTTATATCTCAAATGTTTTATATCTTTTGAAGTTGTTATACATATACTCTTGTTAGAAAATAATTAGGGTTTTAATGTCCACTTGTATGATAAAGCCTTAATGCATTCAATTGGCAGTAATTAATCAAGTGTAACCTTAATCATGTAGAGCCCTGTGCCGTAGAGCCATCTTCAGTGTCAGAATTTACTGGATGGTGAAACGAGTATTCCCAAGGGAAACTCGGAGCACATACTGTTGAGTATGTGGGGGTGGCAAGTTGAGGATATATACTTGTTATCCACAATTGTAGGTTATGGAGGATGGCTATGGTCATGCCTCAGATATTTGATGTGATTGAGGACAACTGTGGTTGTACCTCAGATTAGAGGGTTTTGTATACCCTATTTTCTAGTGTCGTAACTTGTACCAAGTACAGACTAGTTGTTATCAGTTGACTATATGTCACTGTTGGCAGTTTGACTGGTATGTCATTGCAGTTTACTTGTACTGATCGAGGGGAAGAGATCTTAGGATACCGACACTCCTAGATCTTATACGGAACTGAATAGCACTTCGCAGTGGTCAGTTGGACTTTGAGTGGTACGACTCAAACTCCCCAGGGCATAATAATAAAAGATATAATACCAGCAGTGTAGTATAATTGCTAGGGTTTAATACGTATCACATTGGTTGATTAACCCTTGTCTTGTCTTTATACTACATAGTTCTTACATGATGCAGACTTATGACAATTGTACAATTCTACTTGATGTTACAACTTATTTGCTTAACTGCTTAGTATGCTTAAACTGTTCAATCTGTTCATATTGTTTATTCAATATCCTAACTGCTCAATGTATTTACTGTTAATTAATGTTATAATCAATATATGTTGGAGAGAGTTATATCTCTCACTGGGACTGGGTCTCACCCGTGGGTCACCACATTTTTTTTAGGTGGTCACGGGCAACGAGGTCGAGGTCGTGCTGTGGAAGAGAACCAACCTGGTGATCAATAGATTCATAAGGTTGGTTAGTTGTAGATGTTAGTCATAGATGTTAGTGGTAGAGTCCTAGTGTCGTCCCTGTACTCTCAGGTCCTGGTATGGGATGTGTTTTCTAGATGATATAATTGTATCGACACTAGATTTTGGTATTATGCCAATGTTTGTAAATATATGGCACGTACATGTGAAATATCTTTTGTATGCAGGATGTGACTGAGGTCTTTGGACCCATATGCAAATGCTTGTTAAAGTTTATGAGAATGGAATGATGAACCTTTTATAAATGTTCTAGAGTTTATTTACATTGTTGGAATCAGTTTTAATTGTTTCACATTTTTGACTATGTGATTAATGAGAAGATGATCGTGTTTTGTGTTTTGAGTAATCTCATTTAGCATGCCGAGGTGTCACAGTTAAGTTGGTATCAGAGCTCTAGGTTTACCGAGTCTACAGAGACATAGGACTTAGGTTTGAGTATGTTCTTATGTATCCAACATATCTGATCATAGTTTATGCTTATGAAGATATGTTTGGAGGACATGAAGAACACGTTGAGAGTATCTATGTTGGAGCAGGAGGAGGTGCAGGGAGGTAGGCACGTGATGAGAGAGTGCCAGAAGTAGGGCCAGAGCAGCCTGCAATGCCTCATCTAGACCCGACAATGATGGCCAATCCTGAGTTTCAGTCTATGTTTAGACAGATGATGGCCACAATTACACATATTGCTGATAGAGCGCCAACACCTCCAGCTAGGGCACTCGCCTCTAATGTGGAGTCCCAAGGTGTCGGGAAGACATTTGAACGTCTTAGACATGTTGGGGCAATTGAATATGCAGGTACTTCTGATCCAGCAGACGCTGACATGTGGTTGACTGAGCTGGAAAAGGCATTCAAAATCCTAAACATCACTGAAGAAGATAAAGTTAAGCATGCAGTATACTTGTTAAAGGGTAGTGCTGGCCACTAGTGGGCTATAGAAGAGGAGAAAAGGCCAGGAGTTGTGATAGGATGGGAGGAGTTTCGAAGGGAATTTGTTAGTCGATATTTTCTAGAGACCTACCTAGATGAGAAAATCTCTCAGTTCAAGAAGATTTGTCAGGGAACTATGACTATCAATGAGTATGAATCAAAGTTTATGGAACTTCTGAGGTTCTGCCCGCACATGGCAGCAACAGACAAGGAAAGGATCCAAAGATTTGAGAAGGGCCTGAGTACAGAGTTGACTACTACAACATCAGCCTTGGAGAACAGGGAAAGGTTTTCCACCTTTGTGAAATCTATCAGGAGGATTGAGAGGTCTGCCATAGAGAAGCGTGAAGCTAATGCTAAGAAGTGACCTATGCAGTTCCAAGGGCAATCATATGGAGGCTTTAAGAAGCCAAGGTTTTTCCCACCACTGTCACAACCAAGGTCAACCTTCACTGAACCAAGATCACATGCACCATCACAGTGGACCCCGAGTCAGGGTAGAGGTCATAATTTTCCACCTACTGGAGCCCGCAGTACCTCATCAGTTTCAGTGACAGGTCCGTTTAGGCCATATCAGGGCATCAAAACATGTTACAAGTGTGGGAAAGTGGGGCATACAAGACCTTATTTCCCTATGAAAGATGAGGAGGTGACTCAGCAGCCAAGGCAAAATCAATAAGGTTCACAACAACGACAGTTTAGTAGTGGCAGTGGAAGAGGATGTGGTCAGGCATCCCAGGCAGGATCCTCTGGACAAGCAAGTAGAGGACGTGGACGACAGCAGGCGACAGCAAGGTTCTATGCCATGAACCAGCCAGAAGCAGTGGTCAATCCTCGTGTTGTGACAGGTCAGATGGAGTTATTTCATTCTGATATGTCTGCTTCTTGTTTCGTATCTGTGTTACTAGACCCGGGTGCAACACACTCTTTTATCACCAGAGAGGTGATAGATAGTTGTTATCTATCTGTTAGTCTTAGATCTGATAGCCTGCGACTGGAGACTCCTTTGGTTGATTCTGCTGAGTTGCGGGAAGTGTGCCTTTCTTGTGTTCTTTCTTTTTCTGGACACAACATTCAAGTGGATCTTCTGCCACTTGACATGCATGGTTTTGATGTAATCCTAGGAATGGATACCTTGGAAAAATATAAGGTAGTCTTGGACTGTAGTACTAAGGTGGTGACGTTCCATGATGGAGATGTACAGTGGATTTTTCAAGGTGATAGGAAGATTTTTCCTACATGTTTGATGCCAGCCATGACAGCTGAACGATTGATGAGACAAGGATGTGAGGCTTTCTTAGCTCATGTTGTGGATACCAAGGTGGTAGGTCCTAGTATACAGGAGGTTCCAGTGGTGCAAGAATTTGAGGATGTCTTTCCTGAGGAATTTCCTAGCATTCCCCCTCCTAGAGAGATTGAGTTTGAGATCAATCTTGTTCCTGGAACACAACCCATAGCACATTCAGCATACAGGATGGCACCGGCAGAGATACATGAGTTAAGGAAATAGTTACAAGAATTGTTAGAGAAGGGTTTTATTAGGCCGAGCACTTCCCCTTGGGGTGCTCCAGTGTTGTTTGTTAAAAAGAAGGATGGTTCAATGAGGTTGTGTATAGACTATAGACAGTTGAACAAGGTGACAATAAAGAATAAGTATCCTTTGCTGAGGATTGATGATCTTTTTGATCAGTTGAGAGGTGCCACTGTGTTTTCAAAGATAGACCTGAGGTCAGGTTACCATCAGTTGAGAATTAAGGCTGATGACATACCCAAGTCCACTTTTAGGACTAGGTATGGTCATTATGAGTTTGTGGTTATGCCGTTTGGGCTAACCAATGCACCTGCAGCTTTTATGGATCTGATGAATAGGGTGTTTAGACCTTATCTTGATCAGTGTGTGGTTGTGTTCATAGATGATATCCTAATATACTCAAAGGATAGTCAACAACATGAGCAACACCTTCGCCAGGCACTGACATTGTTGAGGCAGCATCAACTATATGCTAAGTTTAGCAAGTGTGAATTCTGGTTATCTGAAGTGTCTTTTCTGGGCCATGTTATATCTGCAAAAGACATTTGTGTTGATCCCAAGAAAGTGAAATCTATACTAGAATGGGAACAACCAAAGACACCGACAGAGATCCGTAGTTTCCTAGGTCTGGCAGGTTACTACAGGAGGTTTATCAAAGATTTCAGTTCTATAGCATTACCCTTAACTAGGTTAACCAGGAAGGATGTTCCTTTTGCTTGGAATGACAAGTGTCAACGTTCCTTCCAGCTTTTGAAAGAAAAGTTGACTAGTGCACCGGTGTTAGTACTGCCAGAGCAAGGAAAATGCTATATTGTCTTTTGTGATGCTTCAAAGAATGGGTTGGGATGTGTGTTGATGCAGGATAAAAATGTGATTTCTTTTGCTTCACGACAGCTTAAGAAACATGAGGAGAATTACCCAACACATGATCTAGAGCTTGCAGCAGTGGTCCATGCCTTAAAGATCTGGAGACACTATCTTTATGGAGAAAAGTGTCAGATCTTCACTGACCACAAGAATCTATAGTATATTTTCTCAAAATAGGATTTGAATATGAGGCAGAGGAGATGGATGGAGCTGATTAAGGATTATGATTGCACAATAGACTACCATCCAGGGAAAGCTAATGTGGTAGCTGATGCATTGAGTAGAAAGTCATCTTCATCATCAATGGTAGATAATGCACAATTAAATTCCTTAATGTGCCATAAGAGAGATATGCTAGTGTCTTTTCGCCAGATGAATGTACAACTAGAAGTTTTCTTGTTGTCAGGATTGTTGGCACAGTTACAAGTGAAACCTACCTTGAGACAACAAATTCATGATGCACAACAAAATGATACTATGATACAAAATATCCAATTAGGGATTGGCAGTGAAAAGTATGATGGCTTTCATGAGGCAGATGATGGTATAGTTTGTTACCATAATAGGATAGTAATTCCTGATGTTGATGGGTTGAGGAAGATGGTACTTGAGGAGGCTCACTCCTCCATGTATGCAATGCATCCTGGAAGTACCAAGATGTACCAAAATTTGAAGGACATGTATTAGTGGCCAGGTCTAAAGCATGATGTGGAAGAATTCATTGCCAAATGTCCAGTTTGTCAGCAGGTGAAGGCTGAGCACCAGAAGCCTGCAGGGACATTACAACCCTTGCCAATACCACAGTGGAAATGGGATCATATTACTATGGACTTTGTGTTGGTCTTCCTAGGACAGCCAAGGGTCATGATTCCATATGGGTGATAGTAGACAGATTGACTAAGTCAGCTCATTTTTTACCAGTTAAGACGACATTTACAGCAGAGACATTGGCACAAATATATGTTGATGAGATAGTCCGTTTGCATGGCATTCCAGTGACTATAGTTTCTGACAGAGGTCCACAGTTTACAAGTCATTTTTGGGAGCGTCTGCATTCAGCAATGGGAACACAGCTGAGATTCAGCACAGCTTTTCATCCGCAGACCGATGGCCAGTCTGAAAGGACTATTCAAACTTTAGAGGATCTCTTAAGGGCATGTGTGCTGCAATTTCTTGGTAGTTGGGATGTACATCTAACTCTGATAGAGTTTGCGTACAACAATAGCTATCAAAGAAGCATAGATATGGCTCCTTATGAGGCTCTGTATGGGAGACGATGTCGATCTCCTCTTTACTGGTATGAGATAGGTGAATATCAACTTTTGGGTCCTGAGCTAGTACAACAGACTACATAAAAGATTATAGTGATACAACAACAGTTGAAAGCAGCCCAGGACAGGAAAAAATCTTATGCAGACAACCGACGCAGACCACTTGAGTTCCAAGTGGGAGATAGAGTATATCTTAAGGTTTCTCCATGGAAAGGTGTGTTGAGGTTTGGAAAGAAGGGTAAGTTGGCTCCTATATTTATGGGACCATACCCTATCCTAGCTCGTGTTGGAAAGGTAGCATATAAGTTGGAGCTACCACCAGAGCTACATAGATTGCATAATGTCTTTCACATCTCTATGTTGAGGAAATGCCATCCAGATACTGACCAGACAATCCAACCAGTAGAGGTTGAGTTAGATGAGGATGTCTCCTATGTTGAGGGTCATGTGTTGATCATGGATAGAAGGGTGAAAAAGCTGAAGAGAAAAGATATAATACTAGTGAAAGTTTTGTGGAATCATCATGGCATAGAGGAAGCCACATGGGAACTAGATAATGAGATGCATAGAAAATACCCATCTTTTTTTTTGCTTAGGATTTCGGGGTGAAATCTTTGTTAGGGGTTTATAGTTGTAAGGCCCTTGAACTTACTTAATGAGTGGAATGAGCTTAATTACCATAATTGAATGCTTAGAACCTAATATAACCTTTTGATATGTTTTGAAATCATAATACAAGCTTAAGTTTCAAATTTGGTCCAATTTGGACACTGTTTGAGCAAGTTATGCAATTTTCTGTACATTTTGGACTTTTATGAAATTTACCCAATTGAGGGGTTTTCTTTGCAATTTTCACATAAATTATGTTCCTTAGTTGTTATATTATCATTCTTGAGATTTTTGAGCCATGGGGCTCCTATTTGAGCCATGGTTTGAAGGTGTTTTTATCAAGGGTATTTTAGGGTTTTTCCCTTCATGGATGAGCTACCTTTAGTAGCTATCAACTAAGGAATTATGTGATTGGATGGGAATTTCACCAAAGGAAAGCCAAGCAGGTCTAGAGGTATGGTGGGAGATCTTCCTGTGTGTGTGCTTATGTATTTTTTAATAATTTAAAGCCATGGGCACATGGATATATACTAGAATTGCAACTTTTTCTTTTTCTTAATATTAAAGTGTCATATACTTATCCAAAAGCCCCCAAACGAGCCATTTCCTCTCCATTATCTCTCTCCTTCTCCCAGATTCGTACTCCCTCTGTTCATCTGCGATTTTTTCTGCCCAAGGAAGAAGAAGGTGGGGATCCTCTTGGAAACAAATTCTAGGGTTGAAATTGATTCTCTTTTTGGGTGTATGAAGCTTCCCCCTAGTGATATTGACCTAAAAGTGTAAGTTTTTCCTTATTTCCTCCGTTTAATTCTTTGTTCCTCTTCCTCCTACATCTCTCCAGGTCGGAACCATGGTTTTCCATGGTGAAAGTTCCCCTAGAACTCAAAACTCCTTTCTTCTTGTTTCTTTTCTAGGGTTTTGCTTGTTTGTGAAGAGAATTGCATAGTTGGCCAAGTTCAGATCTGAATCCAAGGTTTCCTTGCCCTATTTGCTCGAGATTTTTTCTGTTGGATATCTGACCTACTCTATAGAGGCGAGTTATATAACATTCTTCACTTATATTGCTTATTAGAAGCTTGTTGGTTCATGAT
Organism: Alisma plantago-aquatica; assembly: GCA_963693085.1. Classification (NCBI taxonomy): domain Eukaryota; kingdom Viridiplantae; phylum Streptophyta; class Magnoliopsida; order Alismatales; family Alismataceae; genus Alisma; species Alisma plantago-aquatica. Next base: position 414,976,936 of record OY856414.1, on the reverse strand, counting down.
TATGCTTGAATGTGATGATCTAAGCATAGAGAAATCATGCTTGTTTAGAATTACGAATTTTATGGTGTTTCCTGTTTTATTCCAGTTCTATATGAACCTGTAAATATGTTTACATCCTTTATAATGTGTAACATTATCTGGGATAGGTTGATAGCAACAACCTATGGTGCTATGTATAAAACAAATGATGGTTGAAATTAGGGTTTTCAAGCTACTTCCTTCCCTATCACATAAGTGATTGTCATACCATTCAACAACCAATAATGTTGCTATCTTGGCAACTGATGTTCGTGATCAAGAGTGTCAAATTTATGGTGACAACCTATGGTCACCACCTTAGTCAGGTTTTGACTCAATTAGACATTTAATTATCATCCACTAAGTATTCTAATGATGTTATCAATCGATGATGATATTGGCTTATTATTTGATGATGTTAATTGAATGTATTACTGATCTAGCAACCAATGGTTACCTAATGATCACAAGTAATGGTGTATCAGGTCATCACCATATATGATGAATTAGGAATGTAATTGTAGATTTGACTATACCTTGAACCAATGGTTCCTTGGTTCAATTGATCTAATGGTTAGACCTATACTTCAATTGGTAACCTTGAACAATGAACCTGATCCAATGAATAATATTGGATTCTTTAACATCCAATGGATTAGAATAAATCACATGTTATTATATGTGGGTCCTAGTGAAGATAAATCAATGGTTCAATACAATTAATCGGTAGTCTTACCTTTGCCATTATATAGTTATATTTGATAAATCAATGTAATGAGTGGATGCGTAACTCCCATGTGATCTAGCTTGTTATACTTAACCTTAATGTAATTATATGATGTTGATTGGTTATAATCAGACCTCTTGAATGATTAATGTGATAATGAATTACACTCTTCTTATGTTGAAACCACAATGTAGTATTATTTGAATATCATAGTGCCTTGCCATGTTAAAATCTATGGACATACATGTGTTATTGATCTTTTGAGCCTTGTTTAAGGCATGGAATGATGATGATAACCTTACTATGAATAATGTGATGGTCTTAAAGACCTTTGGGAATGTTTTAATCCATGATTGAGGTGAAATCCTCTTCATGTTCCAATAAGGGTTAAAACCCTGGAACTTGTGATAAGATATTGGTATCTTGCAATAGTATGATGATAAGTGTGGTCTGTTAATTTGCAATGAATGATAGATGTGGTAATGTGATTAAGATTTATATCTCAAATGTTTTATATCTTTTGAAGTTGTTATACATATACTCTTGTTAGAAAATAATTAGGGTTTGAATGTCCACTTGTATGATAAAGCCTTAATGCATTCAATTGGCAGTAATTAATCAAGTGTAACCTTAATCATGTAGAGCCCTATGCCGTAGAGCCATCTTCAGTGTCAGAATTTACTGGATGGTGAAACGAGTATTCCCAAGGGAAACTCAGAGCGCATATTGTTGAGTATGCGGGGGTGGCAAGTTGAGGATATATACTTGTCATCCACAATTGCAGGTTATGGAGGATGGCTATGGTCATGCCTCAGATATTTGATGTGATTGAGGACAGTTACGGTTGTACCTCGGATTAGAGGGTTTTGTATACCCTATTTTCTAGTGTCGTAACTTGTACCAAGTACGGACTAGTTGTTATCAGTTGACTATATGTCACTATTGGCAGTTTGACTGGTATGTCACTGCAGTTTACTCGTACTGACTGAGGGGAAGAGATCTTAGGATACCGGCAGTCCTAGATCTTATACAGAACTGAATAGCACTTCGCAGTGGTCAGTTGGACTTTGAGTGGTATGACTCAAACTCCCCAGGGCATAATAATAAAAGATATAATACCAGCCGTGTAGTATAATTGCTAGGGTTTAATATGTATCACATTGGTTGATTAACCCTTGTCTTGTCTTTATACTACATAGTTCTTACATGATGCAGACTTATGACAATTGTACAATTCTACTTGATGTTACAACTTATTTTCTTAACTGCTTAGTATGCTTAAACTGTTCAATCTGTTCATATTGTTTATTCAATATCCTAACTGCTCAATGTATTTACTATTAATTAACGTTATAATCAATATATGTTGGAGAGAGTTATATCTCTCGCTGGGACTGGGTCTCACCCGTGGGTCACCACATTTTTTTAGGTGGTCGCGGGCAATGAGGTCGAGGTCGTGTTGTGGAAGAGAACCAACCTGGTGATCAATAGATTCAGAAGGTTGGTTAGTTGTAGATGTTAGTCATAGATGTTAGTGGTAGAGTCCTAGTGTCGTCCCTGTACTCTTAGGTCCTGGTATGGGATGTGTTTTCTAGATGATATAATTGTATCGACACTAGATTTTGGTTTATGCCAATGTTTGTAAATATATGGCATGTACATGTGAAATATCTTTTGTATGCAGGATGTGACTGAGGTCTTTGGACCCATATGAAAATGCTTGTTAAAGTATATGAGAATGGAATGATGGACCTTTTATAAATGTTCTAGAGTTTATTTACATTGTTGGAATCGGTTTTAATTGTTTCACATTTTTAACTATGTGATTAATTAGCAGTTGATCGTGTTTTGTGTTTTGAGTAATCTCATTTAGCGTGACGAGGTGTCACATTCTTGACATGATAGAATTTATTTATTCAATTTTATTATCGATGCATGTTATCTCAGTGAATGGCATGGAAACCCAAATTCAGCTCAGTTCCAAGGTTTCATACATATATTGATTTTATATGATTTGTTGATAGTAGTCTTTATTAAGTGAATGTTTATGTCGCATGAAATCCTTGTGAGAGCCATGTGATAAGTGAATGAGGTAAATGAAACCCTAAGGATAGGGTGTTTAATGAATTAAGAATTTTGATTACCATGTTCTCAGTATGAGATGCACAACACAAGATTTGGGTTGATGTGCACATTTTCCAAGAAAGTGCAAATAATTTATGGGTGCAAATGACGATTACTTGTATGCCAAGTAATTATCTCTTACCAGTATATTAAGATGTTTAATTGCATGATTCTAGTGTATAAGTGCCAAATGGACATGCATTATGTTTATTTAAGTATTTCAGTATGCCTGCATGTATAGTATGTTGATTTCTCAGTATATTACAATGTTTGAATATACTACTCCACCAAGTTAAGGATGATATACATGTTGTGTTGTAAACTTCAAATAAATAGACACGGTACCATAGAGATATCAGAGTCAAGTATAAGTAAGAGAAAGGTACAATGTAGAAAGATATTTCCAAGAATAATAAAATAATAGACATAGGTGCCCTGAACACCATAGATTCCCTACAGATGTCTGCAATATAGGGAGAAAACAATCCACCTTGGCAGTGACCAGTGTATGGGGATCGGATCACACCCACAGAGCGTGCGGGGAGACGAAGCCCTTGAGGAAGTCTCCTAAGAGAAGATAGGTTTCCCAACATGAACCGGAGATCTCGGTGGTAACCCAGAGGTACCCACAGAGCGTACCAAGATGAGACCTACAGAGCGTCTCAGACCCTCCTCCTGTATAATCAACCTAGAAGGAGAAGTCTAGTTAAAGGCCACCTATTTAGCTGCCTTAGTCAGACATGACGGTTCGAGTCAAGAAGACCCAGATTCAGTTCTAGGCTTAGCTTCCCAGGTTTTAAGCTAAGTCTTGTACAGTGTCGTGACCCCTTAACAACTTAACGTCGTGTAGCTCAACATCACAACATCACGACCGAGACTCAAGCCCATGCAACACATTGTCACAACCGCAACTCAAGGGATGCATCGTGACTACAACACTTAGTGCGTTGTGATCAAACCTCCAAGGTGCATCACGACCACCCAAACCCAGTGTTATGACCAAGTCATGTAACATGGTGTTATTACCTTGATCATCAACTGTCTAAGCCCAAACAAAACGTCTCGACCATTAACGTGTTCTAAGAAGGTGTTATGACCTGAATACTTAGCCAATAAAAAACTATAACACTAACTGGCTATCAAGTCTAATATTGTAGCAACGCTGCATCACAACCCAACTAATAGGTAGCGACCATCTTAGGATTAAGCGAGTATCGCGACCACCCCACCAAGGAGTTTCAATCGTGATATAAGACTAATGGATTTTCTCAACCACCTACACCAACCCCATAATAGGTCTAAACGAGATTAGAACAAGTGGTCAACCCAAAACACCAGGCGTCACAGGGTGACATCACCATATTCTCAAGTGTACAACAAACCTTAACCATGATGGTAGGGATCATCAAAAGAAAGATGTTAAAAAGAAGATGACCAAAAATCTTATTCATGTGTAATAGATCAAAACCTCATGTTATTACAAGTATAACGAATCACATAGAAGATAGTATGAAATCAGGTTAAGATGCACATAATAGAGGTAGGAAGAGTTATAAAACCTACCTGATTTTTGGAGAGAAACAACTATCCTTCGCCCTAACCTGCACAACCCTTCCCAGGGTTTGGTTGCCACAAGTACTGGGCTAGCCAACCTCACATGGCTCAGACTATCATAGGGATTCAAAAATTCCATCTCATCATGCCATCTCTCTCTCTAACCACCACTTAGGGTTAGGGTTAGCATCATCCTCATAAGATGTGCCAGGTCTCTACCTATAATGGAGGTCTCTGCCTCCCAGACCAACTCCCCACTCATCCTCCCGATAAGGAGGTCTAACCTTAGGTCTCTCCTGAGGGCACGACAACACATGACATGCAACCTAAGCATGCAACTATCTACGAGTCTTCATATGTAGAGTACACTACATATGATCAGGGCATAAGCTAAAATATGTTCATATAGGTTTAAAGAGTTTCTTATAAGTAAGAAAGGCTAAGAAAGATTTGAGTACAGTTTCCCATCAATTATTCTTTGTATGTTTCTGAATTATTAGTTCTCTTTGAAATTTATCAAGCATGCTCATATATTGATTTGCTCTTGTTAATATCTAGAGTATCCTGCCATATTTATGATTTTCAATGATCAATCTCTTTAAAGCTTATTGCTATTATAATTGTTATCAGTTGCTCAAAAGTATATCTATAATTATATCAGTGCTTTAGAATATTTCTTTGAAGTACTCATTCACTGAGCGAGTAGGCTCACCCCTCTACTCACAATTTTTAGGGATATCACATGGACTTGAAGAAGATATCATTGCATTAGAGTAGATCTGACATAAGAGTTATGTCTTAGTATAGTTAAGTTTAGTTAGTCCCTGTCACTCTAGGTCCTTGTATAGATCTAAGAGAGAGTTTTAAACAATGTTTTGTATGTTTGTTTCCTTAATAGGAGAGAATGCAAATGATTGTCATGTTGTATGTACATGGAAGTGTGAGAAACATAATGAATGTATGGATGTGTATCATTAAATGCTGAGATTATATTAGAGAAATGAAAGTTTAATTCTCTTGTAAAGTTAGTTTATGTGGTTCAATGCGAGAAAACAAAGAGTTTGAAAAGGAAGAAAAAAGTTAAGGGTGGTTTTTGTATTATGTTAAATCCTCAATTTATGCCCTAATCTCATGATTAATGGTAATTGTGAGATTGGGGTGTAACATCCTGCCTTTACAGATAGTCCACATGGACCACCTAGAACTCTAGTCGTACTGTCCCACATGACACTAGAAGGAGTCATACCCTTCTGTTGGCGTACTAGTCACCGACACACTCCCCCACCACTAGTTGTCATCCTGCAATTGTCTTTCCCTTGTTGTGCCTCCCTAGTCAGGTAGCACTTACTTGGGCTCTCTCGGTTACCACAACCAGAGAGGAAAACTTTGTAGAGCAACTGATTTTCTAAGTTGTGCTATGAGAAGCCCCCAGTACCCCTCTATATATAGAAGGGGTCAGGGTCAGGGTTCTCAGCCCCGGGCAATGTGGGACTAAAATGGGAGTAAAAGGGTCCAAAATTTCCATGAACTGATTGCAATGCGACATGCGAGTTGGTCATTTCACAAACAAACTAGTCGGTTGGGAGTGTGAGCCGGTCGGTTCACTTCCTAGAATTGTCTCCAATTGACTTTTTTTTATTCATTTCTAATTGATACTAAGATCAATTCTTGTCCCAATCGAATTGTACAAGTGAAACAAAAAACTTTTCTCACAAATCGGGACAACCCAACACCGCTCGTTTGGATACATGAACTGATCATTTCACCAGAGTGAACTGGTCATCTCACTGGCCATGAGCCGATCGGTTCACCCAGTGAGCCGGTCGGTTGGTGGTCTAGATTGTGCAGAACACAATCAATGCAGTTCTCAATCAATCTGACACTCAAATCAGTTAGTTCAACACTTGAACTTGATAATTTTTAGTCAAGTCAATTGATTGAATGTTTAATTGAATACCTAAACACTTTATTAATAAATCTAAACATCATTCGTGGAAAGAATCCTCTTATAAGTTAATCTTATATGTGTGACCCTATAGGTCCCATTTCACGTTGGCAGTGAAAGTCCATAACCACTTATGACTTTACAAGCAAATAGCGGTGTCTAGTCGCACATCAGTGCTACCCAAGTGAAAAGGAAATTTGGAGAACAAATTTCAACCCTACAATCCGTAATTGTGTTATAGTGAATGTATAGTTCCTTTGTCATTAATATCCAGATTGAACTCGAGGCATGGACATGTCATCCTCTACAAACATTCAATCCATGTTTCTTGATCTAGAGTAGACTGTATGAGATATATGTAAGCTCAATGTCACACATTGACTCACATGCACATGGCCATGCTTTTCTCAGTCTCACTCATCAAGTAGCCAAGATATCATACTCCCTCAGGAGGGTCAAATCCCATATCTTTCACTCACCCATCAAAACCCCCATGTGTTAAAGTCACCCAATCATCACCTTTATAACAATCCATATTTTGGGACTACGTTTGATGATGTCAAAGTATATCCATTGACATGTGTTGAGTGTTGTTATTTTAGGTCAAAGAACCACAATCACCACCAATACTATAAGAGCTGATCCTGACTAACCAAATGTGGTTTCCATGCATCACTCTTATAGTGGGTATGTCCGGTACACTATTCTCTAACATGTATCTATGTGCATGGTTTGATATCACATATCATGACTAATAAGATTATGTCATCAACCAACATACAATCTAGTCTTTAGTGTTATTGATGTCTATGGTTATTTCCACAATAACAACCGACTAGGGGAAAAACTGAGAATGTACACACTCTTAACATCTGTATGGTCTTATCATTCAAGTCACATACTTGACGTCATACATCATTAAGTATTTTCACTCTATAGACATCTATCATGTTACACCATCATTCAAAACAACTAAAACATATAGATTGGAAATTGCCTTTATTATTATTCAAATCATTTACAGAGTATCCCATTACAATCATCATATGACTTGCTCTATGGGCATACATACCAACAGAGTCCCACTTGTACTTAGAGCCAATCACCCAGAAACCATAGTCCTTGTGACCTAGCATGACCATCATGCTTCTGTTGTGAAAGTGCCTTCGTTAGTGGATCAAAATGTTGTCTTTAGTCGATACTCTACAAATATACACATCTCCTCGCTGTACAATCTCTCGTATGAGATGAAAGTGCCGAAGTATATGCTTGGACCACTGATGTGATCTGGGATCCTTAGCTTGAGAAATAGCTCCATTATTGTCACAATAAAGCTCAATTGCATCATAGCTACTAGGAACCACCCCAAGTTCAGAGATGAACTTCTTGATCCACACACCCTCCTTTGCCACATGCGATGAAGCAATATACTTGACCTCTGTAGTAGAATCCATAACTGTCTCTTGCTTGGAACTCTTCTAGCTCACAACTCTGTTGTTCAGGAAAAATACAAATCCTGACTGTGATCTGTAATCATCTTTATCGGTTTGGAAGCTCGCATCGGTGTAGCCCTTTACAACAAATTCTTCCTCACCACTATAAATAAGGAACTGATTTTTAGTCCTTTGCAAGTACTTTTAGGATGTTCTTCACGTCTATCTAGTGAGCATCCTTGAGATCTGACTGGTACCTACTCATCATGCTGAGAGCATACAAGACATCAGGACATGTACACAATGTAGCATACATGATGGATCCAATGGCTGATGCATACAGAATCCCATTCATACGCTCCCTCTCTTCACAAGATCGGGGACACTGAGCTCTAGAGATGGTAACTCCATGCACCATGGGAATGTTTCCTCTCTTTGAGTTCTCCATGCTGAACTGCTTCGGCACTTTGTCAATGTATGTTCTCTGACTTAGTCTAAGAAGCCTTCCAGATCTATTTCTATAGATCTTAATTCCTAGAATATAAGATTCTTCTCCCAAGTCCTTCATTGAGAAAGTATTCCCAAGCCATGTCTTTACCTTCTGTAAGGCAGAGATGTCAATCCCCATCAACAATATGCCATCTACATACAATATGAGGAATGTAGTCATGCTCCCACTAACCTTCTTGTACACACAAGGTTCATCTTCATTTTGACTAAAGCGAAACTCTTTGACTGCTTCGTCAAATCGAAGATTCCAGCTCTGAGATGTTTGCTTCATGGTGCTAGAACCATCTTCCGGGATGTTTTTGCTGGTATTGACCCAGATTCAAATGTTCAAGTGGAATTTGGAGCATTCCAAAAAGTTGGACCTTTGTAGCTTACAGACTTTATTGGCATTCTTTGGATCTATAAAACCTTCAGGCTGTGTCATGTACACATCCTCTAGAATATTCCCATTAAGGAACGCAGTTTTAACATCCATATGCCAAATCTCATAGTCATAGTAGGCTGTAATAGCAAGCATGATCCTGATGGATTTAATCGTGGCAACTATAAAAAAGGTTTCGTCATAGTCAGCACCTTGAACTTGTCTAAAACCCTTTGCAACTAGTCTGCCTTTATAAGTTTGCACATTGCCATCCATGTCGGTCTTCTTCTTGAAGACCCACTTGCACCCTATGGGTTTTACCCCTTCAGGTGATTCCACCAAAGTCTATACTTTGTTGGTATACATGGATTCCATCTCAGATCTCATGGCCTCAAGACATTTCTCAGAATCTGGTCCCTCTATAGCCTCTAGATAGGTATTTGTCTCATCATCTATGACCAACTCACTGCCTTCCTGAGTCACAAGATATCCATATCTCTCAGGTTCAAGGTGTGTCCTACTAGATCTACGAGGTCCTTGTATTACTTGTAGAGACTGACATTCCACCCCACCTTGTGAATCTCTATGTTCCTCTTATACATCCATTGGTTCAATGTTTTCTTGTTGGTCTCGAACCTCTTCGAGTTCCACTTTCCTCCCACTGCTTCCTTTGGAAATAAATTCCTTTTCTAGGAACACAACATTCCTAGAAACAAACACTTTATTGTTAGTTGGGTGGTATAAGTAGTATCCCCTTGTCTCTTTGGGATATCCAATAAAATAACATTTATCAGATTTGGGTCCAAGCTTTTTAGGAACATTTTCTTGACATAAGCTTCACAACCCCAAATTTTCATAAAAGACATATCATGATGCTTCCCATGCCATATCTCATATGGTGTCTTTTGAACCGATTTAGATGGTACATGGTTAAGTGTAAACTCGGTGGTTTCAAGAGAATAACCCCAGAAGAGAGTTGGAAGATCGAAAAAACTCATCATTGACTTCATCATATCCAGTACAGTGTGATTCCTTCTTTTTGATACACCATTATGCTGTGGTATTCCAGGCGGAGTCCATTGTGATACGATGCCACATGCTCACAGAAGGTCCTCAAACTCTTGGCTCAAGTATTATCTACCTCGATCATATCAAAGTGCCTTAATACTTTTACCAAGTTGGTTCTGTACCTTTCAAGGATTTTTGACTTTTGTTTCATCAGGTAAACATAGCCATACCTACTGAAGTCATCAGTGAAGGTAATGAAGTATTGATACCCACCTCTGGCACTCGTTCTAAAAGGTCCACATACATCAATATGTATGAGTACTAATAGATCACTAGCTCTCTCACTTTTACCTAAAAAGGGAGTCTTGGTCATCTTGCCCAACAAACAAGATTCATATGACTCTATTGATTCATAATCAAAAGAGTCCAGATAACCATCCTTATGGAGTCTAGAAATGTGCTTCTCATTTATATGCCCTAGACGACAATGCCAAAGGTATGTTTTGTTTGAGTCATTGAGTTTTTTATTTTTGGTATTCACGTTGTATACACTTGTCTCTAGATCTATCAAGTATAGACCATATGACATCGAAGCACTTCCATAAAAGATCCCATCTTTAGAAATGGAACACTTTCCATTCTTAATAAGAAATTCAAATCCATCCTTGACCAAACAACAGACAGAAATGATATTCCTATTTATGGAAGGTACATAATAGCAGTTTCGTAACTCTATTATCAACCCACTAGGTAGAGATAACTCATAGGTTCCTATGGTACCGGCAGAAACTCTTTCCCCATTAGAAACACGTAATTCAACCTCGCCTTTCCCTAAAGGCCTACTTTTTTTTCAGATCCTTCACATTGGAACAAATGTGAGATCCACATCCAGTATCAAGTACCCATGATGAAGAAGCAGTAAATTTGATCTCTATCATGTATACACCAGAAGTAGAGATCTTTATCTCTTACTTCTTCTTCCATCGTTTCCTCCATCCTCTCCATGTTTTGAGCGTAGAAGAATTAGACATTGGCTTGGCGAGAGAACCCTTCTCTCCCTTGCCTTTGTCCTTGGATTCCATTCCACTGATCACTATTAAGGAACTATCCTTCTTCTTATCAGCCTCAAACAATGCCTTAAGCGTACATAGAGAAGATTCTAAGGCCATCGATATATCTAGATTGTGCAGAACATTTCTCACAGTCCTCAACCAGTTATGGAATTTTCTCTCAATTAATATTTTGATTTGATTTGATTTGAATAAAGTTTGATGATATTTAATTAGGCCTTTAATTAATTACCGCTCCCACTATTTTGATTCAAATTGATAACCCTCACCATCAATCCGGAAGATTGCAACGTACAACCTTCTAGTGGGTCAAGATCCTAATTTCCTCTCAGTCATGGACCAACTAGGACTGTCACCCACAACTAGATTCTTTTAGGTAAGCAACTTTTACCAATTGCATCCTATGCAACTCTTGAAAGATGTCATGCACAACTTCTTGCCGTGATCACCTCCATGCCTCAAGGTGCTTGATCAAATCAAGGCCACATTGTTAAGTCTGACCCAAAGCCAACACAATGAATATGCACCCTACTAGGGTAGACCCACATATCCACCCTTCACGCTTCCATGAGATAGACAGTGCACCACTCTAGGGCGTGTCCACTCTTGGTTGATCAAGTTTTTCACATGTGTCACATTTGGAAGGAATCTAAAACTTAATATTTATTGAGGGGTTTGGTTTTATATACATCTACATATCCAATCACCACAATACATAGTATGTATCATATACATGCTATATCCCACAAGAAAACATGTGAAGCGATAAAAGCGATGATTATGGCCATCCTATTATAATTCCTTGAGCCACAAGGAATTACAGTCATCTAGGTCTACATCAAATGTAGTAACCTATACAAGATGAAGTGTTGAACCCGTTCTGGGTTGATCAACTCATCTCCATGACTGATCGGCTCACCTCTCGGCCGATCGGTTGGGTGCCACCAACCAATCGATTGGCTCCTCTAGCTGATTGGTGCTCCTAGTCATCATACATCTCTGCAGGCCACCACCCACTCATCTTGCTCTTGAGATAGTCGTCTCGGTCCTCCTGCCGATCGTCTCGCTCCATGAGACAGTCATCTTGCTCGTCTGGGCACCCACTGTTCTTCGACATAACATGAAATAAACTATCCTATTGTACATATTGCTTTGGGAAACCCCTAGTTACATTCGGAGGGAGCAAGGTAGAAGAGAAAACTCAAGTTATCTCAAGTTACATTGAGAATAGGAGAAGGGACTCGATACGCAGACTGAGATGTGAGAAACCACAATCAACCAAGCACACACATAGGGTTTATTGGCCATAACCACGCTACACATCCACTACAGAAACCATTTAAGGGTGATGCATATCGAATGCATTTATATACCATATCATTTATGTATATTGGGATTTGTGGATTTAAATTGGACATGCATATAAGCCAATTAATTATTTGCATTGTATACAATAAAAAAAGGCGTCAAACCAAAAAAACCGATCATATCGATTATCCTGAAGCATAGAATGTTGGTGTGGCTCTGATACCACTGTTGGGTTTTAGGCAAGGTAGAGAAGGCAGCGGAAACAAAAATTTTCTCCCTAAACCCAGGAAACAGCAGATTGCATCAATGTCTATGAAATAGGAAGGATGTTTTATTAAGGTTTACCTAGTCCTGAGGCTTGCTCAGTGATAATACCTTGCAGCTAGTGCAGTCTTCAACCACCTAGTCTTGGACGGTGTCTGTGCAGCTCCTGGTCCTAACTCGGACTACGGTTGACCGTCGTCCTCCTAAGCGGCAGAAACCTCCCACCTCTACAGATTGTCCACACAGATCACTGGGAACTCTAGTCGTCCTGTCCCATATGATACTAGAAGGAGTTGTCCTCTTCTGTCGGCGTACTAGTCACCAATACACTCTCCCACTACCAGTTGTCATCCTATAGTTGTCTTTCCCTTGTTGTGCCTCCTTGGTTGGGTAGCACTTTCTTGGGCTCTCTCAGTTACCACAACTAGAGAGGACAAATTTGCAGAGCAACTGATGTTCTGAGTTGTTCTCTAAGAAGACCCCAATACCCCTCTATACATAGGAGGGGTCAGGGTTAGGGTTCTCAGCCCCGGGCAATGTGGGACTAAAGTGGGAGTAGAAGGGTCCAGAATTTCCACGAACTGATTGCACTGCGGCAGGCGAGCCGGTTGTTTCACAAACGAACCAGTCAGTTGGGAGTGTGAGTCGATCGGTTCACTTAGTGAATCGGTTAGTTCGTTTCCCATACTTGCCTCCAATTGACTTTCCTTGTTTGTTTCTAATTGATACTAAGATCAATTCTTGTCCCAATCGAATTGTATAAGTGAAATGAAAAATGTTTCTCACAAACCAGGAAAACCTAACTCCGCTCGTTTGGACATATGAACCGATCGGTTCATCAGAGTGAACTGTTCATCTCATTGGCTATGAGCCGATCAGTTCACCCAGTGAACCGGTTGGTTGGTAGTCCAGATTGAGTAGAACACAATCAATGTAGTTCTCAATCAATCTGACACTCAAATCAATTAGTTCAACACTTGAACTTGATGATTCTGAGTCAAGTCAATTGATTGAATGTTTAATTGAATACCTAAACACTTTAGTAATAAATCTAAACATCATTCGTGGATAAAATCTTCTTCCAGGTTAATCCTATGTGTGTGACCCTATAGGTCCCATTTCACATTGGTAGTGAAAGTCCATAACCACTTATGATTTCACAAGCAAAGAGCGGTGCCTAGTCGCACATCAGTGCTACCCAAGTGAAAAGGAAAGTTGGAGAACAACTTTCAACCCTACAATTCGTAATTGGTGTTACAGTGAATGTATAGTTCCTTTATCACTAATATCCAGATTGAACTTGAGGCATGGACATGTCATCCTCTACAAATGTTCAATCCATGTTTCTTGATCCAGAGTAGGCTGTCTGATATATATGTGAGTTCAATGTCACACATTGACTCATATGCGCATGGCCATGCTTTTCTCAGTCTCACTCATCAAGTGGCTAGGATATCATACTCCCTCAGGAGGGACAAATCCCATATCTATCGCTCATCCCTCAAAACCCCCATGTGTCAAAGTCACCCAATCATCACCTTTATAAAAATCCATATTTTGGGACTACGTTTGATGATGTCAAAGTGTATCCAACGACATGTGTTAAGTGTAGTGGTTTCAGGTCAAAGAACCACAATCACCACCAATACTATAAGAGCTGATCCTGACTAACCAAATGTGGTTTCCATGCATCACTCTTATGGTGGGTTTGTCCAGTACACTATTCTCTAACATGTACCTATGTGCTTGGTTTGATATCACATATCATGACTAATAAGAATCTATCATCAACCAACACACAATCTAGTCTTTAGTGTTATTGATGTCTATTATTATTTCCACAATAACAACTGACTAGGGACAAAACTGAGAATGTACACACCCTTAACATTTGTATGGTCTTATCGTTCAAGTCACATACTTGAAGGCATACGTCATTGAGTATTGTCACTCTCTAGACATCTATCATGTTACACCATCATCTCAAAATAGTTAAAACATATAGATTGGAATTTGCCTTTATTATTATTCAAATCATTTACAAAGTATCCCATTACAATCATCATATGACTTGCTCTATGGGCATACATACCATGGGGGGTTGACCTAGTATATGATTTTCTAATCCACTACTACAATCATAGAAGAACAAACCAAGTAGTGCAGGTCCACTAACCCCTCCTGGCCCTGGTATATCTCGAAACATCATGTCCTAGGGTGACAACAATAGATGGGACAATCCCTCCCATGATGAATGGATTCTTTCTCTTGGAGGGGATTGTCCTCAGATGATCTATTAGTAAAGGACCCAAATTTACAAACTTTCCTTCAACCAGCCAACCCAAGACAAAAAGATCTTTCTTTGTGTAGCTTCCTTGGTTTACATACCTACCGAAGATTGTCTTTGAAGCACTTTATGTACATAGAGGATGAATGGATTATGAATCAGGCTTGTTTTGGATTTCCCCACTACAAATTACTATGATCGGTGAAGTACTTCGACATGGTGATGTAGGTAGTACTTGAGTCATTCTCTATCCTTCCCCCATCTAAGAGGGCTTCCATCTCATCACTGGGGGAAAACATCTTGTTTAGCATCTTTGAAGTAATAACCCAGTGCTTGTCTCCAACCACCACTCTAATGGAATCCTCGCCATCATCAGAAATATTCTCTAAAGTGGCAAAGAACTGACGTTTCAGTTCCACATAAGTCTCCTATGGCATCGCCAAGATGTAGAAAAGGCCAACTGATTCCATTACGCCCTAGAAATAGGCGTAGAAACCCATGCTCTCCATTGTTGCTTGACATGCATAATGGGTGGCAATCACCTTGCGTGTTAAGCACTCTGTGTCACGACAGTCGAAAAAACCGTTGATGATTAATCGGAATTAAACATAATCAGCGAATTACTAAAAATCACTAAAAATTAAAACATTTTTGCAAAGAGATCCAATTCTAGGAAACTCTTATAAAGAGAATCAAAGTACTATATACATTCTGATTTACATTGTACATACCATGTACCATCTCATCTCAAGGAATATATCTACAACAGTTGCTTTGCCAAAAATATACATAAGCAACGCAAAACCTCGAGGCATTCAAGCTAAAATCTCAGATCTATCAAAAAAACACTAAGTACTGACTCCAAGGACCTGAGAGTACAGAGACGACACATATGACTCTTATCGAAAAAACACAACGATCAGTATCTCCACCTAAGGTGTTACTACTGTCCTGATGCTGCTGTCCTTCCCCTATAGTATGGTCCCTACCTCCTCGTCCACGTCCACCTAAAAAGGTTGGATCCCACGGGGGTGAGACAATTGAAATTGTCCCAGCGAGAGATATAACTCTCCGCCAGAAACATTATTATTGCAGATAAACAGTAACAAACTGAATAGAGGAATCTCTATTGAACAACAAGATTTAATCATTATTAAGCAGAATAGAGCAATATTATCTTTTAAGGCATTACAGTTATAAATGATAAAGTGGTAAATCATCTCTCCATTTTAATAAGGAATATGAAGAACATGTATATCATCTATCCATTTAGGTTACAGTAAGCAATGTAACATCAACCAATAATTTCCGTATTTCATTCTTAAACAAATACGCAAAACGGCTGGTTACATTTTACAATCACACTTATGCCCTGAGGAGATGAGGTATACCGCTCATACTCCAACCGACCACGACGACGTAAAACATCGGTTCCATACCTAGGTCAATGGAAGAGCCAGACTCCATGACCTCATCTGTCTTGGTCAGTGTGAGACCACATGCATGACATCTTGTGTCTCTTGCTAAAATAGCTTTCCAGGGTATACTGGCAACTTCGCTATAGAGTTATAGCCCGTAGCATATACTCTCTTCAGGATATGGCCCATAGCCAATGCCTGGTATTGTGGAGTTATGGCCCATAGCCATACTCTTATTGGGATATGGTCCATAACCATTTTTGTGCATAGGATATGGCCCGCAGTCATTCCTATGAGGCATAAGGATATATTTGCCCATTACCCCCACATACTCAAAAGTATGCATTCCGGGTTATGTCGCGGAGCAACCCGTTTCACCATTCAGCAAATCCTGACGCTGATGGATCTATGGTCAGGGCTCTACATGAAAAGATTCCACTTGATTAATTAAGTGTGTTACCATATCTTTTAGCATAAATTAAGTTTCAAACAAGAATTATTATAACAGATGCTACAAAGCAAGGTAGAATACATCTATCAACTACTTTCAAATCTTTAAAACAACATGATACTTGGGATCTCAATCCCTTATCACATTACTGGGAATTCTCATCCCTTCACATCATCCTTATCATAATTACTGGATCTGGGTATTCAAACCCTTAGTTCATCACAGAACACTGTTACCACTTATCAGGTAACTATTATCTCTAGGTCCTCAGACCAAGGTATACATGATATTTGTTGTACAAGCATCTCACATGGCTCACAAGGCCCATTGCGCATCTTGTTACCTCTCACTAGGCAACAATTCCTTTACATGGCTCACAAGTAGTTATGCTCATCATCTCATGATATTTGCATGGTTATTATAATTGGTAACAACTATATTAATCACATGTCAACATTATGCAATACAAGGATAACCTCACTATTCCCTCATTAGGGTTAGGGTTTCCCATCTTTATCAATTAGGGTTTCACATAACATCACCCTGTATCAGGGTTTCACATAACATCTCCCTATATTAGGGTTTCACATAACATCACCCTACATTAGGGTTTCACATCTTTATCAATTAGAGTTTCACATAACATCACCCTATATTAGGGTTTCACATAGCATCACCCTATATTAGGGTTTCACATAACATCACCCTACATTAGGGTTTCACATCTTTATCAATTAGAGTTTCTCATACCATCACCCTATATTAGGGTTTTACATAACATCACCCTACATTAGGGTTTCACATCTTTATCAATTAGAGTTTCTCATACCAACACCCTATATTAGGGTTTCACATAACATCACCCTACATTAGGGTTTCACATCTTTATCAATTAGAGTTTCTCATACCATCACCCTATATTAGGGTTTCACATAACATCACCCTACATTAGGGTTTCACATTACATTGCCCTATATTAGGGTTTCACATTACATCACCCTATATCAGGATTTCACATTACATTACCCTATATTAGGATTTCACATTACATTACCCTATATTAGGGTTAGGATTTCTCATCCTTCTCGATTAGGGTTTCATGATCACATTATCAAAAGTCGAACCCTAATTCAAAACTCCATGCATCTAGGATAATGCATTGATATTAAAATTAATATCCAAAACCTATCTCATTGATCCACATGTTTAGAATTATATAATACCTTCATAAGTATTCAATTAAACTCATGCATTGTAATCTTCCTTATTGATTAGGGTTTCCAGGGTTTTATGATTACCTCACTAATCCAAACCCTAAGTCAGTGCTTCCTCATATCTTAGAGCACATAGAATTATTTAAGTATTAAATCATACTTGTCATTATTCCATGTACTAGGAACACACATCACCTTCTAACCTTATTCAGTTGACTTAACCTTTCACTAAGTACATACACCTATGCTTATCATAGTGTATTGAATTTATTACTCTCATAGACATCAAGTGATAAACACTATAATTATACTAATCACGTAAGTACTTTAGAAGTACTTCCATTAAGATCAGCCTTGAGATACTCTTCAACCACTAATGGGTTATTAGTACATACATGATTTGAATCAATTGGATCTTCAATCAGTTTGGACCAATTGCACCTTCAAACGGTCTTGGACCAATTGATCTTCAAATGGTCTTGGACCAATTACACCTTCAAACGGTCTTGGTCCAAATTCTTCAAATAGGTTGAGACTGTTTAGACCTTAAACGGTCTTGATCACAACATCCTTAAATGGTCTGAAGACCGTTAGACCTTAAACGGTCTTGATTAAAATCTTCAATCGGTTTTGAAACCGTTTGATCTTATCAATTTTGAGAACGTTTAACCCTAAACGGTTTGAGAATGTTTGATTTGAATATTAATTAACCCTAAATGGTTTGAGACCATTTGGTCCTCAAACGGTTTGAGACCAATTGGTCCTCAAATGATTTGAGACCGTTTGGTCACAACAACTTGAAACCGTTTAGCCCTAAATTAGGGTTTTAACCTCAATTAAGCTAGGGTTTTAAAATCAATTGAGTTCTAATCGTTGGGCCATTCAAGGTTGAGACCATGTGGACAGGTTGAAACCATCACACCTTTATACATTCTTGGGACCATTTAACCTCCAACAGTTTGAAACCATTTGCCCTCCAATCGATTTTAAAACTGTTTGGTCACCAAACGGTTTGAAAACTATTTGACCAAAAAAAAGTGAAACCATTTGCTCATGATGTTTATTGAGGTGTGTACTAAGATGATGTCATCATCATCAAGATTTAGACCTCCAATTTCTACTGCCATTTATATGATTAATTCAACAATTATTCAAGAAGAAATTAAAGATCAGCATATGATGAGAAATTGAAATCAATAACAAAATTAATGGGTTCAAGTTATATAACCCACCTTCAAAGTAGCTTCAAAGCTTCAATCTTCATATCTCTAATGGTGAAAGAAGCTCATTCAACTATCAAGGGTTCGTTTCCAACTCCTTGGATACAAAAGACAATCAAGGTTGAGCATTGGATGGAAAAGAGAAGAAAATCAATGTTGAAATCCGATTTCAACCATCAATTCGAGGTTGAAGATGATCATGGAGCTTACCTTTAGCTTGGGGAACGTTTTCCTCCTTCTCCTAAGCTCCTTGGTCATCGGCCAAAGCAAATAAAGAAAGTGGTTTGCAAAATGGCCTTTCAAGTAAGGAGAAAATCAAGTATATGTAATTGATTTTCTAGGAGAGAGAAAGTAGGGGAAAATTCACCCACTTTCTTGCCACATGCCCCCTCCACTTCCTTTCCTTAGAATCCATATTCCTTGCCCTCAAATATACTCTCAATTATCTGTGAATTAAAAGCAACTACATAAGCACCTTAATCATTATAATACTATTATCCATTTTTAGTGGACATTACTTTTTAATTAACAAATGTGAGTGGATTTCTTCACATCCTTAGGATATTTCGGTGAAAATCAAGGTATTTGGACGTACTTGCACTATAGTATTTCAACCACAGCCTTTTTAGTTGATGGGCACTTCAATTAATATATTTATGTTTGCTACAAAATAAATTAGGGTTTCATTTATGCTTATTTCTTGATTATTTTATTATCAAGATTATCTCTCCTCAAAAGTAGTTCAAACAAGACGCCCCTTTCTTTTTATTTTCTCAAAATGATACCAAGAAACAATAGGGACATAATAGAGGTGGTATTTTACATATCCAACCCTAGGTTTTTGGGTAATTTGCAAATTACACCAAAACTAGTTATTTAATGCACAAATATTATTCAAACAAGCTCCTTCTTGGAAATTAGGCTTGTGGAAGCCATACCTCAGCATCATTCTCATTATTATGATGCTATAATACTTAAGGAACATTTATCATGTAACATTTGCAAGGTAATACCCTTAATTTGGGTAAATTGCACTTTAGTCCAAAACAAGCAAATATTGTTTCAACATTATTTAAACAAGTTCAAACTTGGAATTTAGGCTTTCCACCAGCCACAAACTTACATCATTATCTCTATAATGATGCTAAAACACATGATCCATGTTCAACATATGAAATATTGCAATATAACCCCTCAACTTGGGTAAATTTCCCTTTGGTCCAAAACAAAGGAACATTGCTCAAACATCACTCAATCAGGACCAAACTTAGAAAATAAGTATGTCACATGATTATATTAAAGTTCTAAGCAAATTATTTAGCCAAAACAAATAGGGTTACCTCATAACCTAGGTCAGGCTCGTTACAAGTTATAAACCCCTAATAAGGATTTCGTCCCCGAAATCCCAGGTAAAAAGGGAGATAGATATTATTCTTTCATCATA
This sequence comes from Alisma plantago-aquatica, assembly GCA_963693085.1. Taxonomy (NCBI): domain Eukaryota; kingdom Viridiplantae; phylum Streptophyta; class Magnoliopsida; order Alismatales; family Alismataceae; genus Alisma; species Alisma plantago-aquatica. The sequence goes on along the minus strand of OY856414.1, from coordinate 414,956,580 downwards.
CCATCAAGTATCCACATACCATCTCAATGTCATGGAGATACCATAGAACTTTGATCAACACAAAGTTATTCCATACATGGTTATCATAGAACCTGTCATACATGACACATACTCCACTATCTTTTTCATTATTGACTATAGAGTCAACTATGTGTCAAATAACACTTTTCTTAGTCAGAGAAACATTATACATACCTTATTTAACTCAGGTGTCAAACCTCATTGATCTGTCACCTTTCTCAACTTTCAATTTTATGTGACAAGATTCCTGATTCTGGGGAGTCTTCCATACTCCTTATTTAGTTTATCATTTCACTTTCAAGGAAAGACCAAAGTTATGTTCTGTTACCCACTTGGGACTACAAGTGTTATCATACATCTATTGTGCCATCTAATCTGCTGACACAACACTAAACTTTCTTACTATTTGTACCAACTATCTCATCAGTTGTACATTCTCTTGTCATAATGGGAGGTTACTTATCAATTAAGAATTTATCTTAGAGGTATCTCTAGATGTTATGTATACGTTACCTCAACAAATCTAGATAGGGGTGTTCTAAAGAATTATTTTTAGCTTGATAAGCTTTTCCCAAAATGATTTTACAATTGTTCCTTCAATTAACACATTCTTATTGATGTTATGTTTATGCAGAGCATAAACACCTAACATGTGATGTCCATACTATTTTATGTAATTAGATTGATTTCACAGTTGGCCATTCTAGGTAACCACCATTAATCATCTTAATTAGGAGTTATGTTTTTACTTTGCCATATCACTTGATACTTCTTAGATACCAGAATCTCTTACCTTGGTATCCATCACATGTGTCAAAAACACATTACATTCTCATCGTTCCCATATCTCTGTTGTTTTTACCAAAGCCATATATATAAAAGGGTTTTTCTTTCATCCTTGGGACATTATTATTACACATATCTTTGTCTTGGAACCAAAGTTCAAGACAAACTGATACTTTTCTAGGTATCCATCAATTGAACATTTTTAACTCATGCACATCAAGTGTCATAAAACCCACTTGATTGCCATGTCTCTGAAGGAAAGAACACAAAGAAACATATTCTTCTTATCACCCCATCATCACCCAAGGTTGTTTATCAAAGAGAAGGGATTATCATCTCCTCTAATTATAACATGATCTTTCAACTATTCATGAGTCATTTTGTGATTTTTTCATATTTCCCATTTCTACATCATGGGGAAAAGATATTTACTATTTACACATTCTTTATTAGACAAGGATCATCTCCCTTGTTCTCATTCTCCTATCATAAGGATTATACTTTTCATTTCATCATATATACAGATTGATCTGAGATCATCTCAGATTCCATTTAATGCACTTAGTATGTGATGCAAATGTCCATACCATAATTTCATTATACTCACTAGACTGTCTCAGAATGACTACTTGATCAGAGTAATCAGAAAGATAACAATCTAAGAGTTTGATACGTGCCCTATCCTCAATAATTATATACCTGGCCAGGGTATACAAGTACTGAGATTAGGTAGTATGCACTTTATTTACTATCATGTTCCTTACTTTTCATATCATTATAAACACAAGATTTAACAATCCTGGATTTTCTCCAGGTGTCACTTCTATATCTTACAAAGATAAGAGAAATTATAAAGCATTTAAAGAAATACTGAGTAAAATATAAATCCTCATCTTTCTTGTGTCCTCATATGACTAGTCAAAGGAAGCTCAAAAACAACTACTTTCTTATATTTAACACATAGAATCATGAAATGATATAATCAGAATGAAACTGTTTCATCTGACATATCTTATCTCGCAGTTTGTGTACTTCCTCAAGCTAATTCTTTTCATAAAATCTTATCGTTGCCTGATTCCAATGTCGTGCTCTATTGCTCAGTGTAGATGGACCTACTCGGGATATCTGTCTATATCCTTGAATGCCACTACTAGACCGCTGCCTTTGAGGGTTTTGCTGACTCTGCCTCAACGGTTGGGTCATTTCCTCCTTCATTTTGGGACAAGAGTATCTAACATGCCCAATCTATTTACATTCATAACACATCTTATAAGAATTCCCCAGCTTTATCGGCCTTTCAATCGATGTAATGGCCAAACTAAGAGTTCTAGCTGATGGAACATTTGGTCCTTTACCCTTTCTGGGTAGCCATTTCCCTAGTGTACTAGACACTGATTGTATCGGGGGTACCAAAAACTTCCCCTTTTTGAAACTACTAGGCCTCTATTTCTGAATTTGGATAGGCCTTTTCTTAATTCTTTCATCATTATCCTTTTCTAGACAATCTCTTCTGATATGTCCAGGCTGCCCACACCTATAGAAAACCCTAATTTTGGGTTGTAACCTATTTCTTTTAACATTTTCTATTGCTTCGACATGCTGATGTTGATCAAGAATCCTGTTGGAGTCGAAAACTTCATCATTGGGGGCTGGTAATCTGGGTTGTATTGATAATACACGATCCACTATACACATCATTGCTGTCCTAACTTGCCCAGTAGTGATATTAAAAGAAGGATTCCTTGTCACTAGTTGGGTCATCTTAGGGGTTCTCAAGCAGTCGTTCTTCTCTCGCCTGGTCCCTTGCACCTTCTATTGGTGCAACAACATTACTTTCAGCAATGTACTCCTTCGATAGCCCAGGCATCTTTAAGCTTTATTCTATCTTCTGCATGAGTAGAAGTCACTATAAGTTATACTAGAGGATACTAGAACAGACTCAATGCCTTAGTCCTATGTCACTGTAGACTCAGCGAACCTTAGGCTCTGATACCACTAAATTGTCATGATAGTCGACAAAACAGTTATTGATTAACCGGAATTAAACATAAGCATTGGATTACTGAAAATCACTAAAAATTAAAACCTTTTTGCAAAGAGATCCAATTCTAGGAAACTCTTATAAAGAGAATCAAAGTACTATATACATTCTGATTTACATTGTACATACCATGTACCATCTCATCTCGAGGAATATATCTACAATAGTTGCTTTGCCAAAACTATACATAAGCAACAAAAAACCTCGAGCCATTCAAGCCAAAATCTCAGTTCTATCACAAAAACACTAAGTACTGACTCCAAGGACCTGAGAGTACAGAGACGACACATAGGACTCTTATCTACAAAACACGACAGCCAATATCTCCACCTAAGGTGTTACTGCTGTCCCTGATGCTGCTGTCCTTCCCCTGTAGTATGGTCCCTACCTCCTCATCCACGTCTGCCTAAAAAGGTTGGATCCCACGGGGGTGAGAGAATTGAAATTGTCCCGGTGAGAGATATAACTCTCTGCCAGAAACATTATTATTGCAGATAAATAGTAACAAACTGAATAGAGGAATCTCTATTGAATAGCAGGATTTAATCATTATTAAGCAGAATAGAGCAATATTATCTTTTAAGGAATTACAGTTATAAATGATAAAGTCGTAAATCATCTCTCCATTTTAATAAGGAATATGAAGAACATGTATATCATCTATCCATTTAGGATACAGTAAGCAATGTAACATCAACCAATAATTTCTGTATTTCATTCTTAAACAAATATGCTACACGGATGGTTAAATTTTATAATCACACTTATGCCCTGAGGAGATGAGGTATACCGCTCATACTCCAACCGACCACGACGGCGTAAAGCATCCGTTCCATACCTAGGTCAATGGAATAGCCGGACTCCATGATCTCATCTATCTCGGTCAGGGCGAGACCACATGTAGGACATCTTGTGTCTCTTTCCAAAATAGCTTACAGGGAATACTGGCAACTTCACTATAGAGTTATATCCCGTAGCATATACTCTCTTTAGGATATGGCCCATAGCCAATGCCTGGTATTGTGGAGTTATGGCCCATAGCCATACTCTTATTGGGATATGGTCCATAACCATTTCTGTGTATAGGATATGGCCCGCAATCATTCCTATGAGGCGTAAGGATATATTCGCCCATTACCCCCACATACTCAAAAGTATGCATTCTGGGTTATGCCGCGGAGCAACCCGTTTCACCATTCAGCAAATCCTAACGCTAATGGATCTATGGTTAGGGCTCTATATGATAAGATTCCACTTGATTAATTAAGTGTGTTACCATATATTTTAGCATCAATTAAGTTCCAAACAAGAATTATTATAACATATGCTACAAAGAAAGGCGTAATACATCTATCAAGTAATTTCAAATCTGTAAAACAACATGATACTTGGGATCTCAGTCCCTTATCACATTACTGATAATTCTCATCCCTTCACATCATCATTATCATAATTACTGGATCTGGGTATTCAAATCCTTAGTTCGTCACCGAACACTGTTACCACTTATCAAGTAACTATTATCTCTAGTTCCTCAGACCAAGGTATACATGATATTTGTTGTACAAGCATCTCACATGGCTCACAAGGCCCATTGCACATCTTGTCACGTCTCACTAGGAAACAATTCATTCACATGGATCACAAGTAGTTATGCTCAGCATCTCATGATATTTGCATGGTTAGTATAATTGGTAACACCTATATTAATCACATATCAACATTATGCAATACAATGATAACCTCACTATTCCCTCGTTAGGGTTAGGGTTTCCCATCTTTATCAATTAGGGTTTCACATAACATCACCCTATATTAGGGTTTCACATAGAATCACCCTATATTAGGGTTTCACATAACATCACCCTACATTAGGGTTTCACATCTTTATCAATTAGAGTTTCACATAACATCACCCTATATTAGGGTTTCATACAGCATCACCCAATATTAGGGTTTCACATAACATCACCCTACATTAGGGTTTCACATCTTTATCAAATAGAGTTTCTCATACCATCACCCTATATTAGGGTTTCACATAACATCACCCTACATCAGGGTTTCACATCTTTATCAATTAGAGTTTGTCATACCATCACCCTATATTAGGGTTTCACATAACATCACCCTACATTAGGGGTTCACATCTTTATCAATTAGAGTTTCTCATACCATTACCCTATATTAGGGTTTCACATAACATCACCCTACATTAGGGTTTCACATTACATTGCCCTATATTAGGGTTTCACATTACATCACCCTATATTAGGATTTCACATTACATTACCCTATATTAGGATTTCACATTACATTACCCTATATTAGGGTTAGGATTTATCATCCTTCTCGATTAGGGTTTCATGATCACATTATCAAAGATCAAACCCTAATTCAAAACTCCATGCATCTAGGAGAATGCATTGATATTACAATTAATATCCAAAACCTATCTCATTGATCCACATATTTAGAATGACATAATACCTTCATAAGTATTCAATTAAACTCATGCATTGTAATCTTCCTTATTGATTAGGGTTTCCATTATCCATTCATTAGGGTTTTATGATTACCTCACTAATCCAAACCCTAAGTCAGTGCTTCCTCATATCTTGGAGAACATAGAATTATTTAAGTATTAAATCATACTTGTCATTGTTCCATGTACTAGGAACACACATCACCATCTAACCTTATTTAGTTGACTTAACCTTTCAGTAAGTACATACACCTATGCTTATCATAGTGTATTGAATTTATTACTCTCATAGATAACAAGTGATAAATGCTCTAATTATACTAATCACCTAAGTACTTTAGAAGTACTTCCATTAAGATTAGCCTTGAGATACTCTTCAACCACTTATGGGTTATTAGTACATACATGATTTGAATAAATTGGGCCTTCAATCAGTTTGGACCAATTGCACCTTCAAACGGTCTTGGACCAATTGACCTTCAAACGGTCTTGGACCAATTACACCTTCAAACGGTCTTGGTCCAAATTCTTCAAATGATTTGAGACTGTTTAGAACTTAAACGGTCTTGATCTCAACATCCTTAAATGGTCTGAAGACCATTAGACCTTAAATGGTCTTGATTAAAATCTTCAATCGGTTTTGAAACCGTTTGATCTTATCAATTTTGAGAACGTTTAACCCTAAACGGTTTGAGATCATTTTATTTGAATTTTAATTAACCCTAAACAGTTTGAGACCGTTTGGTCCTCAAACGGTTTGATACCGATTGGTCCTCAAATGGTTGGAGACTGTTTGGTCACATCAACTTGAAATTGTTTAGCCCTAAATTAGAGTTTTAACCTCAATTAATCTAGGGTTTTAAAATCAACTGAGTTCTAATCGTTGGGCCATTCAAGGTTGAGACCATGTGGACTATATCAGGTAGTTAAAACCGTTTGGTCACCAAATAGTTTGAAACCGTTTGGTCTAAAACGGTTTGAAAACCGTTTGACAAACACAAAGTGAAACTGTTTGCTCATGATGTTTCTTGAGGTGTGTGGTAAGATGATGTCATCATCATCAAGCTTCATACCTCCGATTTCTACTGCCATTTATATGATTAATTCAACAATTATTCAAGAAGAAATTTAAGATCAACATATGATGAGAAATTGAAATCAATAACAACATTAATGGGTTCAAGTTATATAACCCGCCTTCAAAGTAGCTTCAAATCTTCAAGCTTCACGTATCTAATGGTGAAAGAAGCTCCTTCAACTATCATGGGTTCATTTCCAACTCCTTGGATACAAAAGGCAATCAAGGTTGAGCATTGGATGGAAAAGAAAAGAAAATCAATGTTGAAATCCGATTTCAACCATCAATTCAAGGTTGAAGATGATCATGAAGCTTACATTTATCTTGGGGAACGTTTTCCTCCTGCTCCTAATCTCCTTGGTCATCAGCCAAAGAAAAGAAAGAAAGTGGTTTGCAAAATGGCCTTTCAAGTAAGGAGAAAATCAAGTATATGTAATTGATTTTCTAGGAGAGAGAAAGTAGGGGAAAATTCACCCACTTTCTTGCCACATGCACCCTCCACTTCCTTGCCTTAGAAACCATCTTCCCTGACCTCAAATATCCTCTCAATTATCCATGAATTAAAAGCAACTACATAAGCACTTTAATCATTATAATACTATTATCCATTTTTAGTGGACATTACTTTTTAATTAACAAATGTGAGTGGATTTCTTCACCTCCTTAGGATATTTCGGTGCAACTCAAGGTATTTGGACGTCCTTGCACTATAGGATTTCAACCACATACTTTTTAGTTGATGGGAACTTCAATTAATATATTTATTTTTGCTACAAAATAAATTAGGGTTTCATTTATGCTTATTTCTTGATTATTTTATTACCAAGATTATCTCTCCTCAAAAGTAGTTCAAACAAGACGCCCCTTTCTTTTTATTTTCTCAAAATGATACCAAGAAACAATAGGGACATAATAGAGGTGGTATTTTACATATCCAACCCTAGGATTTTGGGTAATTTGCAAATTACACCAAAACTAGTTATTTAATGCACAAACATTATTCAAACAAGCTCCTTCTTGGAACTTTGGCTTGTGGAAGCCATACCTCAACATCATTCTCATTCTTATGATGATATAATACTTAAGTAAATTTATCATGTAAAATTTGCAAGGTAATCCCCTTAATTTGGGTAAATTGCACTTTAGTCCAAAACAAACAAATATTGTTTCAACATTATTTAAACAAGTTCAAACTTGGAATTTAGGCTTTCCACTAGCCACCACCTTACATTATTCTCTCTATAATGATGCTAAAACACATGAGGCATGTTCAAAATATGACATATTGCAATATAACCCCTCAACTTGGGTAAATTGCACTTGGTCCAAAATAGAGGAACATTACTCAAACAACATTCAATCAGGACCAAACTTGGAACATAAGTGTGTCACATGATAACATAACACATTATAGGATTATATTAAATTTCTAAGAAACTTATTTAGGCAAAACAAATAGGGTTACCTCATAACCCAGGTCAGGATCGTTACACTCTGGGTGTTTAGTCTTTTTCATATGACTACTATTAACCTCAGGCTCTCTATTAGGCTATTGTCGGGGTGCATCTGACCGTGGTGCATTCGAAATCACCTCATCCTCATCATCTAGAAGAAATTGTCCCCGTGCTCGAGATTGAGGTTGAGGCTGCGGATGTGGTCCCAAAGATGTGGAAGGATGTGCCGCTGAAACTAATGGATGAGCTATTGTAACTGATGGGTGGTGGTGGTGTACACCGCGGCTATAGAGACACTTCTGCCACAATTGGATCTATCAAAGCATCCAATTCAACTTCCGTCAAACAGACAATTTTGGTGAAGCTTGAGGTGAATGATGGGAGGGTATTCTCCAGGGTTGAAGATGATGCATTCTTGGGCCAACGCCTGTAGGAAATAACCTCCTTGGTCTTAGCCACAACCTTCTTTGCCATTGCTTCATATTTGACTGATTTTGGTGGAAGATTTGGGATTTTCTAATTTCTCCAAAGAACGGGGCTGTTTGGGCAGATTGGAGAGAAATGGGAGAATTTGTGGATGAAAATGGGTGGAATTTGTAGGTTAAGGTAGTGGAAATGATGGGGTATTTATTGGAGATGGATTGGGGGTGATTTGGTGGTGACTCGAGGGTTGGAGAGTAGGTCCAAAGTGCTGCACGGCCGCTAGGGCGTGGAGATGGTCGTGTTGTTCAGCAAGAAATGAATGAGAAAGTGAAATGCAATTTGCAAAATGGTTGTTTTAAGTGTTGGGTCAGGATGTAGGATGGATGTGCTATGCATCATGGCTGTGGTGGCTTCATGCAACACAATCGTACTATGCAATACGACCGTGCTGCGTGGCACGATCGTGTTGGGTCTGTTCTTCAGTTCTTGAATTTTCTTTGATTCACTTTGATTTCTCTGTTGATTTGAGTGTACCAATACATCTGTTCCATGTCACCACATCCATGGTGAGTACTGTGATAGTTCATTTCAACTTGAATCTCATCAAAACATCAAATATTTGATCTAAAGTGATTTTTCTTTGAAACATTTTCTCAATTTCATTTAATTTTCCTCATTTCAACCTATTTTGACCTGTACATATTAAAACTAAACAAAAAATATTAAAAACAAGTGTGTGTGTGTTTTCTTGGAAAAGTGTAGAAATAACCAAAAGTATCAAAAATGGAAGGTTGGGTGAAAAATTCCCAAACCTAGGTGGGTTGCCTCCCACAAGCGCTGAGTTTCATGTCTTCAACTGAGCTTCTTGGAGTTTCTTCAATCATTCATCCATTTGGCATCCTCATGTACCCATTCTTACTATAAATGCATTACTCATTTGCATTCAACCGATGCTCCTCATCCCTTTGATCACCAAAATTGGTGTCAAACCTTTCATCTATAACTCTTCCTCTCAAATGATCAATCAGACTCTTGAAGTGACCATATCCAATATCCTCACCTCGAACTCGCCAGTTTGAGGACTTTAAAAGTTGATCTTTATCTTCATTTACATGAAAGAGACTGTCATTGTGCCACTGCGCACATGTATCTCTGCATCATCTATAGATAAATACGATCTTTCCAAGATAATGGGAATCCTCCTATCCTCCGGATCCATATCAAGAACAATGAAATATGTTAGGAACACTATGCCATTTTCTTTATCTATCATCACCAAAACATCATCCACTCTTCCTCTAGGCACTGTGAAGGAATGATCTGCCAATTGGAGAGTGCAATGTGCTGGTTGAAACTTGCCTAAACCCATTTAAACATAGACACTATATGGCATCAAATTCACACTAGATCCCAAATCAAGTAGGGATTTGTCTATGCAATGTCCCCCAATGTATCTAGGTATGATTGGGGCTCCCGGGTCTTTCCTCTTCATGGGAAGTGAGTGTTCAAGGATTGAGCTCATTTGTTTGGTCAACTTCACTCTTTTGGGTATTCTCCCCGTTGACCTTCTCTTCACAGTGCATAAGTTCTTCAGAAACTTGGCATATGATGGGTTTTTCTTGATAGCATCCAATAATGGAATATTGACCTTCACTTGGAGAAACACCTCAAAAATGTTAACATTGTGCTTTTGTCTCCTCCTTACTTATGGTGGCTCATCTAATGTTTCAATGAATGGTGGCTCACTTGCTTTGGATTTGCATGCATCAACATGAGATGGAACACTAGGGATGGTGGGATTTGCAAATGGAGTGTGAGGTGGAGCACATGGTATCCCAAAATCAATTGGTGATGCCACATAATCATCTTCAAAAATCTCAATCACAATATCAACACTTGGCTGCCTTTGCTTTGATTTATCAACCTTTCTTTGACTTGCAGGCTGCTCAAGAGATTTCCCACTCCTTAGAATTGTCATAGCACTTCCTTACTCATGGTGGAGAGGGGGAGCTAGTTGTGGTTGTGGAGGAGGTGGAGGTAGTACTTGGTATTGAAATTGAGTTGGAGGGGAGAATTGAGGTTGGAAGGTGAATTGCTAAGAAAAGTGTGGTGATGGAGGGGGGGGTGGAGTGTAAGGCTTGGGATTACCTTGAAAGTGGTATATGAGCCGCACTTTCATGGGATGTGGACTATAGAAAACTTGTGAAGAAGGCAATGACCAACTTGATTCATTAAAACTCAAGATGGGTTTTGAAGACAATTTTTCTTCTTGGAAAGCAATTATGGAAGATAGCTGCTCTATCCTCTCTTCAAGCCTTCTCACATTCATTTGTATGTCATCAAAACTCTTCAACCTAGAGAGAACCTCTTCCTCAAACCTATAGCTATATCTTGGACTTTGTGGTTCCTGGTAGCTATAGGAGTGAGGTGTCTTCTTTAGATCACCATAGAACTCAATAGAATTGACCAAGTGGCAAGGAACATTTGTCACTTGTCTCTTCATTCCACCCCATGTCACCAAGAATCTTCATCACTTGTGGGTCTGAGTCATTATGAGTCAGAGATGTCACGCCAAAGGCATGGCCACCGTCATTCATCATGATAGAAGCTTGCATTCTTGAACCTTCTTCCAGCTGCTCATATAATGGTCATATCTCCTCAGGTGTCCTAGACATGAAAACTCCTCCACAAGAAGAATCTACTATAGATTAATCCTTTAAATATAGATTGGAGTACAATGATTGAACTAGCTACCACAAAGGGATCTCATGGTGCGTTCACTCTCTCAACATCTTCTTAAATCTCTCCCAAACATCGTGAAGCTGTTCATTGCCCATTTGATTGAAACTCACTATGGCACGCTGCATTTGTGTCAACCTTGATATAGAGTATAATTGCCTAAGGAAAGCATTCTTCATCTCTTCCCAACTCATGATGTCCCTTCTCGAATCATACCAATCTTTTGATTTGTCTTTGAGGGAGAATGAGAATAAGGTCAATCTGATTGTGTCATCACTGGATGTCTGCGTCCTAAAGGTGGAGCATACTTCAAGAAATGAGTCCAAGTGCTAGTAGGGGTTCTCACTCTCTGAGCCGTAGAAGGTGGGTAGGAGCCCAAGAAGACCTGGAGGAATGGAGAATTGATCCCCTAGCATTTGATCAACTCTACTACTAATTGGCAATTTGTAGTTGCTAGGCATGAAGTACTCTTGAAGTGGCTTGTGAGGTGCATTTTGGCCTTCCATCTTATCTTCACCGAGTGGCTTGTCACACACACAAGTCATAACCAAACAAAAGAGGGCAAGTTAGCAAACCAATATGCACAAAGAATGCAAATAACAAAGAATAAATAATAGCAATGATGAGGGTAGTAGGAAACGATCAAAGAAAAACTAAGTAGCTAGGACGAGTGCCTTTAGTCCACGACAATGATGCCAGAAAGCTTGGTGCGTTCCTTCTAATGGTGTTACACATTACTCAATCGGAGTTTGAATAGATGCGACCCCGTGAACAGACACACACGGTGGATAACTTTAAGATTTATAATGACCTACACAAATGTACTCACATACATCAAAACACTACACCCAAAAGCGCACGGGGTCATGTCTTAGTATAGGAGGGTGATAAGTATAGGGTCGATCCACATGGATAAAAGGGGGCACTAGAGATACTTAGTTTTTGGGCTAGGTTCCACATTGCCCGCATGAGAGCGAAGGCAAGCCCGAGTTTTTGCCATCGACAATGAAGAGGCTCAAGCCAATGCTAATTGTTTGATAGAGGGTAATAACCCTTATAGTTTTCTTTCTTGTTTTAAGCTAAGCATGTAGTAGTGTGATGTATTATGAAAAATAATGTAGGCATGCTTGAGATCATGGAACATAATGTAAAATATCTTTATTACTCTGGTTCTACTAATACTTTCATTTTGAGAAATCTTACAACTATGCTTTGTTTGGACATCAAGAATTTAGGATATGTTTTATATGTCACAACCACGAGTGGTCAGACCTTTATGTCTCTCTTAAAAACCCCAGTTATACCTCTAAAATATATGGATAATGAGCTCCCTACAAATTTTATTCTCCTTGACATGAATGACTTTGATGTGATCATTGGTATGGATTGGCTCTATACTTATAGGGCAAAGATCGACTGTAGGGAAAAGGAAATAAGAATAGAGAGTCTAGGTCATCAACCATTCACAATTAGAGGTACGAAGGATGATACTACTATCCTATATATGTCATCCTTAAAGGCAAAACAAACGCTAGCCAAGGGTTTCCAGGAATTCCTAATAGTAGTTACTGAGCCGGAGCATAAGGTGCATCCTTAGAGGAAATATAGGTAGTCAGGGACTTCACAGATGTGTTCTCAGATAATTTTCCTAGGATTCCTCCAGAGAGAGGTAGACGTTTTAATTGAGTTAGCTCCCGAGACAAACCCTATTTCCAATGAACCTTACAAGATGGCCCCTGTAGAGTTGCTTGATCTAGAAAAACAACTGCATGCATTTATAGATAAAGGCTTTATCTGACCTAGCACATCAACATGGGGAGCACCTGTCCTCTTTGTTAAGAAGAAGGATGGATCACTTAAAATGTGAATATAATATAGAATGATCAACCATGCTATCATTAAGAATAAGTATCCTTTACCTCGTATAAATGATCTATTTGACCAGATCAAGTCAGGCTGTCTTTTCAAAGATTGACCTGAGGTCCTTGTACCACCAGTTGCAAGTCAAGAGTGAGGACATTCTGAAGACAACCTTTTGAACCCATTATGGCCACTATGAGTTTGTGGTTATGCCTTTTGGGTTGTATAATGCCCCAAGTGTGTTTATGAATGTCATGAACAATATGCTCTAGACTTTCGTAGACTCGTTTGTCATAGTGTTCAAAGATGACATCTTTGTTTACTTTGACAAATTAGAACAACACCATGACCACCTCGGTAGAGTCCTTGATATTCTGAGAGAGCAAAAGTTTTATGGGAAATTCCCAAAGTGCGAGTTTTGGATAGATCATTTCATGTTTCTTGGACACATCATATCTGTAGGGACCATCTCAATGGATCATGCTAAAGTGTTGACCATGTGAGATTGGCCAACATAAAATAACCCTTCTGAGATTCACAGCTTCTTGGGATTGGTTGGATATTATTAATGCTTCATAAAATATTTCTCAAAGACTGCCATTCCACTCACCAAGCTTACCCGGAAGGATGATACGTTTGTGTGATCAGACTTGTGTGAAGCTCGATTCCAAGAGTTGAAGGAAAAATTGACCACAACTCCAGTGTTGACTCTAACATCAGGAAATGAAGGTTTTATGGTCTTCACTGACACATAAATGATGGGGCTTGGATGCGTGCTAGAGAAAAATAGGCATGTTGTTGCATATGACTCAAGAATGCTCAAGCTTAATGAAGTGAACTATCAAACACACAATTTAGATCTGGATACAATTATACATTCCCTAAAGATTTGGCGACACTATCTTTATGGAGCCACTTTTGAAATACTCATGCACCACAAGATCTTAAAGTACCTCCTGACTAAGAAGGACCTAAACCTGAGACAATGACGAAGGATGGAGTATATGAAAGACTATGATTTCACCATAGCCTATCATCCAAGAAAAGCTAATATAGTAGCAGATGCTCTTAGTCGAAAACAATGTAGGTGTTCAACTATCTTATCTAGCCAATGGAGAGAACTAGTAGAGTTGTCTAGGTGGACTCCACAGCCCTTAGAAGACCGGATTCATGTGACTAACATTCGGATAAAACAATAACTATGACCGAGTTGGTAGATGCCCAGTTAGCCAACCCATATCTTGACAACATGAAAGGTTTGCTGGTGAAACCTCAGACACATCTATTGGTGGGAGTAGATGGTGGAATCTGTTATAAGAGTCAAATTTGGGTTCCTGAAGTTTTATTCTTGAAGAATCATATCTTGTAAGAAGCTCATGTATCTAAGTAAACAATACACCCCAACACTACCAAGATGTTCAAAGACTTGCAACAATACTTTTGGTGGCCTAGAATGAAGAGAGACATAGAGACATATGTGTCTAGTTGTCTCACATTCCAGATGGTGAAGGTTGAACACCAGTGACCTAGTGGATTATTGCAGTCAATTGAGATTCCTGAGTGGAAATGGGAACAAATCACTTGGATTTTGTGATGGGTCTCCCAAAGACAAAGAAAGGTATTGATGCAATATGGGTTGTGGTTGATCACCTTACCAAGTCAACAAATTTCCTCACCTTAAATATCACTACCAAGGTGATAGACGTAGATAAACTATATATTAGAGAGATAGTTTGACTACATGGTGTTCTGAGTTCAATTATTTTTTATCGTGATCCTAAGTTCACTTCCAAATTGTGGAAGTAAGTGCATGAAGAACTCGGTACTAGATTGAAGTTTAGCACAAATTATCACCCCCAGATTGATGAACACTCAGAAAGGACGATCCATAATTTAGATGATTTTCTAAGAGCATGCGTGCTCGATTGCGATGGGGATCATGGGAGTAGTACTTGTCCTTAACTGAATTTGCTTACAATAACAGGCATCAAGCCAATATTAGGATGCCTCCATATGAAGCTATTTATGTGAGGCTTTGTCAGTCATTGCTTTACTAGGATGATTTTGGTGAGAGGACCTTGTTGAGGTTAGAGGAACTACAACTGTATGTTGATAAAGTCACTTTGTTCAAGCAAAGACTAAAGAGAGCCCAGGATCAATAAAATTCACATGCTGATGCGAATCAGACTGACTTGCATTTCACTATGGGGGGAGCATGTGTTCTAAAAATCCAACCCCTCTGAGCTATAGATAAGAATTGAGGAAAGTTGAATCCCCCATACGTGGGTCCAATTGAGATTTTGGAACAGATTGGTGAATCTACCTATCGTTTATCCCTACCCTCAATATAGTATGATGCATGATGTGTTCCATGTATCCAATCTAAAGCACTATGTGAAGGACCCAAGCCATGTACTGAGCATTAAACCTATTGAACTCCAAGGGAGACTAACATACCCTGAGTCACCTATGAGGGTAATGGATACCAAGGTGAAAGAGATCAGGAGTAAAAAAAAAGATATGGTAAAGGTTCTTTGGAAGCACCATGGAGAGGATGAAGTCATATGGGATCTAAATATGGACATGGAAAAATATTACCCTGAATTGTTTGTTTGATTAGTCAAATTTTGGGGGAAAAAATCCTATAAGAGGGGAAGGATGTTATAACCTCAATTTTTCTTGTATGAACTAAAATGCAATTTTGCAAATAAAAAGTTTTTGAATGGAAATATGTATGCTTTGTTTTCAAAGAATGGATTCCTTTGCAAATTTCCCTTGGATGCATGATTTGTGGTTTTTACAATTTTTTTAAACCCAATAATGACAAAAAGGAAAAAGGATGAAAGGAATCCCATAATAAGTAAAAGGAAAAAGAGATAATTGTGTGCATATGTGAGAATTGTGTAGAATTCTCTAGAAAGTGGTAAGGATGACCACTATTGATTAGTTTTTGGTTCCACTTGGTTTATAATAAGAAAAGAAATTAAAATAAAGAAAATAGAAGAGAAAGAAAGAGTAAAGATGAATTTTAAATGCATAATATATGCCTTAAAAGTGGATGACTTGCATACAAAGAAAAGGCTCTTTTATTTTCGAGTTTCAGTTCCAAACTTTACACACAAGAAGTTTAAGTCATTAAAGAGTTTCCCTTAAAATTTGGGATTAAAAGCATACGCAGTTTAGGAGATATGGAATTTTGAAAAATCCCTAAAGTGAGTGGAATATCATTAAATGTCACAATTTTTGAATCAATTAGAATTTGATTTAATTAACCTTTATCTCGATGCACGAGATGTGGGTCGGTAAATCTCTCATCCTCAACCTTCAGTCAAGTAAGGAAACTGGACTTAGCACATGTGCATTTCAAGGATGATTTCCTCCCAAACCAGTATACGAGCAGATCGAGAAAGTATTCCAATGTGTTTGAGAGATCAAACCGAACTCATCTACCCTAAATTTCACTGGCTTTCATGTCTTCTAGAAGATTCTCCCAATCTCCCTCTACCCTACCGCCTTGGCCATGTATAAATATAGGGGTGCAACCCCTATGCAAACTCATGAATCCTCTCGTGAGTATCCCCAAGACCAAAATAATGTGTCCCTACCTCCAATTGCATCACCACTCCCTTTTTCCCATCTTGCTTATTCCATCTTCACTGACAAGAGAACCCCACTATGACCTTTCGTTCCTCAACATTGACGAGCAAATTGAAGTCACAGACAAGTTTTATAGGACGAGGCGGAGGAGTCCACACAGTTGCTAGCTTCTTCAGGACTCCAGTTCCTAGAGTCAACCTCACAATTGACTATGTTAGGCTGCTCAAAAGCGTCTGAGGTTGAAGATGAGAGGAGAGGAAAAAACCCCTCTGCCCCGCTTCCTCTTCATATCGGGTAAGGGTACTTCTGACCTTTTGCTTCCATTTTTGAATACTTGAGCCATGCGAGCATGGGTGCCTCCATGGCACAAGCCTATTGGCTTGGTCTGGACTGGCCCCGCTGGCATGGCCAAAATTAAATTAAAAGTTTAGTTGGTGTTTTCTCATTGGCCAAAATGTATTTAATTGATAAAAATCATAGTAATTGGTAGGATGATCCAATGATGACATGATATATATGAAAAATGATCAGAAAAATGATTAGTATCTAATAAAAGTATAATTAGAATCTAGTTTTTTTCTTGTTCGAAAAGTGCATAAAATGGCATCTTTAATGTGTTAAATGAACTAGAACCCTAATTTTTAAGAATTGATGATCTTAGTATTTTCAATTGTTATTATTGATCAAAGATTGATCTTTTATGCATAAAAAGAGAAACTTGAAAGTTATTTGAGTTTAGCATCCCATAATTTGATAATTAGGGTTTACTTGAAATAAATGGTGATTTAAATGGAGGGTTAGGATTTGTAACCTAATGAGACATGAAAAGTGGAAACTAGGGGTTGGGAAGCCAAAAACCCTAATGAAACCCTCATGTTGACCTAGAAACCCTAACTAGAGAACCAAGTCAGTCTTAAGGATGATTTGGATAAAATAATAATACATGGGTGTATTGCATTAACTTTCAGGGTAGCTTGCTTTGTTGATTAGTTGATTGCTTGCTTTTGCTTGGACATATAGAATCCTGATCACGATATGTGGTTACACTTATCACTAATCAATGTAGTTAAACAACATCTTCTGAGGTTTTACTGATTGCTTGAATTTAAATGCTTGGATAAACTTTAGTTCCTTCAATCTATAAATTGACTATGGTTACCTACTTATACAGCTTATAACTTGCTTGAATCGCATACCAACTCTAGAAATTGTGAATGAAAAGATGAGTAAAGAGATGGTGATGACTAGAGGACAAATCCATAGATTAGGAAGGTTAGACTAAGCCCTAGGTTGGGAAGGTCATAAGTGGTCAAGCCCCAGGTTGGGAAGACCGAATGGCACCTAGATCCAGATTGAGAGGTGGCCAATGAGGTACCTAGCTCCAGATTGAGAGGTAGCCTAAAGTATAATGTAGAGAAAAAACCCTAAGAGAGGGTATACTAGAGGTTGAGTAAAAATGGTTGAGGAGTTATAAATAAAATGTAAATTTTTGTTTTGTCACAAATAATTGTTGTGGTTATGTTGTTGCAATTATATGCAAACTTTTGGTTCCACCACATACCAGTATAATTTGTTATACTAACCCACATTTTGTTTGATAGTGTTTTAGGATAATCTGCCATACGCAATTATGATGAAACTGGATATCTAGAAAGAAGGCACAAAATTGAAGAAACATAATGAAATTATCGAGGTTATAGTTAGATTTTATTTTAAGTTGAAAATTTAGATATCCCTTCAGTTTTGTACTATCTTCCTTTTGTTAGTAAAATTTAGTAATTATTTCTGGTTAATTTCTAAACATGCGGTCCTGTATTAGTGATAATGTCTCTTGCCCTCTCGATCTTCCTGAATAGGGGATAACGGGGGGAGGGCGTCATCACAGATGACATCTAGGACGCTATCACCAAAAGACTCGCATCACATCCAACCTTATCAACTACTGCTCTTGTTGTTGCTCTTCCTCAGCTACACGATCTCTACCTCTTCTTGCACTTAAAGATGTGGAAAGCCACGAGGTGAGACCAAACATCCCATCAAGAGATATAAATCTCAACCAACGTCTAGTAAAACACATATACTAAGCAGGTAGGTAAGAGTACTTAGCAGGTCGAGCAGATTTAGCTAAATGATATGTATCTAATAGATAGAGCAGATTAAGAAAAACTAGGTAGTTACCATTGAGCATTAGAATAATTAATATTCTAAGAAGGAATATGAAGAACATGTATAACAACTGACTTCTCTTACCACCTTATAATTCAAGAAAGCAATACAAAGATAAGGCAAATAAATCAACCAATGTTATTTTCATTTGATGCTAAGCAAAATACACTACATGGCTATGTTATGTCTTTTATTATTGCCCTGAGGATTTGAATCGTACCACCCAAATCCAACCGACCACTACTAAGTCAAAATCGGTGCCATACAAGGTCAATGGAAGAGAAGGAATCCACAACCTCTCCAAGACCTCTTAGTCAGCACAAGAGAAAACACCACAGAAACATATTAGTCAACTACAACAATGACATATAGTCAAGCTGAAGGATTGGCTCACGCATGGCCATCCATGTATATAATCACACCCAGTCCACCTTGGCATAGGTACGACGCTAGAAGAACATGGTCACACATGGTCATTCTAAAAAGAAGGATTGGCTCACGCATGGCCATCCATATCACAAGGAGATCAGCTCACACACAACTATATCACACTACTTGTAATTATGGATGCAAGGAGATACTCGACTTTCACCCCCCACATATTGAAAAATATGCGCTCTGAGTTTCCCATAGGAATGGCTCCTTTCACCATCCAGCACTAAAAATGACACGGAAATGGATATATGGCACATGGCACCTACATGATTAGAGTTCACTTGATTAATTAATCCAATTGGGTATCTTTTAGTATCAATCAAGTTACAACATAAAAATCACAAAGAAAGTCTACAAAGATAAGGGAAAGGTGCAACTCCAGAAGATATAAAAAGTATAAGGTGTAAACTAGTCACATCATCACCACATGATACTTCTAGCACTGCCATTCACAGGACCATCACCAGTTTCACACCATTATGGGATATCAATTCCTCAATCATATAACTAGAGGATGTCACCTCACAATAGGTATCAAGCCTTTACCAGGTGATATGACCCATCACATCAATGTGATCTCATCATATCTAATCAAGGCTTATAGCCATCACCCTGTATCACATAATAATCACCATAGAATACACAAGCCATGACATTAATTTCACCTACATGGTTAGGGGCTCATAAATAAGAGAGAGAAATCATTATAATATGATAATCAATCCAAGTGAAACAAGCAAGCACATCATAGTTCCCAACACTAGGGTAGGGTTTGATGGATAGTTGATGCACCAAACCCTAGGTACACCATCTCCCACTTTCCTGGAACAAATGAGAGTTAAGGAACATGATTTATAAACAATCATTCAAACAACACTATACATGAATCATTACTTGCTTACTCATATACATGTGTTGACTATATGTTCATGTATATGTCTCGACCATCCATAAAGAAAGTATCTCAACCACCTTCAAGAAAAGTGTCCCAACCACATTTATCCAACGTGTCTCGATGAAACAACTTGAGGTGTCTTGACCAAAACAAACTAGGTGTCTCAACCACCACATAAATTAGGGTTTAGACCCCAAAGCAAAACATGTATCGACCTCAAATAAGGACATGTCTTGACCCCAAAAATAAAGGTATGTATCAACCTCACAACAAAGATTAGTCTCGACCAAAACTAGACCATCACAAAGAATTTGCCTCGACCAAAACTAGGGCACTTGTCTCGACCCAAAATAGGAGCAACATCTTGACCAACCACCAAGCATCAAAATGTCTCGACCAAAGGGGAAAACATGGTGTATTGACCACTAAGGCCATACTACCACAAAGGAAAAAGGCCACCATCAAAATAGAGATGAACCTTGACCAAAATAGGATATAAACAAGGCTAAAATAGGAGATAACATAAAAGAAAACCATCATCATCAAGGAAGAAAACTTCTCATAAAATTGGTCACCAAAAACCCTTGAACATGTATCTTGAAACCACCATGAAAGAACCTCATTCAAGAGAGATAAACCTCATTTAACACCTCCAAAATAGAACTTGAACTCTGTATTACATCCAAGCACACGAACCTCATGCATGTGATCAAAACCAAGGTCAAAAGATAGGAAGAAAAACCACCTTATCACAACCATCTTTAAAATTGAGTAACTTGAATTAGGGTTTCGGATTCCAAGAAAACCAAGCATGACAACCACCATCTTTCAAGTTCTAGAGCATGGTATCATCTACTATCATGTTAGGATCATGATTTAGAGAGAGAAACTACAACATGCAAGCAAAACAAAGTGCAATAATAGAGAGGGTAGAGTGTTATATAACCCACCTTAAGAAAAATCAACTCCAAGGATCACTAGCTCCAAGCACACCATCACCAAGGGTGATGAATCTCCACCAAAGGCTCCACTCTCAGATAGAAGATCACCTCAAGAAGAAGAATACACCAAGGTCAAAGGTTTCTCACAAAAATAGGGAAAGAAACCCTAGGCCGAACCAAAAGAAGAAGGGACAAAGAGAGAAGAAACTTCCTCTCACTTTGGTACCACCTTGTCAAAAAATGGCCTATGACCCTTGTGATGTAGAGTTTCTCTCCAAAAAAACCACCATGGTTGGTCCATGGTCTAAGTCCAAGAAAATAGAAGAAGATGGGGTAGGATATCCAAGGAAAATGTCACAAAAGAAAGGCAAACACTTACCAAGGTTGAAGATGAGCAAGAGTCACCACATGCAAGTGATCTCGGCCACCAAGAGTTCCAAGATCATATTTCCTTGCTTCATAAAGCTCCAAGGATGAGCAAAAGAAAGGGAGGAAGAAGGAAGGCTGAAAGGTTCACTTGCATGGAGAGAATAGGGGTTATATACCAAAAGAGGAGATAAATAGGGAGGAGATGAGGTGTCAACACCTAAAGGCACCAAATGGACACTTATCCACTCAAGAAACCAACATGCAACCACTTATACCTTGCATGCATGAGATGGTGATACAACCAATGTTGGGTGTCGACCACTTAGGTCCCCAACACATGGTTTTGGTCACAACACCTCAAGGAGATCGAAATAAAGAGCACCATATACACCCTGGTCGAGACAAAAGGTCACAAAGACACTCAATGTCTATACACACCACAAAAGGACAAACTGTCACGACCCAACCACTCCAAGACCATCATGGTCAAGAAAAAACCACCTATAGAATGTTCCTCAATTGAGACATCCCCAAAACACATCACAAGGTCGAGACAAGGGTCAAGACACTCAGAAAAACACATCAAGGTCGAAACCAACCAAAACCCTAGAAACCCTAATCACCTCTAGTGATGCCACCACTCATCTAAGGCTCAATGAAGGATCCCCAAAGCATGACATTCTATCTCATGAAGTCAATAAAGAGAAGGTACACACTAGACATGGAAAATTGCAAGATAACCCTCTCAAATGGGTAAATTGCAATTTGACCCAAAATAAACATATAAAGCACAAACACCATCCAAACAAGTCAAACTGGAAACTTAAGCTCTCCACAAGCTCTAGAAATATCTCAAAGGATTAGAGAAAGGTTCTAAGAAATTAATCAAGAAAAAAAAGGGTTATCCCAAAACACAGGTCAGGGTTCTTACATATAAGATGCCAGAAGTTTCAGTCATCAATACACTTTGAGTTTATTATTCAAAAATACTCAATTTTTCCTTTTTTACATACTAATTGTAATTCAGCTCATAGAGGTGGCCTTTAAAAGTATTCTTCATACTTAATGTCCAAGAATACTTGTATTTATTCTCTAAGATAGGTTTTTCCTATTGGCAAAACCCTTATCATCCGTGGCCACCGCCTCAACAAATTCAACCACTTAAACCCAAGACCATTAGATATTTCATTCAAATGATGAAGAGTCTTGAAATGAATAACCCTCCTACAATTAACTTCTTTTTCCCATTGATATGTCAAGCTTCTTAGAATTCTCAATTAATCTACAATTGTGCTATTTCTATCATAAACTACTTGACTCTACCAACCACCCCAAAGAAATGTCTAATGGGAAGAAGTGGAGTTAAACCATCATTATGTTCACTACTTGAGTATTGAACTAAAAAAAGTCATTATTGTCTTCTATAATCTAGGAAGAAGATGCAACTATAGTCTATACCTAAGAAATGAAACTTATTTTATCTATTTTCTTCAACCGAGTTGAATATAACTATTAATTTCACTCAATGTTTTTATTTTTATGTTAGTTTTCTATGATTCCACTATAAAACTTAATTAGTTAATATGGTGTAAAGTACAATATGTTTTAAATAATAGTTTGAAAATAACTACAATTGTAACCATTTTTTTCTTAGCTATAATGGAAACTAGGTAATGTGTAATGTCTCTTAAAGAAATATGTTGATCATGCTGTAGATCTGATGTGAAATTAAATGAATCTTTTGCCAACCCTATTAGTGGGATTTGATCGAGTTTAACCCACTAAATCTAATGCGGGTGCGAGGGGTGAATCCCCCTTATATTGATAGGGTCTATCTTTCATATCCAAATAATGACCTGATTACAGTTCTACACCTATAGTGTACACGCCTTTGTCAGGGTTTTACTCATCTTGTATTTGGTATTTGAGATAGCCGCCGACTTTACTCCAGAGTGTATTCATCCTCCTTCGAGATTTCTATTGCATGTAGCATTTCTAAGATATAGTAAATATATGGTTTCTTCTAGTGAGAGTAGGTCATCCCGACCGAACCATATAAATCTAGTGTTATCTGGTTTTGTGATTTTGTCTCTTCTCATATGTGTTTGTCCACATGTGCTCGACATTTCTTCTATTTGATTATTAACATAATGAAAAAATAAAATATATTTTCATAAGAAAGTAATGACAAATGAAAATAATTTTAGTCAGACGTAATATTACTATTGGTAATGGAAAACATTATAAATAGAAGAAGGATAAATTGTTAAGAAAATATCATATGAGATGGATCACAAGATTCTTTTTCTATATAATTCAAAGGACAACACGTTTTTAAAAGGAGAGAAATTGTAATATATGGGTCCTCAATGAATATGTGAACTACATATTGGCATGTAATCTTAGACAACCTTTCATATTTCTTGAAAAGTTTCTCATAATAAAAAGATATGGAGGTTTTGATAAAACTTCAGATTTTGAAACCATAAATGAAGCTAAGTAAGAACAAAGAAAAAAGAAAAGATAAATGAAAATTGTGATAAGATTTTTTTTTCAAATTTATAATTTCCTTAGTATGGACCATCTATCCAATCCAAAGTTTCTCTTCATGGTTGTGTTGACATATAGGGTAATATTTCTTGTACTTATGTTTGATTAAGATATCACTACTTGCATTTATGTTTGGAAATATGATTGTGTGCAAGATTTTGAATATTTATATAATTATACTTGTCAATATAGATCATAAAAGCCAATATAAGAAATTGACCCTTATTTTATACTTTCAACTATGAAAATAATTCAAGAAAATGACTAAATTAAGAAATATGATGTATATTAGTGATAAATGGGTGTAAGCAGCATGAGTGTTAAACAAAATTGTTTAGTGTTGATGTGAAACCAAACCAAATGAAACTATTGGGAACAAAGTATAGCAGCTTATTTATAAGTCAATCAATTTATCAGTTACATGACTGAGTTATTAGGGTCTACCTAAAGTTGGAATAGTGTAGTCAAGTGATCACTAATACAAGATTGTTGTCCTAATAAGTTGATTTCTTTCTTAAGAAGTTAGTTGTACTATCTAAAGGTTGACAAATATGTGGTTAAACATCTACCTAGTGTTGAAATTAGAAGCCCATGTGAGATGCCGAACTAATAGTCAGACTAACTTGCTAAAAAATAGAGTAATTTTTTAGGATGTCTAGTGACTTATACCTAGAAGAGAAATATTTGATCCAATAATGGATCAGCCAAGCTCCTTAAATTGGATGAATTTTGCAATAACAAATCATCATTTTTGATGTTAACTATATTTTGTACACCAATGATCATCATGAAGGAAGGATAAAATGGCCAACTCCAAAGTAGTGGAACAAATATATAGTATTACACTCTCCCAATATGCCATATGTACACCACACAACTACAGTAACATAATTTAGTATGCTATATAGAACCTAGAGTAAGCATGGTCTATTACTAATTAATTCACTAAACCAATTTAGTATCAATCATATGCCTACTAGAAAAGAACTCACACACTTATCAATTATTTATTTTTGAAAACTTTGTAAGTCTCTTAAACTTTTAGCAATAGAGGTGTGAGTTATTGACTAAGTGAGTTGGCATAACCATACAAGTGTAAAAAACACCTCATTTTAGGAATATAACATGTTATGTAATTCCAAAATCATTGATTAAACATATATGAATATATATGTATTTGATAATAGATTATTTAATTAAATTTGAGAAAACATTCAACTTATTATGTATAGGAAAAAATTATTAGCTAAAATATATTGACGATCAAATTGTGGATATTTTTATTGGATTTCTATAGTGATGATCAAATTGTTGATTTAGAAAAATCAAGTAGTGTTAAGCTAAATCAAATCAAATCATCTAGACAGAGCATCAATAGCTAAAAATGTTGTTTAATTTTGAGTGCTTCCATACTAAAATGCTAGAAAAGAAGTAGTTCTGATGAAAATTTAAGATTGTGATGTATGCACCTAAAGACAAGCTTTGTTTGAAGACCATGGAATTTTAAGAGTTTTTCCAAATTTATGAATCACCAAATAAAAGAAATCAAATACAATGACTCTTAGATACATAAAATCACATGAGATAAATGTAGTATCAAATGCATGCATATGATGTGTGATTATTGCACACCAAATCCACTAGGAAAATTATCCCTAGAGTTTACCCTTTAATGGAAAACTACCCACTTGTAAACAAGTGGGTTGATTTGAGTATAGATAGGGTCGGTCCCAAAGAACAATGTTTTTTGAGAATCAATACAAATCAATTGCAATGAACAAAAAGTGAATTCCAGATTTAAGAGATGTTGATAAACTAGAACAAGAAAGTAAAATTGTAGATCAAACTAAATTAACAAGAGAACTAGAAAAAAAGAGAAGTAACTTGTAAAAAGGAAATTGATTAAGGTTGGCATTAATCCAGTTTATAAGAATTGCTGAAAGTTTGGGTTTCACCCGCATGAGACTTTGTAATTATCCTTTCCACGCTCAATTCCCTTTTAGATAATTTTATATTAGGACCAAGTAGATATGCTCCTCTAAGAAATAGATCCCATGGATCAAACTATCCACAAAATTGAGGTCTTAGTGTTTTGTGGGTCCTGGTTCAATTGTCCAACTAGTTTTGTCTTGGGTCTCATCAGAAGCTTGTGAGTTCCATTCAATATTATGGTCGATAAGTTTGGGGTCTCATTGTTAGGGATAATGGTAGTCATGAAATATGAATGATCAATTCATAAATCAAGTTGTTAAACGAATGGACAAAAATATTTTTTTAAGGAGTTACAGATGGCTAAAACAATACTTGGGCTCATGGGGCTACTCCACATGTCCCAACAATGGAAGATCTACTCCATATCACTTATAGAAATAAGAACAAGGATTGGAAGAGAAGAAATTATGACAAAAATAGTACTTGCCAAATCTATCTCTCCTTTTCTTGTTCGGTTCCCCCAGACAAGGCTTTTAGATGATAGGGAGTTTCTAAAGAATGAGATGAGAAGAGATGACTTTTCGTTTAGAGTCTCTTCTCATTTTATAGGGGAAAAAGAGGGGTGAAAAACCCTAAAACTCTATTGTTGGTGGATGGGTCGGCTGAATCCAGGATGTTAGTCAATCTACTGGGGATCCAGTCACTCGATTGGCATGATCATTTGCTTAGCCCAAAAGTGAGTCAGTCAAACTTTGACTACAATGATGACTTTGTTGATTTGTATTTGACTGGATTGGTCATGGGTCGATTGACTGGGGATCCAGTCACTCGATTGGCTTTAATTTTAGTGTCAGTTTGATGAAACCCTAATCTGGCTGCTGGAGACATTTTTGAACAGTTTTGAGTCACTTCTTTGGCTCCAAGAAATGTCACTCGACCGGTTTGGAATGATACAACCATTTGGCTGATCTATATAACTATACTGAATCTTCACTGGTGAGTCGGTTTACTGGGAGTTTCAAGAAATTGATTGGGGTTATAGGGAGTCGAGATCTAGTGTGCGTGAGTTGACCTAATGCATGAGTCAGTCAATCGACCAAGATATCTAAGAGAATGGATATATGCAATTGAGTCGCTTGTTTCTTTGGGACTTCTTGGGATTTGGACAGATTTGATCATCTCCCTACAAAAGTAAGTCAAATCTAGTAAAAATTCCAATAAAGGGGACAAAAGATGAACTAAGACAATTTACTCTGAAATTAAAGAATAATGAATGATATTCTTGTAACACCCTCCCTATGTACACACATGTATATAGAATAAGGAACATCGAGTTATCCATAACTCGTGTACTCAAGGGGGCCATTACATAAAATTGGAACTCATAACAACAATATAATCGATCACACAAATTGAAGTATTAAAAATTCTCGTGATTGTTCTTACAAAAGTAACATAAATATTATTACATGAGAAAAACTCAATTAGTTTTGTGAGCCTCTACCCTAAAGTTTTAATCATTTAAATCATATAGATGAATCTATAAACCTAAGGATCATCTTATAGTTGGCACCCCACCAGATTGAGCCATGTTCTATCCTTGTGCTTGATTATCTAGAATGTACTCTACTCCTTCTCTCACATGCGGACATCTCATCCCCAACCATGCATTGGAAAAATGGTTGTTAGCGTAAGTGACATGAGTATTCTAACATATACATTACTTGAAGAATAAGATACTGCAAAATATTCTTAAACATTATAAACTGAGAACTAACATTAAAAACTTTACAAAATCTAAAACATAAACATCTCTTCCTACTTTAAATTAGTTCTTATCTTTTACTTATCTTTCTTTGGAGACATGTACTCTGGTACTTGGGACTCATGACCTGCACTAAGGTGCTTGGGTCATATAACCTACACTCTGGGCTTGGGTTATGTCTCTGAATTGGCATGCACTCTGGTGCCTGGGGCACATGACTTGCACAAAGGGCCTGCATCATGTATCTCTTATCTTAGTCTCTTTCATTATACTTATAAATGAGATTATGCACATTCTATGAACTAAGGCATCTTTTATTTATGACTTTTATTTGATTGTGGCCACCATTTTACAATAATACCTCCTCTGTTGACATTGTAGTGTCCTCTATGGTGCAACACACCCTCTGTTGGTGCAACGTGCCCTTTGAAATGGTGTAAACACTCCTCTAAATTGGCAACATATGCCTCTGAATCATTCTGGGACTCTCTAAATGAGGACTTAACATATAATGTATTATGTGAAAGTTCTGAATATTTTGTCTTAAGTCTAAGCTTACTAAATCCTAAATCTAGAATTAACTAAAACTGAATGCTGAGTACTGAACATGTACTGAACCCTGAATCTAAATCTGCATCAGAATACTAATAATATCAATTACAAAACTGAGATTGGGTCTAAGACCCTTATCATGTATCTTAATCAAATATCTGGCTACCCACATATTGAGTAATCTAAATCTGAATCAAAATTTGAAGTTCATATTATCTAGATAAATCTTGATTTAATACTCTCGTTTGATCTAATGACTTAATTAAATTCTAATATGAGAATTATGACATGTAAGTCTAAAGGATTAGGAAAATAATCTGAATTGAATATAGGAATACTAAGTATATAAAAGTAACTTCAGTAGTAAATATCTAAAATATGATTTCTGACATGATAACTCAACCTCTTGAAAGTCTCATGAAGTATTATCTTAAAATGAATCTTAATGCATTCATGTGAGCTTAACTCTTAAATCTTATAACATGAATCTTATAAAATCTTATCTTGCAAACTTTATCATAACTTGAGCATTCTACTCTTATAATCTTATCATGTACTTAATTCTTAGATCTTAACCTTCTAAACTGGTGGTGTAACACTTCCTTGAAGTTTAATGATGAGGTTTACACCTATCACATTGATTTAACAAATATCAACATATATGCACATAATCGACTTATATAACCTTTCCTCAAATTATATTACCTTATCTAGATCATGTAAGAGTCTAGAATCTCCTTCAAGAGGTAATTCATATCTCTATCTTTCCAGTGAGCCCTCAAACACCCTGTTTTGACAATCAAGTCAATCTCTACGAATCCCCAAAGTTTATAACAAATCAAATTCAAATCATACTTATTACCTTGTTTTCCTGTTCCTTTGAGTCTAATTGGGCCTCAAACTGGCGGTCCAACAAGGAGGATCGGGGACCCCGTATTCTCCTTCTCTCATGGGGTGCAATACAGGCATGATGCCCCTATTCCCCCATAGAAATAGAGTGCCACTTTTGGCCTTCTCTTCAACCAGGTTCTGTGTTTCGAGACTAATCAAGTGACCATTCTTGGGCCAGATCACCGATGCACCTCCCCTCGATGTCAAGGCATGTAGAGAGGTGATTCCCAGGCTTGACTTAATTGGGTTTCGACTGGGAGTCCTGACTCCCTGTTTCTAGAGGAAAGGACATCACAAACCATCCAGGTGGTGGTTCTACAATCTATCTTCCATCTAGGCATTCTAGGTTGCTTAGAGGATGGTTCCTTGCCGCACTATATACTCACCCCACTTTTCTTGGAAATTGCACCAGTGCTAAGAGGCTTCCTCTGCAGCCAAGTTCTAGATGCCTCCATCAACTTCTCCTTCCTCATCTGCCCTTCTTCTTCTCAGTACATTTATTTAGAAAAACCCTAATCGGCTTCTACGACCTCACTATTCTAACTTTCCAAATTTTTATAGCCTCCCCCTTTCTCATCTCATCGAGTCTAGATCTGTTAGGACTGTGATTGAGTCCCACAAGGACATGAATTTGAGACTTCAATTATCTTTTGTTAAATAGGCACCATCATCTTGTTCTCAATGAACCGATGGGTTGGTCATGAAGCAATATTTGGGTCTTCGATACCCTTTGGTTATGTGTTAAAAAGAGCATTAACATTTTATATCCTTTCTAATTCATTTTAAATTTTCTGTAGGCTACCCCTTGAGACCACTTGGTCCTAGAGCTTTCCCAACACATCATACAAGTATTAGCTTCTTATAGAGATATTCTCATGACCTAAATCAACAAATTGAATCACTGAAATTATATCAACTCTTATACATGTCAATGATAACATAGTTACAAATCTTGAATTTCATAACCACATAAATTTGAGAGCCTAATTTAGCAAAAGCATAAGGTACTCGTAGGGATGTTATGTAATCCATTAATAATTAGAATGTCCTCAAACTCTATAAAAACCTTATTATCATCATATTAATAAACCTTAAATTTTCGTATGATCTTTCTAGCATCCCACTATGATAAATTCACCAAAAAGTCCTTGGGTTCTAGATACACATAATTGGACTGTAATACATGATAAAATATGTAAAACTTGACCCCCTTTTCTTGATCTCACATAACTAGGATTTTCTTAGTAATACTTTCATTCACAATAATACTTAACAAAATTTGGGGTGTGACAATACTACCCACCTTATTAGGAATTTCATCCTCAAAATTCAATTAGTCTACCCACCTTAGGGTTTTACATATTATACATACAATTATCTCTAATATTTTCTAACTGACTCATTAGCATGTGTATGGTGAAAATTTCTCATGGTTATCATTATCAAGTGTACATGTGCATATACTACTAATGAATTTTGAGATCTAAACTATACATTCACCATCTATCATGGCAAGGAATCTAGATTGCCTCTTCTCTGTGGTTGGGTTAGGGTCCTTGTTCACTTCAAACTAACTCACATATCTATGCCAAAATATTTACCCTTCATATATATGCTCGGTCTTACTATGTGTATGATTAGGTTTAGGTGACTACATGTCTCAAGCTATTAATGCCAACACTTGTTTTCTTTGTCACCTTTGGATATATGCCGTCTGGTCATATATTCAGAGGTGACATGTTAGATCACACTTATCTTGGTACTTCCTCATGCACATGTCCCATACCACGTGCACTTGAAAGGACAAGACAAGAATGTGATTATGCACATAATATTCTCTTTACAAAACCCCATAAGCCCATGTCCCATACCACAAACATGTGGGAAAAAGAGAGAGAATGCTATATACAACTATATTGTTAACATAAAAAGTGTAAAACATCTGGGCACATAACCCTAATTCTTATATAAACTTTTGTCTACTATTAAATCTCTACCTAGATTTCTAATATCTTTCACTTACCTCTTCTATACATAGGGCTACTAGTTATCTTTCTACATTGGTACTCTACTCTAACTTAGATTCATATAGGGTGATCTTAAGTAAGAACATGAGCACTCATCTGGTAGACAACTGTAATGTTGCTCTGATACCATATTGTAACACCCTCTGTAACGACCCCGTCTCCGAATAACCCCCACTTAAGGGAGACAAAGAGATTAGAGCCGTTATCTAATAACCCAGATCAAAGGTTTTACAAATAATCATTAAAAATTATTAAATTCTACCAACCATACTAAAATATGGTAAAAATAAAAACTTTGCATACCTTTTAAAACTGGGATTTCAAAACTTCTATCCACACAGATACTAATCTATCTAATCCTCCTTTGCACTTTAATTCTCATTTAATTCCACATATGTCACTTTACTGTTTGTTCTTTTCATTGTACCTAAAATGCCGATAAACAAAATGTCGGTCAGCAAGAAGCTGGTATTTGGGGGAAACAATAATCGTGCAACTATAATAACAAAGTAATCAGCCAACCATACTACTCAATCCTTTCCTATCCCCTATCTCTGTGTTGTCCCTGTAGTGGACTGAGATACTACCTCTCCTTGGGTAGATCCTTATTAAACCCCACATGATCCTACCTAACAGGTAGATCAATATATAGGGTTGAGTCGCATGACACTACCCTTGAGTAGTCCAATCCCTAACTCAAAGTGACTTGATGGACCTACCCCATTGGTAGCCTTATACTAAGTCATTCAATGACCTGATGGACCTACCCCATTGATAGCCATGCACTAGGTCAATCTATTAAACTACAGAAGGGACTAGGATCTGAGCTAGTAGACACATCTCTTATGTGATAGTCATATTCACATTATAATTTGCATGAATTAAATTCATCCAACAATAAATTCAAGCCACGATGTAAACATCGATTAAATCCTCAAAAAACTAATGTGGGATAATCATAAGCGTAACCACATACCTGTCAAGTTGATGTGAGACAGAAATCCTATCAACCAATAGGCAAGCAAGCATTCAATAAGATCCTGAAACAATTATACAATTTTCTTTTATTACTCATGTCATTAAGATATATTAAATCTAGCTCGCTTCCTAGGGTTTCTAGTCCACTTTTAGGGTTTCCATTGCAATTAGGGTTTCCCTTCATCTTTTACTATTTTAAACCCTAATTTAACGCAATTGATCACAAACCCTAATTATCTCAACATCTAATCCTCAGTTTCAGATTTAAGGCATAATTAACCATTAAATAACTCCATTAAGCCTCTTTTCATTAAAGCTACTATTTTTATCCTCTTTAACCCATGACAAAGTCATTATGCTCGTTTATCATCAATTCATAGTTCATTATGCTCTAATACTCATATGAACGTTGTTTATCATTAATTCTACCTTGATTCATTAAAAAAAAACTAATTTCTATATTAAGGTTATTTATCCACAAATTAGGAACTTTAATGCTCGAAATATCTTGGAATCATTATATCTCATCTTTATTCACCACTTTGAATAATTAAAGCTATTAAGAGTCGAATTTGCCAACATTAGGGTTTCAAGGCCCATTAAAGTATATTCATGCACATGAAACTCTAAATTAACTAATTACATGCACAATTCATCTTTTTCGATCTTAATGTATCTCTTTATGATTAACATGTTAATATCAACTTTAACCATCAATTAAACCCTACTAATCACATTAATCATATCAAAATAGGGTTTCTTAATCTTTAATTCATTAAAGTTAATGAATTACACTACTTTTCGAATTGCAATTAGAATTAGGCTGCAAACATATTTATATTAGATTCCCCTCATTTTTCTGAGCAACTTTCATATTTTATGCATATTCATCTGAGCTACTATCAAGGAGATATGATTTTTGGAAAATCATTTACTTTGGGCCAACCAGAAGCTGCCACGTCGCCCGATTCTCATGTAATTGCTCACTAGCTAAGGAAATATAACCAAAAAGATGACGTTTTCCCTTGTTAAGTGGGCCACCCCTTCAGCCTGTGGAGGGAAAAATGGTCCAATGGCCGTATCATCTTCTTCCTCGGTTCAGCAACAGCAGCAGCCGCCTAGGGCAGCCCTTGGCATGGCTCTCCCGCCCAGGTTTGGGCTCGAAATCCATCGAGAACTTTTTCTTTGCCTCCGCCTTGCTTAGGCACACACGGCCGTTCCCCAAACCATGGACAAGGTGGTCGATTTCTCCCTCGTCGGCCAAGCCTTTTGCAGCCACCCCTGTAGCCTTGCGGCTGCCGTTATGCGCGCTCTAGGGCATAGCTTCGATGGCCAAGTTGCTCTTCGGCAACGTGGCATATCAAGCCACCATATTGACCTTTCCTTGGCTCCATCTACCTCCATGTTCATGCTACTACCCATGGCTAGGGTTTAAGAATGAAAATGAGAAAGAAGAGTGGAGGACTACGTGTGGGATCTTCTGGATTCAGCCCAGGGTCGTACCCCTTATATAGGGGAGAGTACGAATCCCAAAGGCGTGCCTCCATGAGGACTCAAGTCCTATTCTCAAAAGGAAACATACTTTCCTTGGTTGTGAAGAAACAATCTCTCTATCTCTTAATTATCTCCTTAGATAACTATGTTATTTGAATATTTATATATTAAAAAACCTTTTCCCCTATTCTCTTTATTCTTGCTTTTTGATTCATTGGCACAAATTACTATTTTCTTTTGATAGAAATTACTTTCGTTTTCACAATGCCACCAAAAACAATAATACTGTATCATATTATCTTCCTATTTGACATTATTATTATTTTCTCTTTCCTCTTTCTTCATTGGGGCTCCTTGGACCCCAAGAAACTCCAAGATTTCGAAATTCCTTCATAAGGATACTTATTATCCTTCTAGATGAATCTAAATGCATTATTCTTCATTATCTTGTTTTATTCTTATTAAAATATCTCTTTTTGAGGATTTCTCTTTATTTCTCTTTTATTTTCCTCCTTGGTATTCCTTTTATCATAAGGAATCCTTGGGATATGAAATTCCACCAAGAATAACTCAATTACACCTATTTTCACTGGTTTTCCACATTTTACCATTGTTTTCAATTTCTTTCTAAATAAAGAAATACTTAATTAATCTTTTCTTTTCTTATTGTTTTTTCTCTGCAACTTTGGACTCCTTGGAACCCAAGGAACCCATGTGGCATGAAATCCACCTTTGGATTAAGTTCCTTGCCTTCTAAAGGTTTCCACATCTTTCTTTTCTCGATTTCTTAATTAATTGAATTTCCTTGTTATTGGGCCCAATAGCCAATAAAGCCCACAACACAATCATCAAGGCTATTGTAAATGAAATCCATTTATTCAAAACAAATTATATCATTATTTGCTCAAATATGAGAAATTACATTTCTCACCAATTGAACCCAAAAATTGGGGTTGTAACACCCTCCCTAAGTACACACATGTATATAGAATAAGGAACACCGAGTTATCCATAACTCGTGTACTCAAGGGGGGCATTACATAAAAGTGGCATTCATAACAACAATATAATCGATCACACAAACTGATGTATTAACAATTCTCATGATTGTTCTTACTAAAGTAACATAAATGTTATTATATGAGAAAAACTCAATTAGTTTCTTGAGCCTCTACCATAAATTTTTGAACATTTAAAGCATATAGATGAGTCTATAAACCTGAGGATGATCTTATAGTTGGAACCACACTAGATTGCATGTTCTATCCTTGTGCTTGATTCTCTAGAATCTACTCCGCTCCTCTTCTCCCCTGCGGACATCTCGTCCCCAGCCATGCATTGGAAAAATGATTGTTAGCCTAAGTGGCATGAGTATTCTAACATATACATTACTTGGAGAAATAAGATACAAAAAAATATTCTTAAACATTATATATTGAGAACTAACATTAAAAACTTTAGAAAATCTGAAACATGAATATCTTTTCTTACTTTAACTTAGTTCTTATCTTTTTTACGTATCTTTCTTTGGAGACCTGTACTCTGGTACCTGGGTCTCATGGCCTGTACTAAGGTTCCTAGGTAACATAACCTACACTCTAGGCATGTGTTATGTCTCTCAATTAGCCTGTACTCTAGTGCTTGGGCCACATGACTTGCACAAAGGGCCTGAGTCATGTCTCTCTTATCTTAATATCTTTCATTACACTTATAAATGAGATTATGCACATTCTCTAAACTAAGGCATCTTTCATTTATGACTTTTATCTGATTGTGGCCACCATTATACAATAAGTCCTCCTCTATTGACACCATAGTGTCCTCTATGGTACAAACACCCTCTATTGGCACAACGTGCCCTCTGAAATGGAGTAAACACTCCTCTAAATTGGCAACATTTGCCTCTGAATCGTCTCAGTACTCTCTGAATGAGGACTTATCATATAATGTGTTATGTGAAAGTTCTAAATTAATTGTCTTAAGTCTAAGCTTACTAAATCCTAAATCTAACTTAACTAAAACTGAATGCCGAGTACTGAACATGAACTTTGAATCTGAATCTACATCTCAATACAAATAATCTCAATTACAAAACTGAGATTGTGTAAAAAACCCTTATCATGTATCTTAATCAAATATTTGGATACCCACATATTGAGTAATATAAATTTGAATCAAAATTTAATATTCTTATTATCTGGATAAATCTTAATTTGAAACTCTCATTTGATCCAATGACTTAATTAAATTCTAATGTGAGAATTATGACATATAAGTCTAAATGATTAGGAAAATAATATGAACTTAATATAGGAATACTAAGTATATAAAAATAACTTAAGGAGTAAATATCTAAAATATGATCTCTGACATGATAACTCAACCTCTGGAAAGTCTCATGAAGTCTTATCTTAACATGAATCTTAATACATTAATGTGAACTTAACTCTTAAATCTTAAAACATGGGTCTTATAAAATCTTATCTTGCAAACTTAATCATAACTCAATGCATTCTACTCTTATAATTTTATCATGTACTTAATTCTTAGATTTTAACCATTCTAAGAAATCTAAATAACACTTAGTTCTTATACATTAATCTATCTAAGAAATGTTAATAACATATTTCTTCTTGAAATCTTAATACATTCTTATCCAACATTATTATGTATGACCATCTTGATTGCATCTCTTATCTTATGGTCTTATCCATCAATATGAATCATTATTAAGAGTTCGTATAGAAACACGATCCTTTAGTTTTCTCATGAACCTAGTTCATGAGTCTCTATCATTCTTATAAATCTTAGTAGCATATCTCTTCCCGAGATATTAGGCACATCTAAGGACATAACCATGAATGTATGAAAATCTTACTTGCATATCTTAACATAAAATATTAAAACAATAAGTCATATAAATCATGAAGTCGTATGAAAATATTGTGAGTTTGATAAATATGATACTCATGGGAATGAACCACTTACCTACACCAGATAGAATAAACTTCATCTTGGATTTCCTCGAGTCGGGTTTAAATCCAAAAAAGACATTCCCTATCATTAAAACCCATATGAATCAATTTCTCATTATTCATAATTCCCATCACTACAATGTAGTTAATTATGTAGTTTACTTCAAGGGTTTATCTTAATTTAATTCTCATATACACAAATATTCTTCAAGAGTCACCTTTATCGCTTAGTCACATCCTACATAATCTTATGGCATGCATAAAGGTATACCCAAAATGTCATATAAGAATGATATAATCTCCAAACCATTAACTCTCAAAGCATCATACCTTTAAAACTTGTGGTGTAACACTTCCTTGAAGTTCAATGATGAGGTTCACACCTACCACATTGATTTAACAAATATCAACATATATGCACATAATCTACTTATATAACGTTTCCTCAAATTATATTACCTTGTCTAGATCATTTAAGAGTCTGGAATCTCCTTCAAGATGTTATTCATATCTCAAGCTTTCTAATGAGCCCTTAAACACCCTATTCTGACAATCAAGTCAATCTCTATGAATTCCCAAAGTTTATAACAAATCAAATTCAAACCATACTTATTACCTTGTTTTCATGTTTGCTTTAGTCTAATTGGGCCTCAAACCGGAAGCCCAACAACGAGTATCAGGAACCCTATCTTTTCCTTCTCTCATGGGGTGCAACACAGGTGCAATGCCCCTATTCCCCCGTATAAACAAAGTGCCGCTTTCCGCCTACTTTTCAAGCTTCCGCCGTCTGATACTGTGATCAAATGACCATTCTTGGGCCAAATCACCAACGTGCCTCCTGTGGGCTCTGATCTCCAAAACCACGATATAAACTTAGCGGAAGCGATTCGATTAACAACGGAATAAGAAATTAAAACTTTTCGAAAACGAGATCTTAAAAAAACCTGAAACTCCTTTTATAAAAGTAAGATGAACTGTTTACATCTCTGATAAATCACTTCTCGAGTGATTATATACGTCATGATACAAAATCTCAAGATTCCAAAATTCTCAGATCAACAAACTCCTAGGACCTGAGTGTACAGAGACAACATAAGACTATTCTGACTACAAGACTAGACCGCACAGTATTTCCACCTGAAGTCACTACTGCTCCTGAAATTGCTGCTGTTGCTACTGTCCACCTGCAGATTGGTTCCTTCGACCTCGACGTCCACCTAAAGGTAGAAATCTACGGGGTGAGACAATTTTAAATAATTGTCCCAGCGAGAGTTATAACTCTCCGCCAGAAACTTTGTTAAAAGCAATTAAAGGAAATATCATGAGCAGATAATTTAGGTTACTCACAGCAGGTTTACTACAAATGCTCATCTTTATTTAAGGAATATGAAAAACATGTATACTAATACTTGAACATGATAAGCAATATAATATCAATCAATGTTCTTCGTAATTCAACCTCAGTAGTTATGCTACGCGGTTGATTATGTTTTACAAACATCATTATGCCCTGCGGAGATGAGGTATACCGCTCATGCTCCAACCGATCACTAGTAAGTCGCATCAGTATCATACTAGGTCATCGAAAGAGCCGGATTCTCATAACCTTCAACTACCTCAGTCAGAATGAGGATAAACATGCAGGACATCTAGTGTCTCTACTATTATAGCTTACCAGGGTATTCTGCTACTTTGCTATTAGAGTCACAGTGGCATTCTGTACTCTCTTCGCCATCGAAAGATTTCTTCTTTATCTCTCATCGATGCGGTATAAAAGTTTTCCTCGGGAGATTAGTGTTACATCACCCCGGCATAAACACATAGTGAAGGATTGATAGATTAAGATACATCTACATCAATTCCTACACTAGGATGTAAGGTTTTAGACATCCATAAAGCTAACAACATGCTTTTAATGAATATAGTATCATCATCCATACCTGGATATGATTATCCTCATATAGGAACCTGCATGATTAAATCAAATGATAACAATAAATAACTCATTTAAAGAAGTTGTATCTCCCTACTCATACAAGAGCTAGATTTCCCTGATTTTCATCAATTAGGGTTTACTATTCATAATACATGTCATCACCCTAGAATTAGGGTTTACTATTCACAAAACATATCATCACCCTAGAATTAGGGTTTACTATTCACCTATTGGTGAATTGATCTCTTAACATCACTATATATGAGAAACATCATCATTAAAGTCCTCAGATAAGATTAAGATTCATCAATTATCATATTTAGGGTTTTCATGATCTCATCTGGAGGATCATACCCTAATCACGCACATTCATGTATATTGAAGGTATTTTACTTGACTTTCCATCATAATTGGTACTTTCTCTCTCCTCTTACTAGTAGATAGTGATTACACCACTCTAGATTTGGTTAGATTAAGTCCTCTTTGATTAACATAGACCAAAACACCACTATTGAGTGATTAGGATTTGGTTAGGACAAAGTACCACTCAATTGAACCTTTCAAGGGCATTTTGGTAAATTACCCATTGACCATCATCATGGGTCAATTCATTAATCATTTGGTCCCTTAACATCTTAGGTTACCATTAGGGTTTAGATTAGATCATCATTGAACCTTTTACACTTTCAAGTGATTAAGTATAATCAACCTTGAAGGTCTCCACTTGGTTTAGGGTTTAACCTTCAATCTTCAACCCATTTGATTTTTAAATGACCTTGAACTCATTTAACCTCAAACGACCTTGGACCCATTTGAGCCTTAAACGAGTTTGGACCTTCTTGACCTTAAACGGTTGTGGACCCATTTGAACCCAAACGGGTGTGGACCCATTTGAGTCTAAACGGGTGTGAACCCATTTGAGTCTAAACGGGTGTGAACCCGTTTGAGTTCAAACGAGTGTGAACCCGTTTGAGGTCAAACGAGTGTGGACTTGTTTGGGCTTAAACGAGTGTGGACTCGTTTGGACTCAAACGAGTGTGGACCAACTTAGGTTCAAACCGCATGATCATAAAGGTGACACATAGGTTATATTTGAATAGGGTTTCTTATGTTGAAGCCTTTAATTGATCAAGGCCATGTTAACCACTTATAATTTGAGTCAATTAGGATGAGCCCCAATAAATTGGACTCCAATGTGACCCTCAATTGAAAGCCAATAAGGGTTTAGTCTAACTCAATTAGGGTTTCCAATCGGCTAATCATCAATGTTCAACAATATAATTCAAATCAGAGTTGAACCTATCAATTGACCTCCAATTGGGCCTAAACTTGGCTCAAACGGTATTGAGGTCGTTTGGATGGTCTCCAAAAGGTCTTGAGACCGTTCACCCAAAGTTTGACCAAAAATTAAGTTGATTTGATAAGGGTTGAGTCCTAATTAAATTACAAATCAACACTTTTCATCAATCTATCAATATCTTATGATTGGACCCTCAAACCAGCAAATTTCTTTAACCCTAGACCTTCAAACGGTTTTGGGGTGTCCCTAAACGAGTGTGAGATCGTTGGGATGAACCCCCAAATGGGTTTGAACTCGTTTGGGTCCTTCAACCCAACACTCAACAAAATCTATATGAAAAACAACAAAATTTAACCCGATTAGGGTTAGGGTGTTGAAATGCCTTCAACTCTTAAGTGGTTAGAAATTAGATCATGATTCTTGGTAGAAATGAAATTTAATATATTATGAACAGGAATCCCAAACGGTCAACACTTGGTCAACTCCTTCAAACGGGTTGGAACCCGTTTG
This sequence comes from Alisma plantago-aquatica, assembly GCA_963693085.1. Taxonomy (NCBI): domain Eukaryota; kingdom Viridiplantae; phylum Streptophyta; class Magnoliopsida; order Alismatales; family Alismataceae; genus Alisma; species Alisma plantago-aquatica. Next base: position 414,916,380 of record OY856414.1, on the reverse strand, counting down.
CCCAAAGATTCAAGTTTAATCAGTTTAGAAAAAACAGCACTTAATTCAATTCGATTGCCTAATTGATTGGCCTTCAACCTACGATTCCTTTGGAGTTAACCCCTCAAATTTGGTGGGTAATTATCCTACATAATTTTGAACAGAAATACCAAACGGTCAACGCTTGGTCAACGCCCTCAAACGGGTTGGAACCCGTTTGGCCAAACTGACCTATTGAACCCGTTTGGATTGAAACGAGTGTGAGATCGTTTGACCTATTGGTCCAAGATCGTTTAGTAAAGTTGGATAAGGACCAACATAGGTATTAACACCCCTTGTCTTCATCCTTGAAACCAAGGTCTGTTCTTCATGAAAAAGCTTGCAAGGGGGCAAAGAAGGATGGGGAAGAAGAAGAACTAACCATAGAAAACAAGAACAAAGATATGCATAACAAAGCTAAGGGTTAGAGTTATAAAACCAACCTTAAGGTCGTTCCTTGAGCTCCAAGATTCCAAGCTTCAAGTCTTTAATGGTGTCTTGAGCTCCACAGGTCGGCCAAGGGTTTCTCTCCAAGGGAAGGTTGGGAAAGATGGCTAGAACAAGAAGACTAAGTAAGAAAACTAGCAAACCAACCTTGTAACATGATATCCTCCATGAATTTGAGCAAGATGATGATCAAAGATTACCTAGAACTGCTTGGCCGTTCTCCTCTTCTCCAGAGCTCTGTCCTAAGTCGGTCTAAGCAAGGAAATAAGAAAGGAAGTGAAGGAAACGTTCCTTTACAAACAAAGGAAGGGTTTATATATATCTTGGGGTCATTTCCAACATAAGGACAACTAGTTTCTCCTTTTCACAACTAGGTCCTTCCTTTCTTTTAGGCACGTCCCTCCTCTTCTTTATAAGGTAAAACTCCTTCTAAAACCAAGAACTAAAGGCAAGGAAGGTCAACTTATCACTAAGGTACATATGTACACAAGGGTCTCCTTACTTACATCTTGATGATTTAATTACAAAGGTGTTCCTTATATATGATTATTCAAAGGAAGTGCCCCCTTCATCATTATTACTCTAAATGATGTCAAAAGTCATAAAAGATGTTCTATATGGTGTATTTTATAAGTTGCACCCCATATTTGGGTAAATTGCACTTTAATCCAAATTAGGGTTTTTAAGCACAAGGATCATTCCACAAGCTGTATCTTGATGCCCAAGCTTGGGAAATCCATCTTACCTCATCATACTTACTCATATGATGTCTCATCACCAGAGGAACATCTTAACCTGTGAAATTTGCAAGTTACACCCTTTAACTGGGTAATTTGCACATAGGCCCCTGCATTACCAAAATAATTCTACAACATTGTTTTAAAAGGACAGAAATGAAAATGTATGCTCCTTAGGAACTTAATTACATGTCAAAAGATAATCACCAGGGTTTAATTACATATTTAGGCAAAATACCTAGGGTTAGTTCATAACCCAGGTCAGGGATGTTACAAATTATCCACCCCTTACAAGGATTTTATCCCCGAAATCGATAAAACGTATTAAGAGAAAAGAGCAGGGTATTTCCTTCTCATCTCATCCTCTAGTTCCCAAGTGGCTTCTTCAACACCACGGTGGTTCCAGAGGACTTTCACAAGGCTTATATCTTTCTTCTCTAACTTCTTAATTCTGTTATCAAGGATTGACACCGGTCCTTCCTCATAAGTTATATCTTCATTCAATTCTACTTCCATAGGTTGTAGAACTGACTCGGTATCGGGATGACATTTCCTTAACATAGAAATGTGAAACATAGGGTGTAGCCTCTGCAACTCTGGTGGTAACTCTAGTCTATAGGCTACCTTTCCAACCCGTTCAATGATTGGATAAGGTCCCATAAATCTAGGTGCTAACTTTCCTTTCCTTCCAAAGCGAAGGACTCCTTTCCAAGGCGAGACCTTGAGGTACACTCTGTCTCCAACCTGGAACTCTAACGGTCTACGACATTTATCAGCATACGACTTCTTTCTATCCTGTGCAGTCTTAAGCTATTGTTGTATAACTTTGATCTTCTCTGTAGTTTGCTGCACAAGATCAGGACCTAACAACTGATGCTCACCAGTCTCATACCAGCATAAGGGTGATCTACAACGTCTGCCATACAAGGCTTCATAAGGTGCCATATCAATACTATGTTGATAGTTATTGTTATAGGCAAACTCTATCAAGCTTAGGTGCAGATCCCAACTTCTTGTGAACTGGAGAACACATGCTCTCAATAGATCTTCTAAGGTCTGTATAGTTCTTTCCGACTGTCCATCAGTCTGTGGATGAAAGGTTGTACTAAACCTTAACTAGGTGCCTAGTGCCTTATGAAGCTGCTCCCAAAAACGACTTGTGAACTGAGGGCCTCTGTCAGAAACTATGGTGACAGGAACTCCGTGCAAACGCACTATCTCTTGAACATATAACTGGGATAACCTTTCAGCAGAATAGGTTGTTTTGACAGGTAAGAAATGTGCTGTCTTAGTCAACCTATCAACAATTACCCAAATGGAATCATGTCCTTTGTTTGTTGTAGGTAGACCAACAACAAAGTCCATGGTTACATGATCCCACTTGCACTGTGGTATGGGTAAAGGTTGCATTATTCCTACAGGCTTCTGGTGTTCAACTTTAACTTGCTGACACACTGGACACCTCAGAACAAACTCAGCTACGTCCTTCTTCATCCCAGGCCACCAATACATATCTTTCAAGTTTCGATACATCTTGGTGCTTCCTGGATGCATAGCATACATTGAAGAATGAGCTTCCTCCAGGACTAACTTCCTCAGGTTATCTACATCTGGTACTATCATCCTCCCATGATAGCATGCCACTTGATCATCTGATTCATGAAAACCTTCTCGCTTCTCATCACCATACCCAGATCTGATCTGCTAAACTGCAACATCAACTTGCTGTGCCTCCTTAATCTGCTCTCTTAGGGTGGGTTTAATATGCATCTCAGCCAACAACCCGACAATCCATGACACCTTCATCTGTACATTGTCTTGCCTTAAGGAGATAAGCATATCTCTCCTAGGGCATACTAAAGAGTTTAGTTGTGTCCTATCAGAGGTTGCTGTTGCTGATTTCCTACTCAAGGCATCTGCAACTACATTGGCCTTTCCTGGATGGTAATCTATTGTACAATCATAGTCCTTGATTAACTCCATCCAGCGACGTAGCCTCATGTTAAGTTCATGCTGAGAAAAGATATACTTAAGATTCTTGTGATCTGTGAAAATCTAGAGGGTTTCTCCGTAAAGATAATGTCTCCAGATTTTCAAGGCATGAACCACAACAGCTAACTCTAAATCGTGTGTCGGATAATTCTCTTCGTGTTTCTTAAGCTGTCGGGAAGCAAAAGAAATCACTTGTTTATCCTGCATCAACACACACCCGAGTCCATTCTTGGAGGCATCACAGAAAATTATGTATCCTTTGCCTTGCTCAGGTAGCACAAGCACAGGTGCACTTGTCAACCTATCCTTCAACAACTGAAAATACTATTAACACTTATCACTCCAAGTAAAAGGAACATCTTTCCGGGTTAACTTGGTTAAGGGTAAGGCTATAGAACTAAAATTCTTAATAAACCTTCAATAATAACCAGCTAATCCCAGGAAACTTCGAATCTCCATTGGTGTCTTTGGTTGTTCCCATTGTAGAACAGATTCTACCTTTGTAGGGTCGACACGAATACCTGAGGCAGATATCACATGTCCTAGAAAAGATACTTCCGGCAACCAGAACTCACACTTGCTAAACTTAGCATATAGCTCATGTTTTCTTAGCAAAGTTAGAGCCTATCGGAGATGCTGTTCATGCTGTTGAGCATCCTTACTATAAATCAGAATGTCATCTATGAAGACGACAACACACTGATCGAGGAAAGGTCGGAAGATTCTATTCATAAGTTCCATAAATGCAGCCAGTGCATTAGTTAGTCCAAACGACATAACTGTGAACTCATAGTGACCATACCTTGTCCTGAAAGTAGACTTGGGCATGTCACTGTCCTTAATACGAAGTTGATGATATCCTGACCTCAAGTCTATCTTCGAGAAGACGGTTGCACCACGCAACTGGTCAAAAAGATCATCAATTCTCGATAGAGGGTACTTATTCTTTATTGTTACTTTATTGAGTTGTCTATAATCAATGCACAACCGCATTGACCCATCTTTCTTTTTAACAAACAAAACCGGAGCACCCCAGGGTGAAGTGCTCGGTCGGATAAAACCTTTCTCAAGTAACTCTTGAAGCTATTTCTTGAGTTCTGCCATCTCAGCAGGCGCCATCCTATACGGTGTCTGGGCTATAGGTTTTGTATCTGGGATCAAATTGATTTCAAAATCAATTTCCCGAGGCGGTGGTATACCTGGAAGTTCTTCAGGAAACACGTCCTTGAATTCCCTGACTACAGGAACTTCAGCAGGGTTAGGACTCTCCATGGTAGTATCTACCACATGGGCCAAGAATGCATAACATCCTTGTCTCATCAACTTATCAACAACCATCGCTGACACAAGACAGGTGGGTAGAATCTTTCTCTCTCCTTGAAAGATCCATGTGTTGCTTTCATCCGCAAACACAGCCTGCTTGGATTCACAATCCAAGACAACCCTATACTTTTCCAAGGTATCCATCCCAAGAATTATATCAAAACCTTGCATATCAAGTGGTATAAGGTCCACTTGAATGCGATGAGCAGAAAAGAAGAGGATGCAGGGAGAGCATACCTCCTGCAAAATGGCAGACCCACTCAACGGAGTCTCCAAAAACAAGCTATCTGCCCTATGACTAATTGTCATATTGCAGTTACGAATCACTCTCCGAGTGACAAAGGAGTGTGTAGCACCCGGGTCAATCAGAACAGATACAACGCATGATTTAGACATATCAAAATATAAAAGTTCCATCTGACCTGCCACTACCCGTGGATTGACTACTGCTTCTGGTGGGTTCATAGCATAGAACCTCACTGTCACCTGGTGTTGAGGTGGTGCTGATGATCCAGCTTGAGATGCTTGTCCACATCCTCGAGTTGCTCCTTGAGTTTGCCTTCTCTGTGATCCTTGTTGATTATGCCTCTGTGGCTGTGTCACACTGACAGGCCTAGACCTGCAGTCCTTCATCAAGTGTCCCACCTTCCCACAGTTGTAGAAACTTCTTTCCAGTTGTTGTGGTCTGGGTGGTCCTGTGACTGACATTGACGCTGAAGTGCGAGTCTCTTGTAGTGGTAAACCTCGTCCTCTACCTCTACTTGGGGACCACTGAGTCTGAGAACTCGATCTGGGTGGTGGAGGTGTAGGTGCAGAGAATCTAGGCTTCTTAAAGTCTCTAGATGAAGATCCCTGGAACTGTGGATATCTCTTTTTGGTTTGTCTTTTCTCGACTACGAATCTTTCTATCCTTCGGACTGACTCAACAAAGGTAGAGAATCTCTCCCGGTTTTCTAGTGCAGACACGGGAGTAGTCATGTCGGCATTCAAACCCTTCTCAAACCTCCTAATCCTTTCTTCATCTGTGGTAGCCATATGCGGACAGAATTGCAACAACTCCATGAACTTAGCCTCATACTCGCTAATGTTCATCATACCCTGTCTCAGTCTCTCAAACTGAGAGATCTTATCATCCAGGAAGGTCTTTGGAAAATATCTGTGGACAAATTCCCGATGAAAGTCTTCCCACGATATCTCTATTCCAGGCCTCTTTTGCTCTTCCATGGTTCACCAGTGACCAGCACTACCTTTGAGAAGATAGACAACATGTACGACCTTCTCACCTTCGGGGATGTTGAGCATTCTAAAAGCTTTCTCCAACTCGGTTAACCATAGATCAGCATCTGTAGGATCAGCTGTTCTAAAGTATTCGGTTGCTCCTACACGACGAAGTCACTCGAACGTCTTACCGATACCTTGTCTTTCAGGCTGGGCAGGTGCCCTAGGTGCAGGCATGGGCATCCTGTCAGTGATATGTGTCATGGCGGTCATAAACTGCCCAAACATAGTTTGAACAGCTGGGTTTCCCATGTCAGCTGGGTCAAACTGAGGTGGCTCCATGGGTGGCTCAGGTGCAGGTTGCTCTATTTCTAGGTTCCTTGCACCTTCTCGAGGCGCAGCGACACTACTTTCGGCCTCGTACTCCTCCTGTGGTCCAGACATCCTTAATTATCTTCTTCTCCTGAGGAGCAGAAGACTCTATTAGATAAGAAAGAAGTACTAAGGATATACTTGACATTCTAAGTCCTATGTCTCTGTAGACTCAGCGAACCTAGAGCTCTGATACCACTAATTGTGGGCTCTGATATCCAAAACCACGATATAAACTTAGCGGAAGTGATTCGATTAACAGTGGAATACGAAAATCACGAGAAATTAAAACTTTTCGAAAATGAGATCTTAAAAAAAACCTGAAACTCCTTTTATAAAAGTAAGATGAGCTGTTTACATCTCTGATAAATCACTTCTCGAGTGATTATATACGTCATGATACAAAATCTCAAGATTCCAAAATTCTCAGATCAACAAACTCCTAGGACCTGAGTGTACAGAGACGACATAAGACTATTCTGACTACAAGACTAGACCGCATAGTATTTCCACCTGAAGTCACTACTTCTCCTGAAATTGCTGGTGTTGCTACTGTCCACCTGCAGATTGGTTCCTTCGACCTCGACGTCCACCTAAAGGTAGAAATCTACGGGGTGAGACAATTTTAAATAATTGTCCCAGCGAGAGTTATAACTCTCCGCCAGAAACTTTGTTAAAAGCAATTAAAGGAAATATCATGAGCAGATAATTTAGGTTACTCACAGCAGGTTTACTACAAATGCTCATCTTTATTTAAGGAATATGAAAAACATGTATACTAATACTTGAACATGATAAGCACTATAATATCAATCAATGTTCTTCGTAATTCAACCTCAGTAGTTATGCTACGCGGTTGATTATGTTTTACAAACATCATTATGCCCTGCGGAGATGAGGTATACCGCTCATGCTCCAACCGATCACTAGTAAGTCGCATCAGTATCATACTAGGTCATCGAAAGAGCCTAACTGAAGTTCTCAAACATTAATCATTATTCTTTTATCATCATACAAGTTCTCAAACATTAATCATTAACATAGCAGCTATGAAGGAAGAATACTAAATGTAACAAGCCTAACTCTCATCAATTATAATTTCTCAATACTCTCATCACAAGTCATCTCTTGAAGCATGACCTTGATAGTATTCATGGATCTCACAGCCTATCAATCTCATAAGATGCTATTAACAAGGCATCATGATATATGTCACTATTAATAAAGCTAACAACATGCTTTTAATGAATATAGTATCATCATCCATACCTGGATATGATTATCCTCATATAGGAACCTGCATGATTAAATCAACTGATAACAATAAATAACTCATTTAAAGAAGTTGTATCTCCCTACTCATACAAGAGCTAGATTTCCCTGATTTTCATCAATTAGGGTTTACTATTCATAATACATGTCATCACCCTAGAATTAGGGTTTACTATTCACAAAACATATCATCACCCTAGAATTAGGGTTTACTATTCACCTATTGGTGAATTGATCTCTTAACATCACTATATATGAGAAACATCATCATTAAAGTCCTCAGATAAGATTAAGATTCATCAATTATCATATTTAGGGTTTTCATGATCTCATCTGGAGGATCATACCATAATCATGCATATTCATGTATATTGAAGGTATTTTACTTGAGTTTCCATCATAATTGGTACTTTCTCTCTCCTCTTACTAGTAGATGGTGATTACACCACTCTAGATTTGGTTAGATTAAGTCCTCTTTGATTAACATAGACCAAAACACCACTATTGAGTGATTAGGATTTGGTTAGGACAAAGTATCACTCAATTGAACCTTTCAAGGGCATTTTGGTAAATTACCCATTGACCATCATCATGGGTCAATTCATTAATCATTTGGTCCCTTAACATATTAGGTTACCATTGGGGTTTAGATTAGATCATCATTGAACCTTTTACACTTTCAAGTGATTAAGTATAATCAACCTTGAAGGTCTCCACTTGGTTTAGGGTTTAACCTTCAATCTTCAACCCATTTGATTTTTAAATGACCTTGAACTCGTTTAACCTCAAACGACCTTGGACCCATTTGAGCCTTAAACGAGTGTGGACCTTCTTGACCTTAAATGGTTGTGGACCCATTTGAATCCAAACGGGTGTGGACCCATTTGAGTCTAAACGGGTGTGAACCCATTTGAGTCTAAACGGGTGTGAACCCATTTGAGTTCAAACGAGTGTGAACCCGTTTGAGGTCAAACGAGTGTGGACTCGTTTGGGCTTAAACGAGTGTGGACTCATTTGGACTCAAATGAGTGTGGACTCATTTGGACTCAAACGAGTGTGGACCAACTTGGGTTCAAACCGCATGATCATAAAGGTGACACATAGGTTATATTTGAATAGGGTTTCTTATGGTGAAGCCTTTAATTGATCAAGGCCATGTTAACCACTTATAATTTGAGTCAATTATGGTGAGCCTCAATCAATTGGACTCCAATGTGACCCTCAATTGAAAGCCAATAAGGGTTTAGTCTAACTCAATTAGGGTTTCCAATCGGCTAATCATCAATGTTCAACAATATAATTCAAATCAGAGTTGAACCTATCAATTGACCTCCAATTGGGCCCAAACTTGGCTCAAACGGTCTTGAGGTCGTTTGGATGGTCTCCAAACGGTCTTGAGACCGTTTGCCCAAAGTTTGACCAAAAATTAAGTTGATTTGATAAGGGTTGAGTCCTAATTAAATTACAAATCAGCACTTTTCATCAATCTATCAATATCTTATGATTGGACCCTCAAACCATCCAATTTCTTTAACCCTAGACCTTCAAACGGTCTTGGGGTGTCCCTAAACGAGTGTGAGATCGTTTGGATGAACCCCCAAACGGGTTTGAACTCGTTTGGGTCCTTCAACCCAACACTCAACAAAATCTATATGAAAAATAACAAAATTTAACCCGATTAGGGTTAGGGTGTTGAAATGCCTTCAACTCTTAATTGGTTAGGAATTAGATCATGATTATTGGTTGAAATGAAATTTAATATATTATGAACAGGAATCCCAAACGGTCAATGCTTGGTCAACTCCTTCAAACGGGTTGGAACCCGTTTGCCCAAAGATTCAAGTTTAATCAGTTTAGAAAAAACAGCACTTAATTCAATTCGATTGCCTAATTGATTGGCCTTCAACCTACGATTCCTTTGGAGTTAACCCCTCAAATTCGGTGGGTCATTGTCCTACATAATTGTGAACAGAAATCCCAAACGGTCAATGCCCTCAAACGTGTTGGAACCTGTTTGGCCAAACCAACCTATGGAACCCGTTTGGATTGAAACAAGTGTGAGATCGTTTGACCTATTGGTCCAAGATCGTTTAGTAAAGTTGGATAAGGACCAACATAGGTATTAACGCCCATTGTATTCAACCTTGAAACCAAGGTCTGTTCTTCACGAAAAATCTTGCAAGGGGGCAAAGAAGGATGGGGAAGAAGAAGAACTAACCATAGAAAACAAGAACAAAGATATGCATAACAAAGCTAAGGGTTAGAGTTATAAAACCCGCCTTAAGGTCGTTCCTTGAGCTCCAAGCTTCCAAGCTTCAAGTCTTTAATGGTGTCTTGAGCTCCACAGGTCGGCCAAGGGTTTCTCTCCAAGGAAAGGTTGGGAAAGATGGCTAGAACAAGAAGACTAAGTAAGAAAACTAGCAAACCAACCTTGTAACATGATATCCTCCATGAATTTGAGAAAGATGATGATCAAAGATTACCTAGAACTTCTTGGCCGTTCTCCTCTTCTTCCAGAGCTATGTCCTAAGTCGGTCTCAGCAAGGAAATAAGAAAGGAAGTGAAGTAAACGTTCCTTTACAAATAAAGGAAGGGTGTATATATATCTTGGGGTCATTTCCAACATAAGGACAACTAGTTTCTCCTTTTCACAACTAGGTCCTTCCTTTCTTTTAGGCACGTCCCTCCTCTTATTTCTAAGGTAAAACGCCTTCTAAAACCAAGAACTAAAGGCAAGGAAGGTCAACTTATCACTAAGGTACATATGTACACAAGGGTCTCCTTACTTACATCTTGATGATTTAATTACAAAGGTGTTCCTTATATATGATTACTCAAAGGAAGTGCCCCCTTCATCATTATTACTCTAAATGATGTCAAAAGTCATAAAAGATGTTCTAGATGGTGTATTTTATAAGTTGCACCCCATATTTGGGTAAATTGCACTTTAATCCAAATTAGGGTTTTTAAGCACAAGGATCATTCCACAAGCTGTATCTTGATGCCCAAGCTTGGGAAATACATCTTACCTCATCATACTTACTCATATGATGTCTCATCACCAGAGGAACATCTTAACTTGTGAAATTTGCAAGTTACACCCTTTAACTGGGTAATTTGCACATAGGCCCCTGCATTACCAAAAAAATTCTACAACATTGTTTTAAAAGGACAGAAATGAAAATGTATGCTCCTTAGGAACTTAATTACATGTCAAAAGATAATCACCAGGGTTTAATTACATATTTAGGCAAAATACCTAGGGTTAGTTCATAACCCAGGTCAGGGATGTTACACCTCCCCTCGACGTTGAGGCATGAAGAGACGTGATTCCTAGGCTTGACTTAATTAGGTTTCGACTGGGAGTCCTGCCTCCCTGTTTCCAGTGGCAGGGACATCAAAGTCTACCCTAGTGGTGGTTCTACGATCTGTCTTCTGCCTAGTTATTCTAGGTCGCTCAGAGAATGGCTCCTCGCTGCACTATATCCTCACCCCTATTTTCTTGGATGTTGTGCTGGTGCTAAGAAGCTCCCTCTACAACCAAATTCTAAGTTTTGCCATCTGTTTCTTCTTCCTCATCTGTCTTTCTTTTTCTCAGTACCTTTCTTTGGAAAAACCCTAATCGGCTCATGCAACCTCTCTATTCTAACTTACCAGATTTTTATAGCCTCCCCCTTTCTCATTTCATTGAGGAAAAATCTGCTAGGACTGTGATTGAGTCCCAGAAGGACATGAATTTGAGACTTCCATTATCTTTTGTTAAATAGGCACCATCAACTTGTTCTCAATGAACAAGTGGGTTGGTCATCAAGCAACATTTGGGTCTTCAATACCCTTTGGTTATGTGTTAAAAAGAGCATTAGCATTGCATATCCTTTCTAATTCCTTTTAAATTTTCTATAGGCTACCCCTTGAGACCACTTGGTCCTATAACTTTCCCAACACATCATACAAGTATTATCTTCTTATAGAGATATCCTCATGACCTAAATCAACAAATTGAATCGCTAAAATCATATCAACTCTTATACATGTCATTGATAACATAGAATCAAATCTTGAATTTTATAACCACATACATTTGAGAGCCTAATTTAGCAAAAGCATAAGGTACTCTTAGGTATGTTATGTAATCCATTGATAATTAGAATGCCCTCAAACTCTAGAAAAACCTCATTATCATTGTGTTAATCAACCTTAAATTTTCAGATGATCTTTCTAGCATGCCACGATGATCAGTTCACTAAAAAGTCCTTGGGCTCTAGATACAAATAACTGGACTATAAAACATGATAAAATGTGTAAAACTTGACCCCCTTGTCTTGATCTCACATAACTAGGGTTTTCTTAGTAATAGTTTCATTCAAAATAATACTTAATGAAAAATTGGGTGTGAGAATGTCCCTAGATTGAGATCTAAAATATGTAAATAAAATGGATAAATATGCATTTATCAACATCTCATTTTCATATTTAAAACCCACACTTTTTACACTAACACTTATTGGCATACATCCTAACAAATAGGTGCTAAGTTACATGCTATATATACCGTTTTGTAAGAGAAATGTGCTATATGCCCCTCATATACAAAGCACATAAATAAAATATGAGATAGATGATATTTAACATTGTTATTTTCTTTCCTGAAACTAGAGTTCAATTCCTTCTATAAGATGTGAGAAATTTTAGTCATCGAGATACGTCTACTATATTATCCAATGATACTCATTTTATCCTTATCCCAGGATAATTGTATTCAACTCACAGAGGTGGCCTTTTGAAAGGATTCTCCAGACTTAGTGACTAAGTATACTTGCATTTGTTTTCTAAAATAGGTTCTTCCTATTAGCAAAACTCATATCATCTATGACCATTGTGTCAATAAATTCAGCCCTTAATACCCATCCAAATTATATTTTCCTTCACATGATGATGACTTCCTAAAAGAATAACCCTCCTACAATAATATTATTTCTCATTCATATGTGAGCATATTTGAATTCTTAGATAATAAAAAATCATCCCATTGGCATTATAATCTCCTTGAGCCTACCAACCACCATAGAGAAAGTTCTTATAGGAAGAAGTAGAATCAAAGCATCAACATGTTTAATCCTCCAGGGTTGAAGTATAGGAAAAAAAATTACTTTTATATTCTCTAATCAAGGAAGAAGATGCACCTATATTTAACTTTGATTTTCTTATACTACCTCTACTTATCCATCCTCTAGTTAGAGTGATTAGAAAGAAAAATAGTAATTACTTACTACATAAGTGCATAAAAAAAGAATAAATATACTTGAGTCAAATATCACCATTAATATAATGCTTTTCTAGTTTCTATGATTGCATATAACTTTTAATAAGTTAAATATGGTTTCATGTGTGTTGGGAAACTGGTGAAAAAATAAGGACAACCAGAAACGTACTTCAGTATGACATAACAAAAACTTTCTAACAAATGAACAAAATATCTTTGCATAAGAAAGTAGTGACAAACTAAGATAATTCAAATAAGACATAATATTACCACCAGTAATGGAAAATATCACACCAATAATAAAAATTCTTGTTAAGAAAATTTAATGAGAGATCGTTCACACGATTCCTTTTATATGGTATTTAGAGGACAAAAATTTTTATGGAGAAAAATTTGATAACTGGATCCTTAATGAGTTGGTGAACCACATATTTGAATGTAATCTTTGACAAATATTCAAGTTTCTTTAAAGATCCAAATAAATGAAAGTGATAGAAATTTAGACTAATATATTTTTGTAGCACCTTAAAGGAAGCGTAGTCTGAACAAATAGAATATAAAAGAGAATAAAAGTAGTGATTAGAAAATTTATTTGAAGCCCAAATTTCCTTAGTATGTATCTTTTGTTCAAACAAAAGTTTCTCTTCAGGGTTTCTTTGACTTATAGGGTTAGATTTATGGTATTTATGGCTGATTAAGATATCATTATTAGTATTGATTTTTATAACTATTTTGGTGTAAAATATTGAATATGTGTATCATTATAATTATCATTATAAATTACAAAAGCCAATAGAAGAATGTAACCCTTATGTTCTACTTGTAACTATGAAAATAATTAAATAAAATATATAACATTAGAAATATGATTTATATTAGTGATGAATAGGTCTAATTAGAATTTCTAAGTGTTAAATCAAAAAATATTATTTATGCAAAACCAAACTAGATGAAATATTTTAGAACTGAGTATAGTAAAATCAATTTATCAATTACATGACTGAGTTATCAAGCTCAACCTAGAGTTGGAATACTTTGGTCATGTGATCATCATTACAATATTATTTTCATGATAAGTCAATTGATCGGTTAAGAAGTTAATTATCCTATCTAATGTTTAACCACTATGTGATTCAACATTGACCTAGAATTGAGATTAGAAGTGCATCTGAGATGCCACGCTGATCGTAAGACTAATTTTCTAAAACATCAACAAGTTTTACTAAAATATAAACACGTTTCTCAAGATGTCTAATGACTTATACCTAGTAGAGAAATAGTTGATCCAACAAACCAAGTTCCTTAAAAATGGTTAGCTTTTGGAAAAACAAATCATATTTTTAGGTGTAAGCTATTTTTTGTACATCAATATTCATCTTGAAGTAAAGATAAAATGGCCAGCTCCAAAGTATCTGAATGAATATATAATGTTGCATTTTGTCACTATGCCACATGTACACCACACATCTAAAGTAAGATAATTCAATATACTATATCAGACCTAGAGTAGATATGGACTATTACTAACTAATACACTAAACAACTCTCACTAAATCATTTGGCAATTGAATATATTTCATAAACTTAAATTTTTTTCCTTTCAAAAACTTTGTGGCTACCTAATTTTTTTTGCACTGGATGGGTGAGATACTGACTAAGTGAGTCGGTGTATCCACACAGGTGTGCAAAACACCACATTTTAAGAATACAACATGTTGTGTAATTCAAAAAGCATTGATTAAACATGTAGACATGTACAAGTCTTTGGAAATATATTAATTAGTTAATTTTTAGAAAACTTAAAATTTGGAGGAAACATTTATTATTAAAAACATCAATGATGATCAAAATTGTTGATATTTTGATTCCATTTTTGAACTCATATCACATTATATTTTATATGACTCTCATTTAATTTTCATGTGCTATTTTTTATTAGCATCTCTTTCTAGTATGTTATGACTTTCTTATACTTAACCTAGTTATCCATGCACTCTAGTATGCACCAATAAAATGATAGTAATAACTGAAGTGATATACATGATTTAGTTTACATATTTTAATGTTAAACCATGTTGTGGATTTATGGCAATGCTAGTGATATAGAAACCCCTAATTTTAATATACAACTTTGCTACGTGGTTTTCATTAAAAAATTCATTAATCTTTTTAATATATTTTTAAATGTAATTTGGCAAATTCAAAACATATATATGAATGCATTTAATTAAGTTTCAAAGGAGGAAAATATAACGTGGAGAAACTTTGCACATGCATGATTTAAAAAGTCATCAAACTTCAAAAATATGTATGGATCAATTGATGCAAGATTTATTTCAATTTGTTGGTGCTCAGAATCGAGCTAGACATTGATGGCAGGCCATTTCAAGCTAATGTGGATCACATAGATCACTCACTTTGACTGAAATTTAGCCCGAATAGGTTAGGACAATTTGGTTTAAGAGGATCACTTTGATTAGGTCACTTTGATCGAGGTAGGGCCGCATCGATTGGGATGAGTTTGCTTTGATTATCTCCATATGATTGCCACCCTTTCATCAACTGATGTTGTACTTTGACCTTGTCTTTCTGGGTGCATAGAGCCCCATCATAGCTCAATATTTGACCAATGATAGTCATGATTGTTGTGTACACCACCAAGATAACTGATCATAAAAAATGTGAATATCTCTTAGCATAATAAAATGTTACAAAATTCAAAACATAGTCATGTAATATAAGTAGTTAACTAGTAGAAAGCCTAATTTAAAGAGGCATTAATTTGGTTCGTGATTGGAATAAAAAGGGGAAGAGAAATAGAAGAACAGTTAAACCTATACAATATCCTTTGAGGTAAACCTTTATTAGCCATTTCTTCTTCCTTTGGATCCCTTTTACGCGGGGAAAACTAGTATTACGACTTATATGAAGCTCTTTCTTTCCTTTACTTCTTCTCTTTTCTCTAGTAGGAGTCACCTACGTATTGAAGTACAAAAAAATGACATATGGAGGTGAGATTAAGTGATTTACACCCAAATCTATGTTAAGTAACCTTGGTGTTGGCTGTGTGCAACAAGGTTAAACTTATAAACTTAAACAATGCTACGCAAGTATACAGGTGCATGTAATATTATCACGTTCGTCATCATAAAAATGTCAAAGTTCAACAATCTAGATTGTTTATAAATGTTGTATTTATTAGATCAAACTAGTTTAAAGGAAAAGAACAAAGAAATAAAATATAAGCTTATTGAAGGATTACCTAGGCTCTCCATTAACCTCTTCCCACTCCTGCATTTTGGTTCCTCATCAAAACCTTAGAGACACCCATCCTCCATACTATATAAGTGCTACAAACTCATCCCCTGATCCAACACCTACTTGACAACCTGCAACACCACCATCTTGCCTCAGACCCAAACTGTCTATGCTGCATTGTCTGATCTCCTCCACCTACTAGATTCTACAAAAGATGTATGGATATGTAGACCGTACACTATAGTGATGAAGACATGATCCATCCTCCTTCATCCTTTTTGTCACTAGTTATAACTAGTTTAAACCATATGGCTCTCTCACTTCCCAGGTTATGTTTATGATAATGCCATAGTTGGCAATGTGTGCATAGAAGACATCTATATTAACAACACAACCCCAACATTTCTCTCCTCTTCCACCACGCCTCAACTTGCTACTTCCAAGATCCCTAGGACCACATCCTCACTTCCTTGTTTACTTTTGGGAAAATAGAATGGATGATTCCATTGACACCCATCAAGGACCACATCGTTGACATATGGATTGTTTCCAAGAAGGCTACATCATCATGGAGACCCAAGGAAGATGAAGGGTTTGACATCCCAAACTCAATGAGTAGTGTGCCTTTAGCCAATTCTCCTGTGAGGTACTTGGTCTTTCCTTTCTCTATTCCCTTTTTATGTCTATCAATGATCAAGTTGTGTAACTTAAGCTATTAGATACTAAAACCTAACCCAAAGTGTAAAATCCAATTTGCATGGTCAGTAATTTACATCATTCACCTAGTGATGATTTGAATACCAAACATACACTGAGACCTACCAATACATGTATATATATAAGTGGGACAAATGAGAAATGAAATAACATAATGTATGATATTAACTAATGTAAAATTGGGGCAATTCCTCATGTATCTAATCTATTGTTTTGGAGTTCAAATAATAAACATCAAATGGCTATCCTTCTTAAGGATCACATAATGGGTTTAAAAACCTATGAAGGGACAAAATCACTAATAATTATGATGTGATACTAAATTAGGAAAAATGAATACCTTGGACTTGATGCCTTATGCTATATACATCCTATCCAGAGAACCTTATCAATATAAGAATAAATTTCTATGATTGTCATATCTTTAATGAATACCTTAGCCTAAGCATCACATACATATGAATTTATGAATTAGATATGAATAGTGCACATGGGTAATGACTAGTACATAATATGTGACTATATGAACAAAGATGTGATCATAATAAAACAAATGAACTTGATGATTTGAAAATGAAATATTATAAGTACCAAAAGATGATAATTAAATTGTCTACTCATTAAGGGGTAAATGGTAAATTCACCTAATAAGAACCTAGGAAGAGATTTCCAAGCCAAGAAACATCAAATAACCCGAGTACATTCTCTCTTTCTAGATTCATGATAAATTGGCATTTCTGATACTTGAGGACATATTGATTAGAATTCCTTATTCAGTACAAGAACTAGATTCTCAATCATTTTATAGAACTATTTTAATCCCTCTTTAATTTCTTTCTCTAATTTTTCAAAAGTGGCGAACATCCTTTTTGTTAGCGTTGTCCCTACTCTTGGAGGTCATCACAACTAGATTGAATGTTGAACATAGTTGAATATTTGAAATAATGGTTGATTTTGATATTGGCACAAAAATATGAATATTGGCTATGAGCTTTGGCTCACTAGATTCAACAAGTCAAATCCCTCAACCATGCATAGTGGATAATGGACAACTAGAGGTCTCCCAGTACCAGTTACCCCCACATGTAAAAGTGTTGTTCTCTCATATATGGGAAAACACTAGGCATTTAGCCTGAGCGAAGACAATATATTAGGATTTCTTGTGCCAATGGATAAATCATTATATTTTAAATAAGTTGATATTTTGATATTAATTTTGAGAATTTATTTATTGTTTCTAGTTACTAGTTTGAATTATTGTACCTTTTTGAGCTATCATGGTAACTAGACCATCTTCTTGTTATTACCACAGTCGACCGATAAACGTACTTGTATTTGATTACATAAATCTTTATTTTTAAAAAGCCCAATAATTGCACTTAGTACCAACCTTGTTGACTTTTGTTTCCCTTCTTGGACTCCATGTGTGGTTTCATTCCCTATAGGAATTCATGGATAAGTAGTACAAAGAAGACTTAAATGATATGTGTGAAAGTTGTCCCCTATTAAAGAGTAGATAGGAATCATGTCTATTCTTAATTTGTAATTATACGTATAAGCTTCCCTGACTCTGATGTAAACCATGACTATAAAAAGATTTGTTTACATGTAACCTGATATTATTTTGTAAGATTTGATTTAAAATATCGAGTCTTTACAACATGATATTAGATCGATAAATAGTGCTCACTCATGCATGTCTTATACAAATTAGGGTTAAATGGTTGTAAACCTCGAACCTAAGCAAATAGTTTACAACCAACCCTAGTTTTGCTAGACCTATCTTCTTATGGTAGAAATAGAAACATAGATAGAGTTAATCATACTCAAAATTGTCTAATACACAATTATTAAAAATGAACCATCACCATGTTATTAGATATGGGCTAAGATGTCTAAGGAATAATGTTTAATGAGGATTATGGCATAATTACTCCCAATCCACTTAGGTGGTGGTGGGGTTTCCTCACTTTACATACTCACCTGGTCAAAGCAATTTCTACTACCTATGGAAATCATAAATCCTTAATAAAGTCAACAACCCAAATCAGCATGTCAAAATAAATAAATGGAACATGTGATTACAACTTCTAGTTGAATATGTTGGACTAAAGAAAGTGAACAATAAGACTACAAAGCCTAAGTTTGATTTCAAGAATCCCCCTTTGGTAAGAATAATATCCCTCTAGTGACACTTTTTGTGGAAATCTTATTTTCACAATTGAGTCAAGTATTTAATATCGTGAAAGTTAATAAGATATGATTGTGACTTAGTTCTGGCATTGATTTTGACCATTTTCATTTTTTTAATAAAAAGTGTTGTATTAAAAAAATATTTTCTTCATAATATGATATGTACACAGATGATTATATGGACCTTTATCAATAATATCTTGAGGTAAGTCACATTTAGGGAGGAATGAGGAAACTCTAGAGGATATTCACATTGAAATCCTTAAAACTTAGAGTTCTTTGCAAGGTAAGGGTTAAGAGAGTGAAGGATACTAGTTGAAGTTGACATACCTATTTAGATTTCTAGTTGAATTTTTTGAAGGGGTGGAGAATTGAATAGGTTGGATCCACCAATTTTAGAGCCAAAAACTTCTTTAAGGGGTGGACTTTTATAACATACTCAATTTAAGGTACTAAGTCTATCTTGAGCTATTATACATACTCTTCTCAATTTCAAAATTTCTTTCATAGATTTTCAATTCATGTTGGCATTTCATTTAACAATCTTTAAGTTTGAGTACCAAGACTTATTTTTCATCATTTTGATTTATTCATCCCAAGTCTGATCCACAATTCAAGAGTTTAGCTCCATTTTAAACTCTTAGCATAGATATCACACAAACATACTAAGCATTATTAGATAATTATATTTGAATTAACTTAGTGAGTCGAATTGCCTCAAATCATAAATGGAAGAGTTAGTATTCATTGAATTTAGTTTGATAAATATTCAATACGTAGTGAAATTCTTATGAAAACCTGATTGGTAATTGGAGAGATATAAATTCTCAAACTTTTTGTAGGTAAGGACTTAAATGAAAAAAAATATACAACTATTTACATGATCAAACCAGGGTTGACCTTCCCTAACCAGCCGCCAACCCTATACCTGACTCCACATCCCTTGTTAACTGAAGGACGATGAAGAGCCTGTTCTTCTCCTCATGTCAATCATTTCTCTTATTTAAACGTCCCTGAGTTTGTCTTCTAATGGTCCAAATGACCAACAAGGGTCTAATTGGCTCAAAGCCCTCCTCTTTCCTCCATCACAATCACTTCCCCACCTGACAGAAATGGTAGTTGCAACTGTTGCCTATGTTGGTCACCTCATCACCATCAATCCGACCTCCAATAACCTCTTCCCACTCATGTATTGTTGTTCCTTATCAAAACCCTAGAAAACCAATCTTCTATCCTATATAACTATTATAAATAGATCCTTAATCCAATACCTATTTGACAACCTACAACACCACCATCTTACCTTGAGCTCACAACCATCTGTGCAACAAGTCTAATCTCCTCCACCCACTAGATGCATCAAGAGAGGTATGGATCTATACACCATAGACTGTAGTGATGATGACAATATCCATCCACCTTCTTCATTCTCTTTGCCTCCAGTTCGAGCTAGTTTTATCCATTTGGTTATTTCTCTTCCCAAGTTGTGTTTATGGTAATGCCATTACCAACAACATCTACACAACGGACCTATCCATTACCAACACAACCCGAACCTTTCTCTGCTATGTCACCATGCCTCAACCTCACCCCTACTAAAATCTCTAGGATCAAAGCCACTACTTCCCTATTTCCTTTACGCATGGAACACAAACAGTTATGTTTCCAACCATTAATGACTGGATTGCCGATACATGGATTGATTCCAAGAAGGTTGTATCTTTATGTGACCCAATGACGAAGAAGGGTTTGGCATCCCAAACTCAAGGAGAAGTCTTCCTGCATCCAACCCGCCTATGAGGTACTGCGACACCCCCTTCTTTGTTCCCTTTTTCATGTTAGCCAATGATCTGGTTGTGCAACTTAAGATATTAGATACTAAAACCTAACCCAAAATATAAAATCCAATTTGCAAGGTCAGTAATTTACATCATTAACTGAGTCATGATTTGAATACCTAACATACATCATCACCTTCCAATACATGTATATATAAGTGGTCCGAATTAGAAAATAAATAATGTAAAGTATGGTATGAAGCTAATAGAGAATTGAGGCAATTCCTAATGTACATGACCTACTATTTTGGAATTCAAATTATAAACATCAATTGTCTATCCTTCTTAATGATGACAATATGGGTTTAGAAATCTATGAAGAGACAAATGCACCAATGATTATGATATGATATGACATTGGGAAAAATGAATACCTTGGACTTGATGACTTATGTTATATACATCCTATTTTGAGAACCTTGTCAATACCAAAATAAACTTTTATGTATGTCACATATTTAATGAATACCTTAACCTAAGAATCATATACATTTATGAATTATATATGTATTATGACATGGGTGATCATGAATACATCATATTTGACTATATGAAAAAATAGGTGACCATAATAAAAGAAATGGACTTGATGATTTGAGGATTAGACATTATAACTACCCAAAGATGATTATTAATTAGTCTACTCATTAAGGGGGTAACATAATAACTTTACCCAATAAGAATCTAGGAGGCCATTTAAAATCCAAGAAACATCAAATAAGCCTAGTTTATTCTCTCTTTCTAGATTCGTGATAAATTGGCATCTTTGATTATTGTGTACATATTGACTGAAAGTTCTTGTTCGGAACATGTACGAGATTTTTGATTATGTTATAGTATTATTATCCTTCTTTAATTTCTTTCATATAATTTTGATAAAGTGGTAAACCAGTTTGTTATTAGCCTTGTCCCTTGCTTTGAAGGTCACAACAACTAAATTTAATGGTGAACATTTATGAATAATTAAAATATTGGTTGATATTGATATTGTCACAAAAATTTAAATTTTGGCTGTGAGCTTTGGCTCACTAGATTTGGTACGTCATATCCCCCAAACCTACATAGTGGATAGTGGGCATTTAGAGTTTCCCTAGTACTGGTTACCCCCACTATGAAAATATCATTCTCTCATAGAGGGGAAATCACTAGAAGCCTAGCCCTAGAAAAGACAAATATTAGATTGCTTGTGCCAATGGATAAATAATTTTATTTTGAATAATTTCATATCTTGATATTACTTTTGATAATATCTTTATTGTTTCTAGCTACCACTTTGAAATTAATTACCTTTTTGAAACTAGCATGGTAACTAGACCATCTTCTTGTTGTTACCATAGTTCACCAATAAAACTTGCCTATATTTGATTACATAACTCATTATTTTTAAATATCTCAATAATTGGATTTAGTACGAACGTTGTTGACTTACATTTTCCTTCTTGGGGTCCATATGTGGTTTCATTTCCTCTAAAAATTCATTGATAGGTGGTACAAATAAGACTTAGAAGAGATGTGAAAGAGTTGTCCCCTGTTGAAGAGTAGATAGGAATCATGTCTATTATAATTTTTTTAATCATATGTATAAGATTCCATGACATTGGTATAATGCATGATTGTTAAAATATTATTTACATGTAATTTGATATTATTTTGTAAGATTTGATCAAAAGTATTGAGTATATATTGATACACGGATGGTGTATCTATTTTTTGAGTGATTGACTACCTCTATTACCTCTAAAGTGAGTTCCTTAGAATTTAGCATAGTTACTACGGTCATGAATGCTAGACAAACCTTAGATATCATCCTCTATGCCTTCATGGATGACAAACATTGATTGGTGGTGGCAACCTTTCTACCTCAGATGGTGAATAGTGGTGACCCAGTCTTTGTATCCTTATCTTCCTTTCCCTACAGTCTATATTTGAATTCTAATTATAAAGACAATGCATACCTGTTATGATGTCAAAGTCATTCATGTCAAGTGTGATAATATCAGTGGGAAGTTCATAATTGTGGTATTTAACAATTATGATTGGTGTTTTTTAGAGGGATAAGAATATGCAGGCACAGGGCATGGTGACATCTTAGACATAAACTAGGTCCTTCATATCCAAACAAAGAATAGATGTGGAGTTTTTAGAACTAAAAGTATTTGTAGAACTAGAGTCAAATAAATCTTTAATAGAGTGGCCCATAATATCAAAAATTCCTATATTTTATTCATAGTATTAAATTTCTACCATTCATCTTATTAGAAGGCATATAAAAACGAATTTCCAAATGTGGTTACCTTATATGAGTCGGTTGGCATTATCTTGGGCCTCTTCCTTGTCAATGAGGAACACTCAGGCATGTTGATGATTATCAATAGGTTGAGAGGCAACCACTAGTTGGGCCACCATAGGGCCAAACCTTTGTGGAGGTTGGAGGTGATAGTTGGATTGGAAGTGACCCTTCTTCTTGCATCAGTAGCAAGTGACACTTGTTAACATGCATCCTTTGATTTTTTTGTCACCTCGAAGGACCCTCCCTGTTGAAATCTTCATTGTTGGGCTTTTCTCCTCCTATGCCTTACCCTTTGCATGGTTGATGCCTTGTGTCTTCCCTTTGTCATTCTTTAGAATAGAGACACCTTCAGTGAACCCTAGGTACCCAAAAGATAGGTTCTTAGAGGGCGGTACAACCTTCTCCATCTCCAAGATGAAGTTGGGTGCCTCGTTGAAGTTTGAGGGCTTGCTCACCATGATTGTGGATAACCATGAAGATGAGTGACAAAGTGCTTCACTCATCATTCCTAATTCAACATATACACAAAGTTCTTAAGAAGTTTGAACTTCTTGGCATAGTCTACCACCAACATGTCACCCTTGTAAAGGTTCATGAACTGCATCTCCTTTTGTTTTTCGGTGGAGATGGGAATGAACATATGAGTGATGATGGCTCAAAAGTCTTCCAAGGAAATAGGATCTATGGACAGATCTTGGTTGGACATGTAATTATCCTACAAAAGCTTTGCATCTCCCTTGAGGAGTTGGGCGGTGAAGACGACCTTCTTGTTGTGTTGCACCTGCATGATCAACAACCATGCATCAACTTTGTGTACAACCTTAGTCTTGTCTTCTCCCAAAAATTATTCTATGTTCACCTTGATGAAGTCAAGGATGGTGGTTTCCATACAAAGGTGGAAAAGATGGGGTGCACCACTCTCATCTCTGGAGATGTCCCTAAGGGCTAGGAAATTGATGAAATCAGTCAACACCTTGTGATACTCTCACCAAACCATCTTAGATGTTTTAACCAATGTGTTCTCAGCTGCTGGGTTAGGGCCATCATTAGGGTTAGGGTCATCCTCAGGCATTGGTCCATCCCTTTGGGTTGGTACCATCTTCATAGTGTGAGACAACAAAGGGGTTGGAACGCCCTCAAGGTCAAAACCTCCCTTAGCAAAGACCTCCTCTAGCCTCTTCCTCTTTCGATAGGTATCACCATCCATGGCCCTCTTCTTTTGGGGTGTCTTCCTCTTCCTCTCTAAGAAAACCATCTTCTTGTGGGGTGTCTTCCTATCATGGTCACCTGAGGTAACATCATGTCGATCACAGTGGTCTTTTAGCAAGCCACAGTACTTAATGTAGATGATTTTAACTTAGTTTTTTGTTTATGAAATGAACCCTAATTAACTTATGATGTCATCTTTGTTACGTGCATTATTGTTTTTTGGTAGAGGATGTCATAACCGTAATTGTCAAAAATCCTAATTACGAGAGATAATTACTATTGAGTCCTTAGGGTTTATAAGGGAATCATGGGGTGAATTAAGGGACAAGTATGAGACGAGAAAGTCCTAAAGGTATTTCACTTTGGGAAAAAACCTTGAGTTTGTCTAGATGGAATTCATGGTGGCATGGAGAGTCCTCATAGACTGAATAGTAGTGCAAAGGGAAAATTTTCCAACGTCGAGACTTTCTAGAAACTATTACCCATAGTTAGTTCCCTAATAATGGGAAAAACTATGTTGAAAGGAAATATAATTCTCTAACAAAATCCTCCACTATTCTTTATCAATGTATTCTTTTAGTGAACTTATGGATATCCATGTCATTTGATAATAAATCCAACTTAACTTAAAACATTGATAAACAAAGCATGGATTAGTATGTTACTATACTTTGTATGTGGTGCACAAAACATTTGTGCATATATGTGCAACAACATATCAAGCATAATCTAGTTATTAAGAAATATTGAACATTTATATTTTGTATTAGTGTCAAATCCATAGATTCCCTATCTATGTGGTTACACTATCTCTTGCTCTATCAATGGATTTCAGGGTTCAATCAATCATTGGGCTAAGGGTGGAAAACTATCAATGGATTTGGTCACATCGTATCATTAGTTTTAGTAACATTCTCAATGACTTACCCTTAGTTTACTAGGAGTACTACTTGTTGGTTTGTATGCACAGAGAGCCAATCACATGATGATGTAATGGCATAACTTATAAATAATAAAGGGAATCTTCCAATTTTATTCTATTTTATTCAGTTATGAGATAATGAAGTAACAAAATAAATGTCTAGAGAATGATATTACTCAATGACGTATGTCTTTGGGTTGATGACCTAAACAAAGAGATCATATGGATGCCAAGACTATATACATTATTGATATGTCCATAGTAGGATGTTATTGTGGAAGGCTTATAGATAGCAATAACACAAAAGACTAGAGTATGTTTTGGTTGATGACAGAATCCCATCAGTCATGATATGTGATATCAAACCAAACACATTGGTATTTGTGAGAGAATAATGTACCAGATAGACCCACCATGAGAGTGACACATGAAAACCATAAATTATAGTTAGAATTAGATCTTATAGATATGATGGTGATTGTGGTTCTTAGATCTAAAGTCACTAAGCTCATCACATGTCATTCAATGTACTTTGACATCAACTGTTGTAACCTTGAAAAGGGTTGCCATAAAGGTGATGATCGGATGCACAATGACACATGAGGATGACTATGAGTGGTGTAGATGGGATTTTTCCCTCCTATAGGAGTATGATATCCTTGCCTCTTGATAAGTGAGATTGAGAAATGCATGGTCATGCACATGTGAGTTAATATGTGTTATTGAGCTTACATATATCTTAGAAAGTTTTCTCTAGTTCAAGGAACATAGATTGAATGTTGAAGAGGATGACGATTCCATGCCTTTATCTCAATTTGGATATTAGTGACAAAGGAACTATACAAACATTGTAACACCAAACACAGATTGTAGATTATAGTTGTTCTCCAACTTTCCATTTACTTGGGTAGAAATGATGTGTTGCTAGATACCACTCTTTTCTTGTGATGTCATAAACTAGTTATAGACATTCACTGCCAATGTAAATAGGAACCTATAGGGTCACACACATAGGATACACTTGGAATAGGAGTTTGTAAATGAATAATGTTGAACTTGATTACCAAAAGTGTTTATGTATTTAATTTAAACAACAATTGACTAACTGGACTCTAAACCGACCAATTCAAGGGTTGAACCCACTGGTTGGAGTGTTAGATTGATTGGATATTGCATTGGATGAATTCTGGATGATCTAGGGCATGAACCAACTGGTTCACTGGGTGAACCAATCGGCTCAAGGTCGGCCAACCGACCAGTTCATGTGATGAGATGCCTGGTTCATGGAGCAATTCGATTGCATTAATGATTAGTGTTGATGTCATATTGTGTATTAATTGAATTAGAATCTCCAATACAATTGTGACTAAGAAACATGACGAAACGACCGGTCAAGAGTTGAACTGATTGACTCACATGCCAACCGATCATTTCACTCATGAACCAATTGTTTTGCTTCTTGCATATTGATAAATGTCATGAAATTCCTATCCCTTCCACTCCTACACAGATGGGAACCCTGACCCTGACCCTCCTATAAATAGAGGGGTATTGGGGGCTTCCTGGAGATACAATTAATTGCCTCTAACAATTGTTGTCTTCTCTATTTGTGAAAACTAATAGAACTTAAGCAAGTCCTACCCGATAAAGGGAGGGACAACAAGGGAGAAGAATTATGGGAGAGAAAGTTGATGCTAGTACACCTATGTGTAGGTACAACTCCTTCCTATATGTTCTTCTAGAATGACATGAGTTCCTGGTGGTTCGTGTAGACTACTCTAGAGGTGAGGAGATTTTCCCGCTAGGAGGACAATGTCAGGCTGTCGTCTATAGTAATCAACTAGGTGTTGCTATAGACACTGTTCAAGTGTTCCTTGAAGAAAGGTATACACTGAAAAAACACTAGAGGGGGGGTGAATAGGGTTTTATGATATTTTTAAATTTAATTCAACAAACAACGACAAAAATATTGGAGAAGGAGACAAGGCATTTAGAGTGGTTCCACCCTTCGCAAATACTAAGGGAGTCAGTCCACTACCCAATTGTTTCCAATTGGGATTTTGAAAGCAATTGTATTTTATTACCTCGCAAGGATGTTACATAAGATACAACTACCTTCACAACCCTTTGGACATCCTTGACCCCGAAGTCATCTCACCAACCTTGAAGCAGCCTTCACTTGAAGTAACTTCAAGCTCCCCCTTAAAGTATCCTTCCTCCTTGAAGTAGCTTCCCGTTGAGACCTTCTATAAGTAGTCAAAAGTCACACCAAGCTACCTTCACCATCGAAGAAGCTCCTACAACCTCCTTTTCACAGCCTACAACCTCCTTTCCATAGCCTCCAACCTAGGAGTAGCAAAGGAGAAAACAAGCAATAAAAGGAACAACAAGGGAAGAAGGAAAAATGCGCATTACCGCTTTAGCACAAGGCTTGAATCCTATATCAAGCGTTTTGATCTCCTATCCAATGTGTATGAACATGAAAGTGTAGTGGGTAGGAGATTTTAGCCTATAGGACACAAAATCTCAGCTTATGGAAATGATTTGCAAGTGAAGGATTGCTCAAATGCTCACAATAGTTGATTCTCAATTGCAAGTATGTGTACTCAAGTGAGTTTAGGTGTCCTAAGGCATGCCCTATTTATAGGAATGGCCTACTAGTGCTTAGGGACGTTCTAGACACTTTCTAGGGTATTCATAGTGTTCAACTAGCCATTAGGTATCCACTAATTACGTTTGTAATGGCTATTTAATTAACTCTAAAAAGTGCTGACAGACCTTTTATCGGTCGAGAAGTTTGTCGACCGAGTGTCTCTTGGTCGAGAACTTCGTTGATCGAGGGTAAGTCTGGAGTAAGTGTATTGCAAAGTTCAACTCAACTCCCAAACACTTTTTCCCACCAAGTCTAACGGCTATAGAACCAGCTAGAAGAATAGACTTAGGTGATTCTCAGTCGAGAAGATTATCGACTGAGTGTGTCTCGGTCGAGAAGTTGTTCGACCGAGAAAGTCCCTGTTTTAGTGTGTCTAGACTTTTACTAAATGTATGTATTAAAGTGCTTTTGTGATGCTATCATAAGGGATGACCTATCTAAGTGTTGTGAGTGGATAGGGAAGATCTAAACACTTGATTTACATGATATCTAGGTACTTGTACATGATATATTTGTACAAGTTTACATTTTGTTACAATCATGAAAAAAATAAGACAATTTGAGCATATAGATCTTCCAAGCTTAGCTATCCATCATCTTAAATTCTTGATCCTGAAATACTCAAGTAGGACGTTAGATCCAAAAGAATGAAATATTTGTTATTTTCAAAATAGAGGGATTTTAATAATGTCCATTTAGCCAACAATCTCCGCCTTTTTGAAGATGATACACATTTCTAAATATAGATCAAATAATATTAAAAGCATATTGAGTTTCATACCTAAAGTTTACCTTGTGTATACCGTCTCTCAATTATGGAATGTGTACTTATTATTCCCAAATAAGTATGGAATGTAAAATCTAACTCTTTAGGGAATATAGCAACATTTGATGTAAATCCCAAGAGAGTATGTGTGAAACTCATTGACTGAGTATTTAAGATTTATATTATTATTTCTCCCCCTTTGTCATTTCAAAAAGATAGCCATTGAAAAACATGTTTTAAGACTCCCCCTTAATTAGTGCTCCCCTTAAAAAGATAGCCGTTAAAACATGCTAAAAGATGTCCGTTTACAACCAAAATGTAAGAATCAGATAAACAAACCAATTTTAAGGAGCACAAATATCAAAGAAAACATCTTCTAAGGGAGTGATAAGTAATTTCTTTCTTATGTTATTTAATTGATCTAATGGAAGTGGTTTTGTGAAAATATCAGCCAAATGATCTTCCGTATCAACATGATGAAGGGATATATGTTTTTTGGAAATATGATCCCATAGAAAATGATGATGAATTTCAATATGTTTGGCACGACTGTGTAAAACAGGATTATGTGCCAAGTTTATAGCACTAGTATTATCACAATAGATAGGCGTAGATGAAAATGTAAAACCATAATCATTTAAAACTTTTTTCATATAAAGCACTTCAGCACAACAAGACCCAACTGCCAAATATTCAACTTCAGTGGTAGAAAGAGCAACCGTGTTTTGTTTCTTGCTAAACCATGATACTTAACTCATCCTAATAAGAAACAACTTCCTCTTGTGCTCTTTCGATCAATTTGACAACCAGCGTAGTCAACATTGGTATAAGATGTCAAACCTAAAGATTGTCTTTTAGGATACCATAAACCATAGTTTGAAGTGCCAACTAAGTATCTTAGAATCCTTTTGACAGCTTGAAAATGAGTTTACATGGGTTTTGATTGAAATCTAGCACAAAGTCTGATGGAAAACATGATATTCGGTCTAGAAGCAGTTAAGTAAAGCAAACTACCAATCATGGCCCTATACGAAGAATCATCAATGGGTTCCCCATTTTCATCTTTGTCAATTTTAGCAGAAGTGGCCATTGGTGTGGAAGCATGTTTGCAATGCTCCGTTCCAAAACATTTTAAAAGTTCATCTGTATACTTCTCTTGGCTTATAAAAATCCCAGCACACGTTTACTTTATTTGAAATCCAAGAAAGAAAGTCAATTCTCCCATGAGATTCATTTCAAATTCTTTTTGCATAATATCACTAAATTGTTTACATAAGAATTCATTTTATGCACCAAAGATAATATCATCAACATAAATTTGAACAACTAGAAAGTCAGATTCATATGTTTTGAAAAATAATTTCGAATCTAAATTTCCAATTGAAAATCTATTATCAAAGAGATAATTTTTAAGCCTTTCATACCAATTTCTAGGTGCTTGTTTTAACCCATAAAGTGCTTTCTTAAGTTTATATACATGATCATCTTTACTAGGAATTTCAAAACCAGGTGGTTGGAAAACACATACTTCCTCTTGTATTATTCCATTTAGAAATGCACTTTTTACATCCATTTGGAATAATTTGATGTCTTTGTGGGCAGCTATAGCTAGTAGCATTATAATGGCTTTAAGTCTTGCTACGGGTGCATAAGTTTCATCAAAGTATATTCCTTCTTGTTGATTGTACCCTTGTGCTACCAACCTAGCTTTATTTCTCACTACTTCCCCAACTTCATTCAATTTGTTATGAAAAACCCACTTAATTCCAACAATGGTTTTATCTTGAGGTTTAGGAACTAAGTCCCATACATCATTCTTAATAAATTGATTTAATTCTTCTTGCATGGCCATTATCCAATAATCATCTTTTAGAGCTTCAATTACCTTTTTGGGTTCAATTATAGATACAAATGCCATATTTGCAACATCTCTAAAAGAGGAATGGGTTTTTACTTTATCATTAGTTCTTGAGGATGATCTTTAATTAGTATAGGAATGGGTTGTTGTGCCTCAATTTGTTGATCATTTTCAGCATTTTGATCATCTTTAGTTGATATGTTAAGGTCTTCAATTTGATGAGTAATATCAACTATGTCATTATCTTTGGAATTTTGTTTTAGGTCTTCATGAAATGTAATGTGAATGGATTCTTCAACTTTTCTAGATATGGTGTTGTACATTCTAAATGCTTGGCAAGAAGTTGAATATCCCAAGAAAAAGGCTTTTTGTGATTTAGAGTCAAATTTGTCTCTATCATCCTTTGTGTTTAAGATATAGCAAGTTGAGCCAAATGTATGAAAATAATCAACCCTTGGTTTCTTATTATAGATGAGTTCATATGGAGTTTTCTTCAAATACGGATGTATGATTATTCTATTTAGTACATAGCAAGCTGTGTTTACTGCTTCAGCCCAAAATGTTTTAGATGTCTTATGTTCAAGCATCATAGTCCTAGCCATTTCTTGTAAAGACCTATTCTTTCTTTCAACTATGCCATTTTGTTGTGGAGTACATGGAGTTGAAAAATTGTGAGTGTAGCCCTGAGATGTGCAAAATTCTTCAAATATATGATTCTAAAATCCTCCACCATGATCACTTCTAACTGTGTATGTTTATTTTGTAATTGATTTTCAATCTTTGAGCAAAATTGTATGAACACTTGCATGGTATCATCTTTATTTGCAAGAAAATGAACCCATGTATATCTACCGTAATCATCAATAAGAACAAAGCAATATCTTTTTCCACCAATAGATTGTGTCCTCATAGGTCCAAATAAATCCATATGAATGAGTTTTAGTGATATGCTTGTGACGTCCCCGAATTTTGATTTCTTCAAACCCTAGTGGGAATGAGATGTCAGAATCCGAAAACATCATCCAATCATATCAGAGAGCGACGCGGAAGCATAATACGCATACATGAACATTCAAAATAACAACACCATAACATTTCTCAGCATTCAACATATTTATTACAACATGAATTACAATTGCATATTGAAAGAGAATTTTTGCACAAGTCTAAACATGTATGCTAACAGGATCTACACAATAGGTACAACCTGGACAACTGCTCACTTCCCATCTTTTATCCCAAGCTAGCTCTGAACCTAAAACATACGTGAAACAACGAATCAACACACAAGGTGTTGTGCATGTGGGTAGAAAGATACATACTAATATGCTTGCATAATTGAAATAATCTTGAGAAAGAAAGAGTAAAAGAAAACATTATTTAAAGAGATAATTAGGTAAACATTCCTTTTATTGCTTTCACTTTGATGCGGTTGTACTACACATACTTGCACTTGACTTACATCTATTGTGGGCAATATAGTATCAACATACATCTAACATGGGCCAAGGAATCATACATCCATGTTAGGCAACATACATCCACACCAGGCTATGTGCTCTAGTAGCTACAACCCATCATACTCATTTATGTTCTATTAGATTTGGAAAAGTATAACTCATACTAGTTCAACCAAGCAATCATATCCAAATACAAGCATTCAAGATATTGCATATCATAGGCAACCAGAAAAACTAGTCTTATACTTAATAAATCCCACATACCTGAGTTCAGAGATTTCTAATCATCTTGTATCATTTAGAACTTTGTCCATGACCTGATTAAATATAATTGAGCATCATTAATATATGATCATCATTATTAATGGTATTTAGGTCCAATTTAGGGTTTAACCAAACCTAGGTTCCATCTGATCTTAAATATATTTATGACATTTTTCCACTGATCTATATGTCATAAGTAAGGTTTGGTCTGAATCTCATATTTTTATGAGGCTTTTCCTATTTTCTAGCATTAATATAAGGCTAAAAGCATCTAATTATGCATTAATGAGAAAAGACCTAATATTTAGCAATAATATTCGGATTATATTCCATAAATTGGTTTCAATAATCATTAGGATTCTATAAGAATTTTCTGAGAATTAATATCAACAGGATATTGTTTATTTCATTTAACGAATTGAAACAAGGATCACTATACTCTAAATTAAATATCATCATTATCTGTTCTTCAAAAGCCTGATCTAAGGGTCCAGTAATGTAGAGGATATTTTTCTGAGTCTAGGGATATTTTTGGGGCATTTATTGGCCAATGGAGCTATTTATAGGGCATTTTCTAAGATAAGGTCATTTTCTAGGAATTCATAACATTTTACCTTATGTGGCGGGTCCCACTACTGAGGTGGCAATGCTGGATTGGGCCACGTTGGTCAGAATATGTGTGCGCTCCCTTGTGATGGTTTGGTTGGGCCGATTATCCTTTCTTCCTAAGCCACTCGGTTCAACTTGGTTCACACTTGAACCGTTGGGTCTATGTTTGTCTTGAGAGTGAACCCTGATCGACCAAAGCCACCGCCTGACTCATCTTCCTATCTGTATCTCCGTGACATAGCCCAAAGATGTCACCGCATAGCCACGCAGGCAAGAAGTGAAGAGCGGTTGGGTCAGATTGTAGAGAAGCGATCTTGAGAGGCTTCCACGAGGCAACTCCCAATCTCAGGTGACCAACATTATCGCGTCGATCATCTCTGTCTCGGGTCCGTGGCGGAGAAAACTCAACAAGATTGGGGCTTTTCTCCATGGGCTTCGCCTTGCTCCAGAAACAAGCCGAGAAGAACCACGGCCTCCCAGGGAACTCGTGGGTGGTGCCAGGTCGCTGTAGATAGACCCATGGCTTGTTCCCCGAACACCCCTCCTTCCATTTGCTCGTGACAAAGCTCGCCAGCTCCAGGGAACCCAACCCACCGATCAGTGAGTATTTGGGGAGGTTTGAGGTGATGGAAGCTAACTCACTCGAGCGGCCACGCCAAATTTCAATCCCAACTATAGTCTCGCAGAGCTCATCCATTGTCAAAGGATATGCCTTGGTTGAATGCTCTTCCGAAAACTAAGCCAGAGCTGCCAAAGTTCTCAGACTCCAAGTCCGCCTGCTACTTGAACACCACGGTGGAGGATTGGAGGGCTAGATGGAGGGGTTTCAGTCTTCTCCTCTTCCTCTCCTTAAATTCCTTTGTACTACTGACTCTGCAATGAACATCACCGTAGAACGATGAGTGATTCTGCAAGATTGCTATAGGTCTGTCGATGAAGGACTCCCAGTGTTGGTGGATGACTGGTTTTTCTACTGGTCTGGCAGAGACCCTTCTCTATAATCGGGCAAAAGAATTCCTTCAAAAAAGCACCATACCCTCGATGGGATAGAGGCAGAGGAGTTGTGGCCGAATAGGTGCTTCTTGGCGATTATGCTACTCTCTCGCGCTCGTTGCAACTATCACCTATGAGAGACGATGGAGAAGGTGGAGGAAGTAGGTTCCAGTCTCGAGTGAGGGGTCAGTCTGTTCGGAGTGCTCCTTAGATCGTGGTTTTTCCAGCTATATCCCCTTTGATTGCCTCACCTTCATCAGATCTAGGGACACCTCACTCTGTTCTGTTCCTCCCTTTACAGAGGTTAGGGACGACCAGTTCCCTGGATTAGTTGCTCCCACAAATTTAAAAGGTTGTGTGACACTAATATATCACAGACCTAAGTACTAGATACCTAAAAGAACAATTCTGATAAAAATTATATCATCAATGTCCCCGATTTCAAAAAGTTGCATCTATCTATAGAAATCTCCAAACATTCTCAAATTGTAGCTTCTATTGACGTTTGAGATTCAAAGACTATTATTTATCCACGCGAATAAATTCTTCAATTAACCTCATAAATAGGTGTATTAACCTTGAACACAAGTCGATTTGTCATCAACTCTTGATCAAAAAGTGCAACTTTCATTATATAACCACATGACACCTCTAGGTACATCATTAAAATATTTTACCCCAACATGACATCAAATATTATATTGAGTATCGGAATCCTAAGTTCTGGGCCATCACATTCACCCCACCTTATAAGGAATTTCGTCCTCAAAATTCAACTATTATTAAATTTAATAGGAAACCAAGGGTGTCAAATTCATATAAATCATCATTTATAAGTTTCAAGGCTATCGTAGCTCTTAACGAACCCTAAGATGTCATCTTTAGGTTATTGAGTATGTAGGGGTACCCACCCCATCTTGTAAATATTGAAGCATAATTTGTTTTTCAGGAATTGGAGCATCACTTAGTGTCTTAGCCATAACATGACGTTATGATATCTTAGGATTACATCACCCCTAAGGGTACATGTTTTGTTCATACTTTTAAAGTTCAAGAGGAATTCGTTTATATACCATGACATTCAGATTGTTCAAATCTAACATCATTAACATCTTACAATGATTTCAGCATTATAGGAGATTTATCTTCATCCTTGATATTAGAATTTTTTTTCTACTTAAGAAGGGCTTACGCAACATGTTTGACCATTAGGGTTTCACCCTATGGTGTGATATTGATACTCAACTTAGAAGCATATATTGAGAAGGATCAAAGTTATGAATTGTATTTCTGATCATATATCCTATGATCCAAAAATATCTTTATATCAAGTTCATGTGTTCAACTTTTTATGTCTTGTATGTATTATGTGGAGGAAAAAAAAGAATATACTAAGTTTATCCCATGATCTCAGCATCATATCTTTCATGTGTTATATGAAGGGGAAGAGAATATTTTGAAGTCAAACTAATGATGATTTAAATATTGGGTACTACATGTATGATATAGGGGGGAATATAGAATAGGTCAAGCCTATATGAGTGACTCCTCATATATAAATCGTCTATATATCTCAAGTGAGGTTCCTATCATCATATATTAAGAAAGAGAAGAAGAAGAAGGGAGAACATGTATTTTGAGTATCTTTTGCACAAAGCATCATACTCTCGTAACTAGAGTTCATATGTTACCTCACTTGCAACTAATGATGAGATTCTCAAAATATGCCACTCTAGCTAGGACCTAACTCAGCCAAAGGATTGCCTTTATCATATGGGTCATCTACCCATCCTTTTATTTTACCCAATTCTCACATATAGATTTGAATCATGCATAAGGACTCAACTCAACACTCGAGAGTAATCTAGTGTAGGATTTTTTTTAAACACATATCTCATATATTGGAAGCTAGGTCCTATGAACTTCTCCCTATGGGTCTTACTCTCTCTAGAGTTCACCACATATCTCATCCTACCACTAGATATCCTCCTTGTATAAGAGCTTGAGGCTCATGCACATTCATCTCTATCTTAACTTAGCTTATCTTAAGTAAGAAAAAGGAATGTACTTTCATCATCAAGATTTTGCATAAATTCTACAAAATTAGATTCAACAAGTATATAACTTAAACCTTTATAAGGAAACTTATACCATCAGAGATCAAACTTAGATAAGATTTCACATTCTTATTTCAACTATCGTTCTATCATCTACTCTATGTATCACATATCTTGATAAGGCTCTAGACATCTAATCTAGACTACTTTCTCTTCTAGACTGATGTCACTCCTTTTCACTAAGGTTGCATAAACACTAACTACTCTACAGTGTGAGGGACACATTTTCATATTTACATATATATATTTAAAATATTATATAGTTTTTCTCCGAGAAAGAAGACGTCAGAGAAAATTGTTGAGGCACGAGCCGATTGGGATACAAAACCAAACCAGCAAACTCGAGTTTCCAACACACAGTGGATAGTCTGGTGCATGTAACCTAGTGAAATGGTGAGAACATAGTGTAGACTAGTGTAGCTACCCAATACATATGAGCTCTATATGCAAAGGGTTTCAAACACTTGTCTAAACCTAGTTCTCGAACATCTGGAATCTAACTTAGAGGCTAAGTCAAACCTTATTCCTATAGCACAACTTACTAAGTTTCTAGGGTTTTAAGTGAAAGTTGAAGTTTAATTTTATGTTTCATGATGAGCAATTTTTAGGTGTAACTATTGTTCATGCTCTGATACCAACTGTGACGTCCCCGGATTTTGATTTCTTCAAACCCTATTGGGAATGAGATGTTAGAATCCAAAAACATCATCCAATCATATCAGAGAGCGATGCGGAAGCATAATACGCATACATGAACATTCAAAATAACAACACCATAACATTTCTTAGCATCCAACATATTTATTACAACATGAATTAAAATTGCATATTGAAAGAGAATTTTTACACAAGTCTAAACATGTATGCTAACAGGATCTACACAATAGGTACAACCTGGACAACTGCTCACTTCCCATCTTTTATCCCAAGCTAACTCTGAACCTAAAACATACGTGAAACAACGAATCAACACACAAGGTGTTGTGCACGTGGGTAGAAAGATACATACTAATATGCTTGCATAATTGAAATAATCTTGAGAAGGAAAGAGTAAAAGAAAACATTATTTAAAGCGATAATCAGGTAAACATTCCTTTTATTGCTTTCACTTTGATGCGGTTGTACTACACATACTTGCACTTGACTTACATCTAGTGTGGGCAATATAGTATCATCATACATCTAACATGGGCCAAGGAATCATACATCCATGTTAGGCAACATACATCCACACCAGGCTATGTGCTCTAGTAGCTACAACCCATCATACTCATTTATGTTCTATTAGATTTGGAAAAGTATAACTCATACTAGTTCAACCAAGCAATCATATCCAAATACGAGCATTCAAGATATTGCATATCATAGGCAACTAGAAAAACTAGTCTTATACTTAATAAATCCCACGTACCTGAGTTCAGAGATTTCTAATCATCTTGGATCATCTAGAACTTTGTCCATGACCTGATTAAATATAATTGAGCATCATTAATATATGATCATCATTATTAATGGTATTTAGGTCCAATTTAGGGTTTAACCAAACCTAGGTTCCATCTGATCTTAAATATATTTATGACATTTTTCCACTGATCTATATGTCATAAGTAAGGTCTGGTATGAATCTCATATTTTTATGAGGCTTTTCCTATTTTCTAGCATTAATATAAGGCTAAAAGCATCTAATTATGCATTAATGAGAAAATACCTAATATTTAGCAATAATATTCTGATTATATTCCATAAATTGGTTTCAATAATCATTAGGATTCTATAAGAATTTTCTGAGAATTAATATCAGCAGGATATTGTTTATTTCATTTAACGAATTGAAACAAGGAGCACTATACTCTAAATTAAATATCATCATTATATGTTCTTCAAAAGCCTGATCTAAGGGTCCAGTAATGTAGATG
Source organism: Alisma plantago-aquatica (assembly GCA_963693085.1). Classification (NCBI taxonomy): domain Eukaryota; kingdom Viridiplantae; phylum Streptophyta; class Magnoliopsida; order Alismatales; family Alismataceae; genus Alisma; species Alisma plantago-aquatica. The sequence continues at coordinate 414,878,675 of OY856414.1, read as the reverse complement.
ATATTTTTCTGAGTCTAGGGATATTTTTGGGGCATTTATTGGCCAATGGAGCTATTGATAGGGAATTTTCTAAGATAAGGTCATTTTCTGGGAATTCATAACATTTTACCTTATGTGGCGGGTCCCACTGCTGAGGTGGCAATGCTGGATTGGGCCACGTTGGTCAGAATATGTGTGCGCTCCCTTGTGATGGTTTAGGCTGGGCCGATTAGCCTTTCTTCCTAAGCTGCTCGGTTCAACTGGGTTCATACTTGAACCGTCGGGTCTATGTCTGTCTTGAGAGTGAACCCTGATCGACCAAAGCCACTGCCTGACTCGTCTTCCTGTCTATCTCTCCGTGACATAGCCAAAAGATGTTGCCACATAGCCACGCCGGCAAGAAGTGAAGAGCGGTTGGGTCAGATTGTGGAGAAGCGGTCTTGAGAGGCTTCCACGAGGCAACTCCCAATCTCAGGTGACCAACATTATTGCGCCGATCATCTCTGTCTCGGGTCCGTGGCAGAGAAAACTCAATGAGATTGGGGCTTTGCTCCATGGGCTTCTCCTTGCTCCATAAACAAGTCGAGAAGAACCACGGCCTCCCAGGGAACTCGTGGGTGGTGCCAGGTCGCTGTAGATAGACCCATGGCTTGTTCCCCGAACACCCCTCCTTCCATTTGCTCGTGACAAAGCTCGCCAGCTCCAGGGAACCCAACCCATCGATCAGTGAGTATTTGGGGAGGTTTGAGGTGATGGAAGCTAACTCACTCGAGCGGCCACGCCAGATTTCAATCCCAACTATAGTCTCGCAGAGCTCATCCATTGTCAAAGGATATGCCTTGGTTGAATGCTCTTTCGAAAAATAAGCCAGAGACGCCAAAGTGCTCAGACTCCAAGTCCGCCTGCTACTTGAACACCATGGTGGAGGATTGGAGGGCTAGATGGAGGGGTTTCAGTCTTCTCCTCTTCCTCTCCTTAAATTCCTTTGTCCTACTGACTCTGCAATGAACATCACCATAGAACGATGAGTGATTCTGCAAGATTGCTACAAGTCTGTCGATGAAGGACTCCCAGTGTTGGTGGATGACTGGTTTTTCTACTGGTCTGGCAGAGACCCTTCTCTATCATCGGGCAAAAGGATTCCTTCGAAAAAGCACCATACCCTCGATGGGATAGAGGCAGAGGAGTTTTGGCTGAATAGGTGCTTCTTGGCGATTATGCTACTCTCTCGCGCTCGTTGTAACTATCACCTGCGAGAGACGATGGAGAAGGTGGAGGAAGTAGGTTCCAGTCTCGAGTGAGGGGTCAGTCTGTTCGGAGTGCTCCTTAGATCGTGGTTTTTCCAGCTATATCCCCTTTGATTGCCTCACCTTCATCGGATCTAGGGACACCTCACTCTATTCTGTTCCTCCCTTTACGGAGGTTAGGGATGACCGGTTCCCTGGATTAGTTGCTCCCACAAATTTAAAAGGCTGTGTGACACTAATATATCACAGACCTAAGTACTAGATACCTAAAGGAACAATTCTGATCAAAATTATATCATCAATGTCCCCGATTTCAAAAAGTTGCATCTATCTATAACAATCTCCAAACATTCTCAAATTGTAGCTTCTATTGAAGTTTGAGATTCAAAGACTATTATTTATCCACACGAATAAATTCTTCAATTAACCTCATAAATATGTGTATTAACCTTGAACACAAGTCAATTTGTCATCAACTCTTGATCAAAAAGTGCAACTTTCATTATATAACCACATGACACCTCTAGGTACATCATTAAAATATTTTACCCCAACATGACATCAAATATTATATTGAGTATCGGAATCCTAAGTTTTGGGTCATCACACTGCTAGTGCTAAGCATGTTTTTGGGTTTAAAAGAAGTTTTAGTTTGTTTACCCAAAGTACATGGTTCACAATTTTCAGATTGATCAAAAGATAGCTTAGGCAAACCACAAACAATATCATATTTAACTAACTTTTTAATGACATGTGAACCAACATGACCTAATTTTCAATGCCATAATTGTAGAGAATTATCTTTTGCAAGCAAGTATTTTCCAACTACATATTGCATAGAGTTAGGTCTAGGAATATATAGATTTCCAATTCTTTTTCCTTCATACACAACATTTGTAGTGTTCTCTACTAGCAACTTGCAGCATTTTTTATTAAATAAAACATCATATCCACTATCACATAGTTGACTGACACTTATCAAGTTATGGTGCAAACCATCAACAAGTAAAAATTTCTTAATTTCAAGGTTTGTACCAATATTACCTATTCCAACAATTTTACCTTTACCATTGTCTCCAAAAGTGACTGTTCTGCTTTTCTTTTCTTCAAAAGTTTGAAAAGCATCCTTGTTTCTGGTCATGTGTCTGGAACATCCACTATCAACCACCCAATCTTTCAATAAAATATAGGTTTTGGTACCCATGTGATGGTCCATTATGGTTAGGTACATTTAATAACAAACTGAACATGATTGAATAAATTAAGCTGAATAGAACTTCATTTGGTCGACAAATACTTCGATCGAATTTGTATCGGTCGAAAATTTTGTCGACCGATAACTTTGCTATTTTACAGATTGAAATAGGAAATTTCTTGGTTGACAATCTCTCGGCCGAAGTTGTCTCGATCGACATTTTTCTCGACCAGAATTTTTATTGTTTCTATAGTAAATTTCAGATTTGATACAGGTATTCCCTTGGTAAAATTCTTTCTCGACCGAAAAGTATCTCAGTCGAGCAATTTGTCGACCGAGGTTGTTTCCAGCAATCTGTTTATGTCAGTTTGAGCTTAAATCTTTGTAATATGCTAAGGTACCATTCTATTTAGTTGAGATAAGACATTAAGATATTCAAATGAGGTTTTAGGTCAAATATCAACTTAATCATATTAAATTTGCTAAGTTTGGGGTCTTGGAATCCATACTAACTCAACATCCTTTTTCTTGTAAGGACATGAGAAGGAATAATGTCCAAGACGCAAGCAATAGTGACAACAAATGGAGTGAATTTCATTTCTCTTTCTAGGATTTGGAGTTGTGTTCTTGGGTACAAATATGATCTTGGTCTTGGATGCTTGAGTTCTCCTAGGTTTAGGTTGATAAGAGTTTTCTTTTTGAACATATCCTAAACCTCTTCTTCCACTATAACCAGAAGAATTCTTTACGATCTTATCAAGAATACCATTATTTCTCAAGCTACTAACTTCTTTTTGTAACATAGCAACCTCATCCATTTTCTTTTTGATATTTAACTTTGCTTGATCTAGATCAGATGATAAATCATCTCTTTCTTTAACAATAGCATCATAGTCTAGATGAGTACATAAGATAGGTTGAGTTTGAAAATTATTTAGTTTGGCAAGCAATTCGACCTTTTCTTGAGCAAGAAGACCATAGTTTGTTTCTCAAGTAAGCAACTTCATATTAAAATCATTGAAAGATGATTTCAAGGTAAATTTTTCAGAAACAATAATGTCCTTTTCAAAAGAAAGATTATTTAATTTAGCATACAAATCCTCATTAGTTTTAGTAGCTTTCTTTCTTTTCTTTTTGCAATCAACATATTTGTCATGTGTATCTTGAAGACTAGCAATTAGATCTTCTTTTGGCAAATAAAAAAGGCTTACCTCTTGAGAATCATCACTATCATCTTCTTTGGCGATGAGACACTCCACATTCTCCTCTCCACTCTCACTATCACTTGACTCATCCCATGCAGCTTTGTATACCTTTTCTCCCTTCTTCTTGGATGATCTTTTCTTTCCCTTCTTTTCTTTAAGACATTCATTCTTAAGATGTCCCTTCTTTCCACATTCAAAACACCTAGGAGGGGAAGAATAAGAATAAGAACCAACAACTTTGTTAGATTTAAATCTTCTATATTTCTTACCATTTACAATTAGAGCTTCTTCTCCTTCATATCCATCACTTGTCTCATCACTTTCTTGAGTGATGACCTTTGTAGCCTTTAGAGCCATGTCCTTCTTTCTCCCTTGTTGAAGTTCACACTCTCGTCTTTCTTCCTCCTCCAAGGTTGCCTCATGTGATTCTAAGTTGCCAATGAGTTGCACCATCCTTAGTTGGGTGAGGTCATTGGATTCTTCAATAGTAGTCACCTTAGGCTTGTACTTGGGAGGAAGTGGCCTAAGAATTTTTGACACTTGATCCTCTTCACTAATGGCTTTACCTAATGCATTCAAACAATTAACAATAGAGGAGAACTTTGCATACATTTCACTAATAGACTCATTTGGTTCCATACGAAATTGTTCAAACTTTTGTTTAAGCATACCAATTTTGGAATTCTTTACTTGAACAATTCCTTCATAAGTAATAGAGAGTCTATGCCATATTTCATATGTAGTTTCACAATTTGATATTCTATTGAACTCACCTACGGAAATAGAACAATAAAGAATACTTACAGCTTTTGCATTCAATTGGGCTAATCTCATTGTATTAGCATCCCATGTAGCATATTCAGTTTGAGGAAAATCATATGAATTTGAAACCATTCTCCAAAGATCCCAACTGATTCCTTGAAAATAAAATTGCATCCTCCTTTTCCAATAAGTGTAGTTGGTGCCATCAAATGGTGGAGGTCGAGCTGTAAGTGTTGCTTCCAAGTTGAGGTTGTTTAGTACCCCATCACCCATTTTCTTCAAGACTCGATTAGAGCTCCTTGAAGCCTGCTCTGATACCAATTGAAAAAACACTAGGGGGGGAATATGGTTTTATGATATTTTTAAAATTAATTCAACAAACAACCACAAAAATATTGGAGAAGGAGACAAGGCATTTAGAGTGGTTCCACCCTTAGAAAATACTAAGGGAGTCAGTCCACTACCCAATTGTTTCCAAATGGGATTTTTAAAGCAATTGTATTTTATTACCTCGCAAGGATGTTATATAAGTTACAACTACCTTCACAACCCTTTGGACAACCTTCACCCGAAAGTTGTCTTACCAACCTTAAAGCAGCCTTCACTTGAAGTAACTTCAAGCTCCCCCTTAAAGTAGTCTTCCTCTTTGAAGTAGCTTCCTGTTGAGACCTTCAAGAAGTAGTCCAAAGTCACACTGAGCTACCTTCACCATCGAAGAAGCTCCTACAACCTCCTTTCAGCAACCTCCAACCTTGGAGTAGCAAAGGAGAAAACAAGCAATAAAAGGAACAAGAAGGGAAGAAGGAAAAACACAATTTACCACTTTTGCACAAGGCTTGAATCCTATATCAAGCGTTTTGCTCTCCTATCCAATGTGTATGAACATGAAAGTGTAGTGGGTAGGAGATGCAAGCCTATAAGACACAAAATCTCAGCTTATGGAAATGATTTGCAAGTGAAGGATTGCTCAATTGCTCACAAGAGTTGATTCTCAATTGCAAGTATGTGTACTCAAGTGAGTTTAGGTATCCTAAGGCATGTCCTATTTATAGGAATGGCCTACTAGTGCTTAGGGACATTCTAGACACTTTCTAGGTTGTTCTTAGTACTCAACTAGCCGTTAGGTATCCACTAATTATGTTTGTAATGGCTGGTTAATTAACTCTGAAAAGTGCAGATAGAACTTTTCTCAGTCGAGAAGTTTGTCGACTGAGTGTCTCTCGGTTGAGAACTTCGTCGACTGAGGGTAAGTCTGGAGTAAGTGTATTGCAATGTTTAACTCAACTCCCAACCACTTTTTCCCACCAAGTCTAATGACTATAGAACCAGCTAGAAGAATAGACCTAGGTGATTCTCAGTCAAGAAGATTGTCGACTGAGTGTGTCTCGGTCGAGAAGTTGTTCGACTAAGAAAGTCCCTATTTTAGTGTGTCTAGACTTTTACTAAATGTATGTATTAAAGTGCTATTGTGATGCTATCATAGGGGATGACCTATCTAAGTGTTGTGAGTGGATAGGGAAGATCTAAATGCTTGATTTACATGATATCTAGGTACTTGTACATTATATATTTGTACAAGTTTCATTTTGTTACATTCATGAAAAAAACAAGACAATTTGAGCATATAGATCTTCCAAGCTTAGCTATCCATCATCTTGAATTCTTGATCCTAAAATACTCAGGTAGC